>VXBO01001723.1:40477-140652 GCA_013400135.1 Rhinoptilus africanus | reverse complement strand
CTGTCCTTCTGACCAAAGCCGCTTCCCGGTCTGTTTATATCCCCAGTCTGCCTCAAGCCAACTATTGTCTTAGACCAGTAATTCCTTTGGGCAGAGACTGCTTTTTTGGCACAACAGGTTGTGGCCCATGACTACATAAGCAAGTGCTAGAGATACCACCAACACAATAACCTCCACCCACAAAACAAACACCCAGCCTCCTGCCCCTAAGCCTTCCCACATCCTGTTTACTCCAAACCCCAAATACTTCTGCGGCAATGGGGGGACACTGCTTTGGAGATGGGCAGTGTCCAGCTCCACGCCAGCACTATTCTGCTCGACCTTCCTGGCAGCAACCCTTCCCTGAAGCCACCCCAGTCTCCTGTGCTGTTGCCGGAGTGGTGGAGCTCACGTGGTTTAGATGTTCTCAGCTGAGGGCCTGGAAAGGGAAGGTGGGAAATGTCACCCCACAGACTTTCAAACACCTTGACACAAGGAGACAAGGACTAAGGGTATTCCTGGTAGCTCACCCACAGAAAACTTTTCTTATTTCACTAGGTCTGTACCCAGTACCAACTTTGGTTTCTCAGATAAACCCGCTTCCGTCTCATTTTTCTGCATCAATCCACTCTTTCCACTCCATTTCTCTCTTACAGGCCTTTTCTCACTAATAAAAAGCCTCCCCTCAAAGGCTGCGTTTCTGAGAGCTGCTACCAGGGAAGCCGGGGGAGAGTCTGCTGTCAATAAATCCCGAAGCACTTCCCTGCTCCTACGATCACTCCAGTTCCCTCTTCTCTTCTGCTGCCCTTTTCTGCCAATGCCATTTTTTGAAGCTCTTCCTTTCATCAGAAGCTTTCAAGCCGGAGGCAAGGGAAGAGGAGACACTCAAGGCTCTCTGCCGAGCCAGGGCAGCAAGAACCTCGAACACGCACTCGCTTTGTGTCTGTGAGAAGTCAAACCAGAAATTTAAAAAATGTGTAAGGGAAACTACAGCTTATTTGTTTTCCACCACTCAAGAAGAAAGACTATTTCTTTAATACTTTTTTTACCTGCATCTTCTGCAGTAGGAAAAGAATGGTTTTTTCTACTTAAATAAAAACCATTGAGCAATTCATTCAATGTTTTGCTTTTATAATAATGACAGAAAACTTGCTTTCAAAAATTATTTTTATTCGTCAAGAAGTGGATGCGATTTTAAACATTATTTTAGTAAGCTGTTTGGTTGTGGGGTTTTTAATAAAGAGACAGCTTATGAGTAAAACAAAGCCCAGCGAATCACAAGAAGTGAACAAAGACTGCCCTTGGTTAGGATGGAGGACACTACACTAATGATGGTGATGAGACGCGTGTCAAGAAATCAGCTTGTCTGGCCAGCACCTGCACTCAAGATGTGCTATATGGGATGGAAAGGAACCCATGGGGACTGCTCGTTTTGCTTTTGGCTTTTACTTTTTCTTTTTAGATTTCATTAAGACAGCAATTAAGCAGAAATAATGCAAGGGACACAGTAAGAGAGGCTGGACAGAAATTTGTGTTCTTGCACCGTATTTGTTGAAAGATCTGCAAATGGTCGGCGCGTGGTGATGGTGGAATGGCAGGTCTGCCACTGCCTGAGTCAAGTTACAAAAATAAACCAGTATTTTATGTCAAAAGACACTTGCAAATTGAAATAAAACCCCCACATTCTCTCAAGTCTGCATCACTTGTCAAAAAAACACAAAACAAACCCAAAGCCCAAAACTTATATTAAATGAAATTCACAACCAAAATCTCTCAAGTCTGCATCACTTGTTAAAAAACCCAAACCTAAACACCAAAACACATGTTAAATGAAATTCACAACCAAAACCTATAGTGTACTCTGATTTACAGCACTAAGGAATCACAAAAAATTGAAAAGCAAGATAGAAGAGCTGGCTAAAAGTATGACTAAAAAACCTGAAATCTATGTATAATTTCAAGTTCATCAGGATGCAAAAAAAAGAAAACCTTACTGCACCAGAGGACAAAAAGCTGAATTTTTCAAGGATAAATCATGTATTTTGGTTCTAAGCATATTTCTAGCTCTTTAAGTGTGTCAGGCAAATGTACTGACTGTCAATCTGGAAATGCCTTGACAAGACAAAGAAAGGAAATATTTTAGGATGTCCTTGTATGTCGTAGCTTTGCATATCGCTGCAAACACAGCCTCACGTTAGCTGAGCTCAGCTAAGAAGATCAGAGAAACTTCTTTGCATGGCCCCTTCAGCAGCTGACACCACTGATGCCAAAGCAGACAGGCCAAGAAAGGAAAGTGCCTTGGAAAAAAAAAAAAAAAAACCAACAAAGAAGAAGAAATAAAAAGTGCAAAAAACACAACAAAATTATCCAAATTATCCATGGTAGGCTGGAATAAAATCTTCATGACATTTTTATAAAGTACTTAGACTAAGGGCATTACTTTAGGTATCATCTTTCAATCACGAAATCTCAAATTAAGAGCAGTGTGACAGTTTCAAGGAGAAATAAAAGCTTGTTGCTATGGCAATCAATGCTAATTCTCTATGCCAAGGCAATGTTAAAGTCTAATGGGAAAAAACCCAACCCTATAACAAAAGGAAAATACCCCAAAATTATACTACTTACCAGAATTTAAGTCTCGTCCAGGATTGAAGGCTCTGCTGTTGACAGTGGTAGACAGTCTATCACAGCTAATAGTTCTAGAAACGTTGGTGTTAAAATTTCCATCAAATCTGAAATGACAACAGGATTAGCAACGTAACACCATAGATTAAAACTACACAGCATTTAGAATGGCAATGCATCTTTTTGAAATTTCGGTGAAAAATAAGTATTTTGGAAACTCCAACATTACATGTACTTTAAGTATCCAAGAAAAATTGTGAAACCCAAAACGAGGAGGGCTAAGGTCAGCACAGCTGCATTGCGTCTGCTCTCTACAATGATATGGCACGTTCTCCTCCACAATGCTCCTTGAAAGATGGGATCATAAGAGAGTGTTCCAGCTCGGGAAATGTGCGTAGCGTCCAGACGTGCCATCAAGTGTCTCCTCCTGTTATCCAGCCAAACTTTCCTGCTTGAGACTCTTTTACCAGTACTACTATTTCATCTTTCACTTTTCAAAAATTTCTTCCAAATGTCTTGCATGAAAAGGATTTCCTCTTTATGTCTTTACAAAAAAGATCTAATGGAGCAATCGTAAACCTGTTTTCTGTACCCAAACTTGAGGATTTGCATTCAAATAGTGGAAGGAACCTGACAGTTTGAAGTTTTGTGACATTTTGGTTAGGTTAAATAATTCAAATACATTCATAACCCCAATGCAAAAAGTATTCTAGTGCATAGATCTAACGACAATAAAATTAAACCAATCCCTTAACAAAATTTAAATAAAAAGGGTTTTAAAGGGTTATAAATAACTGGAAACACTTCTGAAGCTTTCAAGGATTTAAATGCAGTTTTGTATCATTTACACAGGCCAATTTTATTTGTTAACATTTTTGTGACCGTGAACATTTTGATGACATATGACTTACGGTGTGATTATTCTAGTACTTCAAAAAGCTATTTACTTCCTAGCAAAGAATTTTTCTACCATCAACCTGTTCCTAGGAAATGACAACAAAGCACAAGCGAGGGCTGCAGAACGTCCCGGTGTGGACAAAGAGCCTCGACCAGCCTTCCTGGCGTAAAGCTGGTAGGAAACAAGTCTTGGAGAGAAACTGGGCAGAGCAGGGGGTTGCTTAATAATGTCGAGACTAAAACAGAATATTACACAAAAAATCAGCTACATCAAAAGATGCCAACCAATTTAATTAACGGCACATCAACCACTAGCTTAGATCTGTACACCACCCACCCAGTGCTGTTCCAATGCTTTCCGGTTAGCTCAACGCACACTAGATTTGTGTTTAAGGTTTTTTATTCAGTTGCTTATTGCAACCGCAATGAATTGCTTAAATTGATGGTACATTTTTTCACGTACACACACGTATAGGTACACATAGCAACACACCCACACAGACACGCTGTCATGGAGTGGAGGCCCAAAACGCTTCAAGCAGAAGTGGCTTGATAAACAAGCACCGTTCTTCTCGTTGAAGATCTTAATTAAGAACTTGAAATTCAGTACGTTGTAAGTACTTCAACAAATATGGAGCGCAGTAAGAATGGAAAGACAGTGATTTTCTGGTTCTTTCCTTACAGAGTGTTTGCTGTAAGGGCTGGGGTTCATAGACGCAAACAGACAATAAAACAATGCACTGCTAAATCATCCCCTTAAAACAACAATTAGCAGAAACAAAAACCGCAGACAGATGGAACTGGTTACCACAAGGAAATTTTGAGTTATGACCACAGGAAGCAAGTCTTTTTAAGCAAACTAAAACTCTCCTAATCCAATATATTTTCTTTCAGCCCAATTCCAAACAATTTCATTCTACAGGAGGCAGCTGCAGCAGCTCCAAGCCAGGCAGACGCAGGATTTGCCGAGAGCCTCCACCTCTCGGTTTGTGGGGTCCTCGCTCATGGGACGTAGGAAAACCTTTTGACTTAGAAGCGAAAAGAGAAAGAAAAATACTTGTTAGTAGGCTTAAGATCACGATCTCTGTACGTGACTGGATCTACTCTCGAAAACTTCAGCATTACAAACCCAGCCAGACGCCCCTGGGAGGAGGCCGGGGCTCACCGCGAGCAGCTCTGCTGTTGTGTGCACAGGCCATGAGTTTGCCTTTTGCTCAGGAGTCACTCCAGTATAACCATAGTTAAGATTGGTCTGATTTGATTTTATTTTATATTTTTTGCTTAAAGCAGAGGTTTAACTTGTGTGCTGAGTGAAGAGCAATTTGCCCTTCAAGCATAAAAGTCACTTCCCAAGAACTTACTATTAAATTCCTTAACAATTTTTCTGAATTACAAATAAGTAAAATAGTCTTCAACAGAAATGCATAACAAAACCTTAGATGCTGATTTCCTTGGTCTTAACATCAGACTGAATTTTACGATTCTTGTACAGTCACAAGAAGCCCCGTTTTCCATAATTAGAGCTCACCAGACCAGAGGCTCAATTTGAAGAAGCTCTAACCAAACTGAATTTTTGAATATGCAAAACCTGATCATTATTGATTCCTAACTGCTTAATTTTAATATCCTCACCGCCACGTAGAAATATCAATGAAAACATTGTCTCCTTAAAACGGGCATGGCCTAAAATTAGTTGAGTCTATACCCATAAATGCTCCCTGCACCCGAATCTAACTGTGTTAGTCTTAAAGGAGATGAATGCAACCACCAGGGAACAGAGTTACTGAGGCCCCAACACTTTTTGATCCCTTCTCAAACACAGACTTAAGAAAAAAAAAAAAAAAAAAAAAAAAAAAAAAAACACTAGAAAACAAGGGAGTCACGTATATTTCGAAATAATTCACTGCCCTCCATACACTTTAAATTTATGTAGAATAAATGTAGTTTAAACATAGCTCTATCAATCTTGGTCAGTATTATTAATACAAACATATAAATACTGGGGGAAAAAAATGTATTTCTGAGTTGCAAACCTTCTACCATGTAGACAAAAATGTATGTGGAGAGTGCAAGATTTTGCACCAGGGACATGCAATTATGAACTTGCTTGTCAATGAAGAAACATCTTTAATTGTGGCGGCTGCTCAACACATCAAACCCACCCAGCGATGAGCGAAGTGAAGAATGCCGTCTGCAGCGGGAACAAGCCCAGGCAGCTAAACTCCTTGCTCGACAAAGAGTACAGTGGGTTCCTTATTGGACACAGATGTTTGGGGCTTTTTGTTATTTATCCCAAACAGCATAATCAACAGCACTCCATCAGCATCGGTGTTTTGGTTCAAGACTCAGATGGAGCAAAGAGGTTTTGATGATCTTTTGCTCTTCACGGAAAAGAGAAACGGATGGCCAGAGAGAGAGAAAGGTCTCCTGTCCTCCTCACGGGACCCTGCACCCATCAGGCTGTAAGGTCAAGAAGGGATGTTACGTCAGACACCGAAAGCAGCCAAACCGTGCCGGCGTGGAGCTCTGCGTGGGCTCATCCACTCTGTCGAGAGCTGCCTGTTGAAATTACTGGCTACCTGCTCCCTGAAAACTCCCCAAAGTCCTCTGCATCGAGGAAAAGACTTGACATTTCACAGGAACATCATTCTCGGATCAAGGCTGTGGCTTTTCCTATCCCCATTAAAATGTAACCACCTCAAAAAATTACAGCTTCTACCAAGCAAGCAAAAATGTTGATTTTTTTTGTTGGATAAAGAATCTCAAGATTAAGATTGATAAAGGATGGGTTTCACAAAAAGCATGTTTATCTTTGGACAAAACCAGATGGAGAAGAGCTAGAGACTGCAAATTAGACATCTCCATGCTAACGAAATATTTCCGAGGAATACTAAAGAACAAACTCTTAGGGAAAGATAATGACTTTTCAGGATGTTAGCTAATTGTCCCAGTGCTCCCATCAAAATCTATTAGTGATGGCAACAGGATACCTTGTTAGCAACTAACATTATTCATGTCTCACAACACGGGCAGTAAACGCTGGGGTTTAATTCAAAATCATCTGGAATCTTCCCCTCGATTTTCTTTTTATACCAAAAATCACCGCTCACACCTACTCAAAGTGACACGCGCATCCTGACATCCACTTCTCACACTACTACTCCCTTTAAATTACCTGGTGGCGAAGTTGTGTGTATCTTGATTCAAAATGTTGGGTGTGCTGCTACACCACTCCTCAGGACACACAAAGCTGCCAAACTGAATTTCAGTTCTCTCAGTCAGATATTAACAGGGAGTTTCAAGCAGATGAATTCTGCATGCCTTCTAGGAAGGCAAAACTGGAGTTATCGCCCTCAACTGCCCCGCCACGGGCGCTCCTGCACCCCAAACCCATCGCCAGGGGCCAAGGGGATCAGTGTTTCAGCCATAAACACCATTTACACCACGCTTTCTCTTGGAGCATGCTGAGGTACTTTAATGCAAAAAATCAATGAAGTCCTTCAGCTTTTCTCGGTAAGCAAATATGATGTTACCCATCAGGAAAATGAAGACAGATGCCGAAATAATCTGTAGCAGAGCTGGAAAAGGAAAGCAAGAAATCACTGCCTCCGAGCCCACCCCTCCTTTCTCCTGCTACAGCACATAAGTAGCAAAAAGAGAACACAGTTAATGGGAAAATGATATAATAAAATATGCAGAAGAAAAATTGGTTTAAATTCCACAAATTAAAGACCAGCTCTCCTGCAGACCTGGGATCCTAGAGCAAGGACTGCTCCAGACCGAGCTATGTGGGATACCTGCCTCAAGTCTCTTTTCAGGTGCAGTTTGCCTTAAAACTGACTTTCTGCGCATTGCAATGGAGGGTATTTTTGAAGCATGGCTGGTTCCGTGATACAAGGACCTCAAGAAGAGACCAGCTCCTATTGCAAATGTATGTCCTCACAGAACCAAGACCAGAAGCTGGACAAAATTACATTTGCAATCCTTTTAACCACACTGGAGCGTTTCACATGCACTTCTTTTGGGTCCCTCTAAGTTGTTTCGATTAAGAATACACTATTAACCTATTTGACAATCTTCATTAAAGTAACAATTAAAATTAAAGCCTCATCCCTGCCATGCAGCATTGACATTACATTCTTGACTGTAATCACTAGTTTTACCTTTCCTACGACGTATTTATACCTTCCACATTTTTCACACAAGTTTCAAACCGCACAAATCTTCCCATCCCTTGCTTTGGAAGAAGTTAAGAACCCCAAAACTTAAATATTTTAAGAACTGCAAACATGCATCGATCACCACCCTTTCTTGCACAAAGGTGACTTAAGTTTTACCAGTGCCTCCCACTTTTGCCAGCAGCAAGGCTACGAGGTGGCCGGTAACAGTGATGGCTGACCGAGGTCTCCGTTTAGATTTGGCCCCAAATGTTCTAGGTGGTAACACCACCGCCAACATGTCGTGGTTTGGGCCGAAATAGCTCAGTTGGGAGAGCATCTGTCTCGTTATTGGCCAATTTGGCCTAAACCATGACAGAAGTCCTCCAAAATCCTTACCAGAAAAACACACCAGGACCCGTATTCAGATGTAATTAGGTTTTGTACTTCCTTAAACGAGAGGAAAAGGCATTGGCTGAAATTCAGTTTCAAGACAGGCCCACTCCCCACATCCCCCCTTTCCTTCTGAAAAGCCCTTCCTTCTGGATTCACTTTAATGAACAACCGATCGAAACTGCATCCCGAGGGAGCAAACAGAGCCGCGACTCCCACTTTGATCTCTTCCCCATGGAGAAACGCGCTCCCTGCCCAGCTTGCAAGATGTTCATTTGATTGACGTTCGCTCTGATGTGCAAACCGCTTTGAACTTCAGACATCAAATTCCCATCAGGCTGCGCTCATTTTTATTCTCCTTCAACAGGATTTACAAGCAGGAGATCAGCAAGTGTAGGAGATAAAATAAATTTGCAGCAGCTTTGAATCTTACATCAAAACAGCGCTCAAGTGAGCTCCAATTGGATTTTGTTCAGCCTGAATTTACAGTGTAAATCAACCTTTTTTGTACAGTTTCAGTTTAGGGGAAAATGAGGGAGCTGTGTATAAAAATGGCACTCAAGCAGCTTTGAGGAGATCTCATTGTTTTAAGACCCATTTCTTTCCTTCCCTTTCTGTTCATACAAATTTAAAGTTGATTTTAGTTTGCAAATGAAATTATATAAGCTCAATGAAAATTCAGCCTTTCCTTTGAAATTCACAACTAGGCATGTTTTCCTGATTGCAAGGCAAGATTTTCACTCGTACTTTACATAATTAAATAAATACTTAAAGATATGGTTCCCACTGCATCTAAGCAGAAAGCTGGAAAACAATGTTTTTATGAATAAATTCAATCAAAAAAGCAGCTACTGACGATTCAGTTCAGTTTCTTCTGGCAAGGCACAGAAGTTGTTCCAATTATTTCAACTACTGCTTGAAGCTGTGGAAGTATACTTGCTCTCAGATGTAAAAGAAGTGTATTATTGGAAGGAGGACTGCAACCCAGCAACACAAACTATTCCAAAAACCGCTTTTTCATGAGGAACTCGTCCGCATTTACGAAGTAACAGCAACAGTCCAAGAGAGCAATTTCCTAAATACCTGCTGCAGTTTATGGACGACTCAAGGTCACGCCACGACTTGCACTATGCAAGCACCCTTCATTTTCCAGAAAGCCACATGCATTACTGTAGTCTGATACTCTGCAAGAACAGCAAATAATATCTTAAATTTCATTTAGTCTGGCCCACCCACTTCTCCTTTGGAAGTGCAGCTCTTCAGATATTGCAGCAACTGAAAGAACTGAATGGGATTCCTGTTATCTCCCACTTAACTGCTGGGAGAGGAAAGATAAACACTGAAAGAGCTGCGATAAAATTGAACTGCACTAGCAAATATTTAACCATCTGTTTAAAACAGAAAAAAAAAAAGCAGACCACTTCTGAAGGTGGTATCACAGTCAGGGAGTAAATGATTTTCAAAAATAGCTTTGTAAACTCACTTATTCAAACAGCTCTATTAATGTTTGTAACGCAACACTGCCAAGTAGTGTGTTTTACCAACAAATATTTCTCCATTCCATCTCCTCTCACAAATTTAGATAAATGTGTTCCCAAAGGTCTTATCGGCATAGTTAAATAAAGAACAAAAACAGATATCCAGCCACCTTGAAACATACATAGATATATATGTTATATAGATATTAGGATAGATAATAGGCAGAAATTCTGTGCTGTGAGGGGGGTGAGCCCCTGGCTCAGGTTGCCCAGAGAAGCTGTGGCTGCCCCATCCCTGGAGGGGTTCAAGGCCAGGTTGGACGGGGCTTGGAGCGCCCTGGGCTGGTGGAGGTGTCCCTGCCCAGGGCAGGGAGGACTGGGTGGGCTTTAAGGTCCCTTCCAACCCAAACCATTCTGTGATTTTATGGTATGTGAGCAGCAGAAGCAAAAGCGTTAATGAATGGCAACGTGCCTCTAGAGGTATGTTTTTTGGAGACCTATGACAACTCTCCATAAAAGCCCTCAGTGAAATTCGTATCAGTCCCCCAGGGTAGAAGCAAAGAGGAAGGGGGATGTTTCCAGCAGCACACATGCGTACTCGTGTCCCACCTGCAGGTGTAGGGTTATCGGGGGACCATGCTGGGCCACACCACCCCTCACAGCAGCAAGGCACCATGCCAGGCGGCTTCCCCATGCCGCGACTCTGCCCTTCCCTCTCCACTCAGGTCCCAGTCCCAGGGAACTCAAGGAAACCATTTCCTACCTTCTCTCACAGACACGAGGACATGAAATCCTGTAGCAGAGCAGAGCGTGATGGGCCTCAAAACTGGGCAGGAGCGGAGGGGATTGAGATTGGGTTGGGGAATATTCTTTGTCTCCCTTTAAAAGCGTTGTCTCTTTTTTTGTTGTTGGAAAAGCTGCACATGCAGCTGTGTGTTTCCTCACAAATGCATCTGAACAGGAAGTTACAGCTTCTTTTTATTTTTGGAAGGTAATCTTACTGCAGATATGCAGGGCTTTGCTAAGAAAGCCACTGGAGTGTACTCTGTGGCACCATTTCTGTAAAGTTACTTGCAACAGCATCTTCACGTGTACGTATCACGTGAGTGTGACTTTAACTTCCCCAGCAGAAGTGGAACTATATAAAGCTACTTCCGAAAGTCTCCTACAACAGCCAGCTAGCATCAAACGCAGTGCCTCATGAAAAAGGCATTTTGAATACTTAAATATTACACGCATTATCAGACTTAGTTTTTCTTTTTGTGTGGAAAGACTTTGATTTTCTTTCATCTGCAAATGTTCAATATAAAACACCCATTTGATCTACAAGCTGCCATCCAGTCCAAGACTATCTTTACGAAGAAAGCTATTTCAGTTGTTATTCACAAGTCAGACCACGGAGACCTGCGAAGTTACAACCCCCCACAAACCTAATGCTTCCAAAACTGTTTCCCAAAACTCATTTCTTAACTCCCTGTTTAGTCACTTTTCACAACTGACTTGTATCCCGTAAGCTCCCACTGAAGGTGCAGGGAAGCTGCAGGTGCTTGGTCCTTCTGATAAATAAACACTGTTTGTTCTTGCCCCTGCCCTCTTGCTGACACTCTGCTGCAGCCCCATCTGCACCCCACACACATCAGGCCATTTCAGCTCCAAGACTTCCTTCCTAACAGCCTACCGAGGGCTTTCTTGGGAATGAAGCATCCGAGGCGTGACAAACAGGAGACACTGTCTTGTGTCTCTCTTGTACACAAACGGATCTATCCTCTTAAGAAGGAAGATACTTTAATTAAAACACTGTCTGGTAAATAACCTGGAGACAGCATGAAATCTCTTTCTCGTGGCTTCTTCAGCAGCCTTTCTTAGTGAGGAAACACAAAGCTGTATTTTTCCAGCAGGGATTTCTTCAAGGATTAGAAGATGCATGTCACTTGACATCCATTTTCCTTATCTGCCATCAGTTTACCCATCCATTCTGCTAAGAGCCCGGAGCACTTTATCCATATGAACTCTGTCTGTCTGGTTGGAGCGATGCCATGGGCTGCCTCTTCTCAACTGCTACAGGCGCTCCCTCGACGCGGCACAGCCCTGGGAAAAGGAGCAAGGCTCCAGGCTCTGACCCCACGGACACAAATATCACCCAGATGGTAGGGCAGATACCAAGTCTTCCCACCATCCAATTCCAAGTCTCTCCCTCCATTGCCAACTTGTTTTCTCCATTCCCCAACCCTGATTAAGTAAGAACTGAAAATGCAAACACCTATATCTGAAGGAAGGAACAGCAAAAACTAAAGAAAAACACATCCCCCCTGCTCTGATGCTCCAATTTAGCACTCCACCTCTACTTAGCAGTAATTGCATATATACTTAAGCGTATGATTGATTTCCATTGACACAAGCACATGTTTAAATGCTTTGGTAAACCAGATGAGCATAAGCATATGATTAAATGTCTGCTGAATTAAAAAAAAATCCCTTGGAAAAGTCCCTTTGCCAAAACCGCTCAATAGCCAGCAACTGCACTGCCTCATCAAGTTGATTTTGCATATTCTAATTTATTTATTTTCCTCACTTTCCAAAACAAGGTAGTTCCATTGCACAGACCTGTCTTGGTGGGAGAACTAACACAATTGCCAGCACTTAGCACTAGTTAGATCAGCACATGTTGGGTACAATATAGCGACCAAAAGCACAGCCGGGCTGGTAATTTTAATCCAGAACTAGTCACCACGAACTGGAATCACAGTCACGTGGAAACTTGCCCAATCTGGACTCTTCACTGGAAAAGCCAACACCACGTAAGGGCAACAAAATAAACCTTGTTTTCCTTGGCATATCTCACTACTCAACTGAATGAGTAATTTCAGTGCTATATTCATTTTCTATCCCAGTTTGTGCTTTGTTAGTCCTGTTTCCTATCATTTATTTATAGTCACCAGGTGTGGTATTCTCACAGTTTATCTCAAGCAACACAGCAAACTGTTTCAGTTTTCAAGGCTCAGATTTTCAAGATAAATACAAGCACATGCAAGGCCCCACATGGCTGATTTTGTTAACGCTAACAACAAATATAAACTAAAGATAACAAGCCATTAAAAACCCTTTAAAATAAATCCTCTCTCTACACAACAGTTCATCGTCTCTCCTTTACGCAGACTGTAAATACCCTCCCATGTAATTTTTCCAAAACAAACCCAAACGTGCTGCGTTCCTAAAGCGATGTCACTAAGCCAGAGAGCGGTGTCGAAGGCTGATGGAGGAATTGCTTGACAACATGAAGTGCCCTCATCTAAAAATGTCATTGTGCTTTTAGAGACTGAACACCGTGTGATAAACAACCTCAAACATTGTGGGACGAGCCTTCAAATCTACCTTAAAAATACACCCTGAAGATAATGTGCTTCTGACACTCTTCTTGCACCCAATGTTTACTCAAGTGAAGAGGCCACATGACGAAACACCTCCCTGCACCAAGAAAAAGAATACTCAGAGGTAAGCAGTTGGAACGCAAATATTTCACAACCCTCCTGAAAGAAAAACCATAGCCCGAAGGACACACACATTTTCAAGGTACAATCTAAAGCAAAGTACCTCCCGAAAACAGCCAATACCACAGCCAAATCTGTGCCTTTTTCAACGCGACCTTCTCTACAGCAGCAGCTAATAAATGCTCTAAAGCAAACTATCCTGATTACTGTTGCTGTAAGCCCAGCACTCTTCTGCCCAACACCTAACACACATTTTTTAAGCATCGAGGGTAAGTTGCCACCAGCAAAAGCACACCTAACTTAACTTCTCACCAGTGCATAGCTGAACCAAATTAGTCCAAAAATTAAAGGCGGAAGAGCTCAAGTAAATCAGTAGCCTTCAAAATCTGATCCCAGTATCCAGGTGAGAGATAACTATGCGTTATGTTTTAAAATCTGATTTCTAAATCCATATTCAAACACTGACACATGTGTTCCAGTTCCCCAGAATCTGACCATTAGGACAGGTACCTTAACTTCCAGTATTTTCTGTCAAAAATCTCAGTCTATGTATTTCTCTGGACAACAACAAAAAGAAAAAAAGCTACCAGTGGTTTCCGATACATCTGCCTGCAAAGACACCCGCCATTTCCTCCCTTTGAACCAGGCCTAGAAGTGACCAAGGGAAAGAATGCGGGACGCTAACGAGCTAATAATCTTTTAATGTTTATGGAAAGCTTCTCCTTGAAAAGAAAGTTACCTCATTTTGGCATTTCTATTAAAAATGAATCTCTCTCCTGGAGAGGCAGGGAGACAAGGAGAGGTTTTGAGGCAGCTGTCGGTGCTGAGGAGGGGCATGGCGTGAGGTGCCCTCCTGGCATTTCAGGAACAACCACCTCCTGCCCCGTGAACTGTTTTACTTTCCCCTTTATCAGGCTTGGGTCAAACATAAGACCTAATAATGCCACTTTGGATATCAACATTAGCTTTTTCCCCCATCATTTGTAACCAAAATGGGGAGCATCCCAGAAGGAAGATGTCACAGAGAAGGAAAAGCGAAAGGAAGAGCATCAGGCAGGAGGGGCAGAAGGGGGAGAAACAACAACCGAGATGATGGCAGAGGCATTTAGTCAATGTGCAATTAACAAAGCACAGCACCAGTAACAACTCTGAAGTTAAGTTTCATAAGAAAAACACGTTTTCACATTCTTTCTTTGTATGACTTGCAGAAAATTTCCTAAGGACAGCAGTGGTCTCATAAGGCACTGTTCTTCAACCAGAAATACCTGACCATGTCTTGCCGAAACACTGTCCAGAAGGTCCTGCGGACTGATAGGCTGGTCTGCTAACCACTTAAGCAGATTTAATATTATCAAGCCAAGTAATTAAATAACGAGAATCATATTGTACAGCCCGAATAAGGAGCTGTGCGAATAGAATATTCAACACTCTGCTTTGCCAGCTGTGACCTCTGCTTCTTCTTTTAAAACACTTACTGTGAAGGATCCTTACACAAGTCCACCACGGGCAAAGAAATTTCTGAAGGACTTCCACGCTAAGTAATTTTGGAGGACAAAGTGAAAGGCAAGTCATGAAAGTTTCCGGACTAAGAGCAGACCGCTCTTTATTTTTTTTTATGAAAAATTATGTAATACCGAGAAGGGGGTGATAAACCTCATTCCTCCTTCTCCTCACCCTTCCTCGGAAGGCGTTACAGCTGGCTGGTGGTTCCTGCACAGAGAGATCAGAAGGCAGAAAGATTTTCATCCTCAACGACTTTTGACCTTTCTACTAATGCTGCCTACAGCCCGGTTATTTAGCACCAGAGGTGCCAGCACTGCTTGTAGGCACCTTGTCCAGCGGGAACTACACCGAGACCACTAAATCTACGCACAACCCAACAGCCAGGTGCCCCTTTCTTTGGAACCACCCGAAGCTTAATCCTGTCGAGATTTCTTACTTTCATGCCAACCACAATAAACACAAAAGAAGCAAGTGGCCTTTCTCTGCAGATACAGATTCATACCACCTATTTCAACACAACACGTACTTTAAATCCTTATAAAAACAAAAGGTAATGCCATACTTCAGAAGAGATGAACCCTGTCATTAAGAGAAGATCTGCCTTATACTTAGGTTGTAGAAAATGTTTTTAATATTTATCACCCACATTACCTTCCTCTTTCCAAAATGTTTTTAAATCAGACTGAGACATAAACAATGAAAATATACTCTGTAATCAAGGTTTGCATTGTATAATAAACAGTGAGAAAGTTACTCTCGTTCTTCTCCAGCACATATGGAAGTGTTTAAAACACTGATTGTTTAAAACGAATTATTACACTGTTATTGGAAAAATCAGACCTTTTATCACACCTTCCTGCAATTAGGAAACCCAAAGAAGTTTCTGCAAATATGCAGCATAATACAACATGATTAAAGACAATTAGGTCAGATTTAGACTATTCAAAACTCTTGTATTTAAACCCAAAACAAATTAAAAATGAACAAATTCACTTTCCAAGCAACGTACTCTATTTCTGTAAATCTCTCTGTATCAAACAGCAGCACGTCAACTTGATTAAACTGCACTGCAATAACTTTAGCATGTGATGTACTGACCAACTCGTGATTTTGGTTACTGTACTTCAAAGGGAGGGTGGGGGGAGAAGAATCCCATGACCAGCTTCAGAAGAGTTATTCAGGGCAAGCAGCGCCTCAGTGCAAAAACGCTATCTTGGACACCGGCAGACTCATTTTGTACAGAAGACTAGTCCATGCAATTAAGGGTTGAACAATTTTTTTCCCCCATTTTTTTCATTTTACAGCCCATCAGAGCTGAGGCCCAGTCCTTGTTTAAAGCTTTACAGGAGCTATTCCTGTAAAGGAATATGGCAAGAAGATAAGGAGCACCTTTGGAATAGTCTTCCCCCCTTTTTCAGAGTTATCAAGTGGCAGAAAGCACAGGTTATTTTGCAAAGAGAAACTTTCACCTTTTTTCTTCACATACTAAATGACAGAATAAGTAATTTCAGAATTTAATACTTACTCCATCATAGATGGTGGAATTGTACAGCAGTCTTGGATCGCAGTCAAGGGCGATGTGAGATGAGCAGTATACGATGCTTCCACTACTTGCTTGTTACGATTCACAACATCCAAGTAACGGTTAAACTTCTCACGAATTTTTTTTGCCAACTGTAAAAAAAAAAAAAAAAAGAAGAAGAAAGATGAAAATTAGGCCAGTTTCTCTGTATTACCACATTCCTCATTAACAAACTTGAATGGAAAGTAAAAACTGCATGTGTTAAAGGTAACTATTGTCTGCTTTGCTCATTATACTTCTGTTTTGGTGGATGAAGCACTCTGAAGTCAAGTAATTAATAATATTGGCCACAGAAAGAAGTCTATGCAGAAAGATAAAATACATTTACCATCTAGCAACAGGTACTTGAACATTGAGTTCTGCATGAATGTAAAGTGAAATTTCCATTATATCAAACTTCCCTTTCATTAAGGCCTGACACCTGGATGTGACTGTACCTGCGCTACTGGCTCACCACTGAAGCTCTCCAGTATGATGCTCTGGCGAGACCTGACAAAGACATGATGGAGACTAAAATAAACAGGCCACAAGCAAATTAAAGCAGCTTTACAAATGGACCCTTAAGGAAAGCCCAAGTAATTGTATTACAGCAGACCTCCCCTACAGAGAAATCCCTTACTGGTTCCAGAGCAAACACCCAAGAGCACATCAGAGTGCTCTGAATTACTGAAGGGAAAAGTTCAGGATCCAGGCAGTCCCAAATACTGCCACGCATGTGTCTCTGCTCAGCAGCAGCCTCCTCAGCCAGGTGGGTCTGCACAAAAGTACTTCACAACTGCTCTCGCGTAGTTCTCATTGTGATTTGGGCAAAATAAGCCATCCTAGTTCTTGCTTTTTTACTTTGTATTTCCTGCTGCTTTCCTGGGGGGCACCAGGGGCTTTTTGCTGAGCATCTTCCAAGTGATTTTCCAAATCGATCTAGTAGCTCACCATGGCTAGTCGTAAGCTACAATAGTTTAACTACAGACTTCAAGTAACAACAAAACACAACATCTGTAATTGACGTTATAATAGAAAGAAAAAAATGACAACTGTCTCCCATGGATGAAATTCTTCCACGAGCTTTTTGTTGCCAGCGGTCCCTCTGATGAAGGCAGCCCTTTATAAATCAGGACACAGTTTTGAGGTTAGACTATTACTTGTAATCGCCAATGATGGAATTTCTCTCCTTTCAGAAAGTGAAAACAAACAGACTGTCATCTCTCCTCAGCAATTCTCAGGCCTTTAAAAAAAAAAATAGAGGGCCTAACTTTAGAAATAGCAAATTGGGTATTTTAGCTCTTCTCTTTAAATGCTTCTTAAAAATAAAATAAAAAAACGAGTAAAAAAATGTTTGCAAACAAATACTTCTAAGCTCTGCATCGGGGCTGCTTGGTGTGTGATTTGAAGGCACGGTTGTCCCCAGGCTCTCTCCATGCCCCACGGTGTCACCAGGGGACACGTCCCCGGCCTATTGAAGCTCCTCTGCTGCCCGATAAGAGCTCTCTTGTCTCTAGTTCATTAGGCACTTCACAACGAGCCTGACTAATGACTTTGGAGAGGAAAATTGGAAGGGAAAAACATGTGGCTCTTATTTGAGCAAACGTGAGAATAAACACAGTTACTGGGAAGCATCAGGTTTTACAAGAAACGTTTACTGAGACTTTTGCTCTTGGTCCTTCGTTTAAAGTAAGAAACTAATGAAATGGATCAGTCATGTGCATGATTTGCTCTGGCACACTCAGTATCCTTTTCACACCAACCTATGTATTACATTTAATCACCCGCCAGACACATCCTAAATGACAGGAAATAATCTCTGAGCAATATACTGCAGTGTGGCATACTGAGAAATATTGCATTTTGCATTTCTGCAAACTTTTTTCAGAGCTGAAGTTGCTCCTTAATTCCTGACACTCGTCTCTGCTGCTCCCTGCACACTCCATACTCCACGGGGACGATTTAACGGCGCCGGTACGTTTGTGTGCTGAGAAACACTGTCGGTTGTTCCAGATCCCTTGGACTGACCGATGCCTTTCCTAACTATTATTAACAGGACATTTTATCGTGATTTACTTGGTTATGCGAATAACGAGGCCCACACTGGTAACAGCAATGCCTTTGCCTCCATTGTTCCCAGCAAATGCTGCAGCTCAACGACAGGTCTCCTAGGAGCACAGATTTTAATAGGACCTTGCTCAAATGACTTGCAGAATTATACCTAATTAGTTTTGTAGAATGATTTATTGCCAAGGTACCAGAGGACTAGTAATGGTCTCCTCCACGTTAAGCATCCAACACTATTAAATTGCTCCCAGTTGTTAGACAATAAGCTGCTGGGTAATTTCTACTTTCTGGTAAACTTTTTTTATGTGTCCAACTGTACTCCTCAAATGTGTCCTTGAGAAGCGTATTCTTCTGAAGGGTCTCAAACATACACAAGCCAGATTTCCTAAATCAAAGTGTTTAAGTTTCATGGTTACAAAGCTCTCCCAGTTTGGGCAAATGAAATACCTGTGCTAAAGCACTATGTAAACCAGATACTTCAATATGTACATTTCTTTCTCAGTTTCCCTACCTGAAATCACAAAAAAGAGAGAGAGCTTAAGTTCAATGAAAAAAAGGACCACACGACCATCATTAGTTGTAACAAAACTAACACAGAGCATCAGAGCGAAAGGACTCTCGTTTGGAATTGCCACTTTTCTCTGATAAATGCACGCTGCACAAGATGAGGTTTCGGTGTTGATGAGTTTTCACCTTCCAGGTTGAACGATAAAAGCACCCCACAGCCTTTGAATTTTACCCTGCTGTGCCGAGTCTGAAGATCTGACAAATGTGTTTTTCAGAAGAGCCCGTACCTCAGAACCTGATAAAAAGCAAATGCTTAGTACCTAAACCGTATCTCCCGTCAAAAATCATCTGAACAGCTCATAAGTCATTACATTATTTCTATTAAATGGGATCCAACACTTCAGTGAGGGCAGTGTCAAGTGCGCGTTGGCAACAAGGGACCTGAAGCCTCCCAGAGCTGCACAGCCGTCTATTTTCTGCCCATGGACACAAGCACAGTTGGAAGAACTGAGTTTGCCTAATCTGAAGAACACTATAAATACTGCCCTCTGATAGCAAGAAAACGCTCCCGACAATCAAAACCTCTTTAAAACCAGCTAACTCCAAAAAGTCACTTTCAATTTTCCGTTGCAAGTTTATTAAAAGGAAAAAACCACGTTAAGAACCTACGGGGAACACAGTCATCAGCTGAAAAATTACTAAAACCAAACGGTTCTAATTCATCGAATGGAGATGTACAATCCAGACGAAGCCTAACAAAACTAACTTATTTTTCTTCCGTAGCTGGGCTTCACTGGAGCATAAAAACCCATGACAGCGAACAAGCATTCCAGCTCTCAGTGATTAAAATAACAGCAAAAAATAATACATATTTCCGAGCTCCTCGTCTCTGCCCCGCGTGCCCATGCATGCGTGCACGCTCGCATCATTAGCTCCCAAACATTGTTCAGTTTGCAAAGCCACGCATGCGGTCGCTACAGCCTGTCAGAATAAAAGCTGCAGGCTTAAATCAGCTTCTCCTTTTCCTAAATAGAAAAATAAAATCTTTAAGCAAAAGATGACTGTTTTCCCCAACAGACACCCTGCTGGCTTTAACCTGCCCAGAGCTGAGCAGCCGCTGTGTACTGGTGGATCACACTGGTTACAAACCCTCAGAAAGAGAGATCACAAATAATGAAAGGGCAGAGCACTGAACTCCGAAGCCATTCCAACATAATAGTTTAAAACATTTTTAAGGCAAAACAGAAAATTGCATCCCCAGTGACGCACACAAGAAGGGGCAGGGAGCTGACAGCCCAGGCTCAGGTAAGTACCAAGTGTGACAGGCATTTCCTGCTCCCACAGAAATGCTCAAATTCACCCATTTTTAATGGGGACTAAAATAAACCTGGCTGCCTTGAGATTGACATAAAAAGCTATTATCCTCGGGTCAATTCTCAAAGCGTTCTTCACCTCATTTTAAAAACAAAGGGGAGAGGAGGCTTCCTCTCGGCTTTTTTCAGATTTCTGTATTTTTCTCCTTAATTTTAAGGAACAGAATAATGAGCACTGAGTGCTCGCTCCAAACAATGCAGCCATTAGCTGTGATTTATTTATTTTCCTCTTGGCAGCTGGCATGCAGCCAGAGCGTTTCACTTTGCAGACAGGTTGGACGGTACCACCTGTTTCTATTGCCGCAGCACCCACGGGGAACGCACTTCAATTGTCACCATCTCCGCTGACAACCTTTCATCACAACATCAGTGAGTTTCTCTAATTTTCCCAGAGACATTTTCCTCATTTGCATAGTTCCCTCGAGCCTTTTTTTAATTTTTTTTTTTTTTTTTAAAGCTTCGCTCCCCTCAAAGCTCCACAGCTCTGAAGTCTTCCCTTTTCAGGGAGCACTGAGGGAAAGCAGAGCTCCAAGGTGAGGTTTTATTTCTGGCTGTATCTTGAAAGCCAAGGTATTTTTAATGTTTTCAAGATGGTATATAAAATATGTATCAATGCCTTTTTTTAATTTGGATGCCATAACGGACTCGCAGACAGGGATTTAATGCTATCAGGCTCCTTGAAAAGTGTTGCTTACACATTGAAGATTTTAGTTAGTATTTTTATTTTTAAATCCCCTCTGTGAACCGGGAAGAACCTGGAACAAAAGTACCTGTCTTCAGCATCCATCAGGCACTCTTCCCGCTGCATCACAACTTAACACTACTGTGCATCCACAGATTCCCGATCTAGAATATTTTTAACATATTTATTCCTAACCTGCTTGGGTCTCGAAGAAACTACTGCTTCTGTACAAAGCCAGAAGCGAACAGAGGCGAAGCAGGTCTGGTAATCTGGTTCTATTAGGAACAAAATGGCATACCTGTAAAAAACCCACGTTTTGCCTCACAGTTCTGTTCCTGAACCTCCCAACTAACTAACTTCGATTTCTTAGCAGCTCCTAGCAGATTTATACTAAACTGATTTTCCAGGTTACTATTGCTGCTTTTATGGATGATAATTGTGCTCTGAAAGAGCTAGAAGGAAGAGGAACGACAATCTTTTAGCACTCAACCCAGGAGACACATGGAGAGAAGGATACATTAAACAAGGAAAAAACTAATGACAAAAGGCCTATCTCACTGCTTGTGCATTCACTTACTTTAAGTGAAAATCCTCCCTCTGTCCCTGTCCTTCCCAGCCTTCAAACAGGAGGGAACATTTCCAGGAATATTCCAGCAAGGTGATTTTCAGCTGACATATGCATAGTTAGAGTTGGCTGTCTGAACTATTTCATTTAATTACTTTATTTGCTACCGCCCCTTTCCCCAGGATGCATGGACAGACAGAAACAGAAACACTGATTATGAATTTCTCTCTGCAGAGACGTCCATGCTGCTGCGCTCCCAATTTCTCTGCCAGAGTTCAGCCCATCGAGACTTTCCTGCATGCAGCTGGTAACTCCGCTCCGGCCTGTGACTCTGCCACCGTCCCCTCTCCTCCTTGAAGCCCAGTTGCATATTCCCTACACTTCAAAAACCAGATGTCTGGCAGGACACTGAACACACACTGACTTCCTTGAAAACAACTAATCTAGATTTTCCCCCCTAATAAAACTAATCATCTCCTGCTTTATTTATATCACTAGTTCACACCACTTAATTGTCATCTTGTACCCAAGTTCTCTGATACTGAAAGACCTTACAGCAAAGGAATCCAAGTTATTTTTGGCAATCGCCATCCAATCTTTTACAACCTATTCAAAGCAAAAAAAGGTTTTACCTCTTATGTACAACAGTAATTCTACAACTGTAGACCTCAGAAGTGTCAGCAGTTTACGTCAAAAGGTAAACCACTCCTCGTATGCCATGAAGAAAGCCAAGAGAACTAAATAGTTGGGCCTGAAGGCCAACAGCTGTAGTTTTTCACTTTCAAAACAAACTTAAAGTCATTATTTACACAGTTTGGCATTAAAAAAAAAGACATCCCCCACAACAATCCAGTGGTCTGCCAGAAAAAAATCCCAGATGACATAAAACCATAATTAATTGCCTTTGGGTATCAGTTGCTTAGAAAATGTTAATGAATGACAAAACCAGGAATGAGCGACAGGGGATTTAATTTGCTTACATTTGTTTGCGTTTGCTCAAGACGATCCCGCTCGATGTACTACTCTTACTCATAAAACTCCGGTTATATTGCTTGTGATTCATTAGGGCTAAAAGACCTGGTTATTAATGAACCAGAAGTGCTCAATTATTCTTCTACCAACTCCACTGTTGAGCTTTTAACCACAGTAATTATGCTTCACCGGGGCCTCGTTTTTCTCCTCTGACAGCTCCGAATTCATCACACTACCTACAGTGTTTAGACAGTTATTTATATCTACTTTGGGTGAATACGTACATCTGTGGCTGGGAAACAAGCAGTGTCTTTCCTAAGTGCAGAATCGATAGTTGAGACTTCAAAGAAGTTCTAATCCAGTTTCTTGGTTTCCCAAAAACACTTTTAGCTTTCAAAAGCCATCTGATACGTATAATCTAGCCCACATGGCTAGATGGTGTGCAGACCACCCAGAAACACTCAAGAAAAAATGTTACCCCAGCGCGATGTCAAAGGCAACGAACCCTTCTTTTAAGATACTGGGATGGTTTCAGATTTAAACTATTAAACTTGGGAGACAATTCCCCTTTTGTGGTCCCTTTGCAGACAAGTGCCCACCTGTGCGTGCCCAGAGGGAAGCCGGAGCCTCCTGAGGGTCGACGGTGGCTCCAGCATCACGCCGAGCATGGCACGCCTCCCATCTGCACTGCTGAACCATTGCTGTTCCTGCACATCCGACCTTGGGCATCGCATAAACCAACCCCTGGCATCAACAACAGCACGATGTCTTTCCAAGCAGCAAATTTCTTCTATGGGATTGTAATTTGGACATCCAATTTTTATTTAGTTAATTTTTATTTACAATATTTCACTGACACATCAACAACAAAAAAAAGACTTAAAGAGGGGAGACTGAGATGAGATGTGAGGCAGAAATTCTTTGCTGTGAGGGGGGTGAGCCCCTGGTCCAGGTTGCCCAGAGAAGCTGTGGCTGCCCCATCCCTGGAGGGGTTCAAGGCCAGGTTGGACAGGGCTTGGAGCACCCTGGGCTGGTGGGAGGTGTCCCTGCCCAGGGCAGGGGTGGGCACCGGGTGGGCTTTAAGGTCCTTTCCAACCCAAACCATTCTGGGATTCTAATAGAAACACAGAGCAAAATTGTATAAATTAATAACAATGATACAAAGCGAGCTACTCAAATACACGTCCACATGCATATGGACCTCCAGGTGAAAAAAGGCACCACTTACAATAAGGGAACAGGATGTCCTTATGCTCAGTTCCATATAACTGCTTCTTAATTCTGTGCTCTCCAATTAGGGGTTGTCAAAAAAGAAAAATAATCTGGGGGGAGGGGAAAGGTGTTCTTGGAAGAGAGGAGATTTGATAATTGAAGGGTTCTGATACAACGTGAACAGCACATATGCTGCCCCTGTGTCATGACATTCATCCTGGTGGCCGCTTAACAAAAAAAATAGAAAAAAAAAAGCAGAAGCCAAACACACCCAGGAGAGAATAAGGATAATTATTAGGGGTATGGAAAGTCTCCTGCACTGTTCACTTAAGAAGCAAAGTGGGAAAGGTGGCATAACAAAGACAGATAGTGGAATCAAAACCACAGGAGAATGTCCTCCTGCCTTATTTACCTCTCCCTGTATTTTTTTACTCTTGTATTACAGGTGATGATCTCAACTGTGATGACTGAAAATCAGAAATGCCAAATTTAATATGTAGGTCAGACTCCCACAGAAGGATCAAGCCTCAGGAAAAACTTGTTCTAGATGTCTTCTAACCAACCAGAGCCAGGAAAAACCTCCTGTAAAGCATAACATCTCTCACTGGGGTTGAGACACTATTATCTTCAGCGTCAAGCAATCAGGAATACCAGAATTAGGGTAATTTACCAAGATTAATGCTTTGCTCTGGTTTCTTCTGTTGTTTTGCACACCCACCTTAGCTCAGCAACCAAACATCCAACAGAGACACAGGCAGTACCAAAGGTGAACTTTGTCGGGTTTTTTTCTAAATATAAATCTTGCCATTTTTGTGATAGCTCTCACAGGAGATCCATCTTAAAATTTGTGTTATCTCAATCTAACAGCCTAATTTAAATATGAGATCATTAATCACATGCTCTTATATTTACCAAAGTTATCTGTTAATATAATTACATACTTCAATTTAATGTCCTTATGGGACAAGGCTTCTACACTAAAGACCTGTTTCTTGTTTAACAGAGATCCAGTGTTGTTGGAACTTTTCCTGAACTATTGCCATTTCCTGCAAATTAATTTAGTTCCTACATTGACCAGAATCCCATCAAAAGCCACCATATTTCTTCCAAAACAGAAGAGGAGCTGAGCCCTGCTCTCCAGAGCAAACTCGCCCAAAGTTTAAATACAGTGTGCAGGGATTCAAAATCCCATTTGATCCAGCTCTGCTTTGACTTTTTCCTTGGGAAAAGAAACAAATGTCTGGGAAATTTACTATTTACAGTAACCATAAATTAGAGTGTTAATGTGTTTATATTACCTGACCAGTTTTAATGTACAGGAGCGTGCGACGGACTGATGCACTCTTGGAAACCAGCAACAGCAAGTCATGTGCCAATGAGGCTACCTGCATGGCCGGAGAGCAGTTTCCTCGGGGAGAGCTCCTCTGAGGCACTTTTGCTTTTACTGAACATCAAAACTAATTTTTTGGATCTAGGAAGGTCAGGTTTCTCACTGAAGTTGTGCAACAGACTCCATGCTTCATCTGGAAGGACCAGCTGGTTCTTTGTTCGGGCGCCCAGGCAGGGCAGCGCCTGCCGCTTCTACCAAAACTCACCACGTGTAGCGCGAAGGTGCGGTTGTGAACATACAGAACTGGCACCTTAACTTCTTCAAGACGAAAGCAAGATCCATCTGATCTGGTTTACAATTGACCCCAAATTAATTTTCCAAATGCGTGCATGTATTAAAATGCAAACAGCCCATGTTTTGAGACATATTATCTCAGTGTTAAATTGAAGAGTTAAACGGTCAAATGCGTTCCCATAAAAAAACCCAAACAAAATGACAAAAAACCTCAACTGCAACTACACAAGGCTGTAGCTGTCCCGTATTTACACAAAGCAATTCATACCATTTCCACACTCATAAACAATATTAGTGTTTCTGCCTTGAATTAAAACAATTTAAAAGGAGACACTTCCAACGTAAAAACTAGTCAATTAACGTGAGATACTACACGAGGGCTCCAGCGCTGCTCTTTTGTTTCTATGGGAAGAACCCACACAAAGCAGATGGAAAGCCTTTTCATGGCAATGCAAAACTCTCTTATACATCATCAGCCCACACAATAATAAACGGAACAGAATATAAATGGAGATGGGTCTTCAGATGTGCTGGACGCTAGGGAAGTGGCCACAATAAATCCCGATAAGCTGTAATTTTTAAGTTGCCTTTGTAACGCTGCCAGTGGGCAGCAGGAGGTGGGAAGGGGCTTTCAGACTCACCTGTTGAACTTCACTTTCTCCATTCGATATTTTCTCTGTGTACACAAAGGAGTTGAATATCCTCTGCAAGACAAATCAGAAAGGACACGTAAGAGACTTTTTGTTATAAATACCACATTAAAGCAGCTCCAGAAGGCGCATGGGTGAGGAGATCTGTGTCAGCTTCACCTGAGGAGTCTGTTGTCAGGCTTACCCAAGGGAAATCATGTCTCCACATACCCGTTTCTGGATCTGCGTGAAGAGGATGGGTTTGGTTTTGAAGGCAAACACATAACAGGCTTTTTTCAAAACATCTGTTAATTTTCCAAACTGACATAAGGTGCTGAAAAACTTATTTCGCATTTGAAAACTACTGCCTGCACAAACTATGACTGTTCTCTTGCACTGAACATTTAACCCAATATAACTGTTTCTAAAAGCACTTGTTTCCACTAACACACAAGAGGCTGTGAGCTGAAGTTAGACATATTTGGTATCTGGAAAAGAGAAAAATGAGACCCACTTTTGAACGCAACCAAATTGGGCTCACTAATGGCAAAAAAGGATGTATCAGAAGATAGAAGTGAGAGAGCTGTGCCCTAGGAAAGCTTACTGTCAGCTCCTGGAGGGATACATGTCCCTCCATCCGCCATGCCTCCGCAGGTGAGAGCGGCACCACCGTCACCATTTACCTACAGCGGTTACGTGGAGGAATAACACTCAACATTTTGCTAATACTCTGTTTCCAGACTGAAAAATAAGGAAGGATTTGGGGTTACATCGATGGCATTCCTGAAAAGCTGGGGTTCCACCAATGGCATTCCTGAAAAATCACGAGATTTGTCTCTACCACCCTCAAGGGGAGCTGGGATTTCACTGACGGAGTGGATTCCACAGCTATCAGTGTTATGTCAAACACATGACGATACATCAGCAAGAACATCTGGAGGCACGGCCACATCTGGCGAAGGACGGTGATTCATACAGACCCCGCTGAGTCCCTCCCTGGATGTGACAGTTGTGAAATTACTAAGACTCATGTTTACAGCAAGACAATAAGCCAGAGTCAGCTCTCCAAATTATTAGCAATAACAACTGCAGTTACTAAAGAAGTCTAAATATCATCCAAATCCAGTGTAATTATTGGTCCGCAACTCCCCAGAGTTTTCTTGATGCCGGTTTAGCTGATTTCGCCCTGGAAAGGCTGCATGCAGCTCTAACTGGCAAAACCAGCCTGGAAACCCCTTTGGGGTGCTCTGCTCCACTTAACGCTCATCACTTTCCCTTATCCCTCTCCCTCCTGAGGACTTCAGGAATTTCAAAAATTTGAACTCTTAATTCTAAAGAAGCATTTTGAAGGGCAGCAATAAATCTCCTTGGTTTACAAGTCCCAGAGAGCCAAGGAGCGGGGGGGAGAGAAGAAAAAAAGGCATCTACTTCTAAAAGCTGCCCGTACACTGAGACTTCCTCTTCTTCCAGACCTTTGTTTAAAGTTCTGCTTGGGTACTTTAACTACAAACATGTTGGCTTTCCCCCCCCTCCCAACATAAGATGAAAAGATAATTTAAACATCAGAAGAAAATACATTAAAGCATGTCATTTTGATGTAAAATGTTTTAAATGAATTGAATTTTTCTCTCCACGCAGCATTTAGTCTCCAGACATCAAAAGGAGCGAGAAGGAAATAGACTGTCAGCTACCGAGAATGGAGCTTTCTGTCCTTAACACAAAGCTGACCCCTTCCTCCACCCCTTTAACACGTAGCCGTGTTTATGAACCTTCAAAATAACGCCAGAGAACACGATACATGGTTGTATAAGAGTCACAGTGCCAGCGGGAATTTATTTGGACACCGGGCTAGGTTTTTAGCCTATTTTTCCTTGATTTATAATTTAACCAAGCTCTAGCAAACAGTGTCTTCTACTTTTTTTAATTAAAAGCTCTGTGCATATCAGAGAGGGGGGAGCAGGAGCCTGTTAGTCAAATTGCCATCACAGACACTGAGCTGAAAACAGTAAAAACTAAATAAGGCTTGAAACCACCCAGGAGCAGGCGAGCCCTCGTGCACGGAGCTCCCCGAGGCTACGTGTTCAACTGCTCGGCCCCTACCTGGGAACGGTCCCGTTACTCCCGTTACTCGGGATATCTGCCCCCTAGTCAAGAATGCCCAAGCAGAATTTCACCCGAAGCTAAAAACATCTCCCTGTTGTATTTAAGCTAAGGTTAGATCACTTTTTAAGTTACTGAAATTAAGTAGAAAAACAGAGCTGAGTGGCAACCTCCAAATGCAGTTAAGGGAACTTCACAGACCCACAAGTAAGTCAGCTCCACAAACTTACAAAAATAGTCTAAATATTTAGGAGAACTTGCCCATCGTAGTTTACACAGCGCATTAGCATCTGTACTTTATTCTTCCCACCCCTCCTTGTTCAATTGAATCTGCTGAGCAGATGGGAGCAGGCAAAGCTCACTCCAAGAGGAACAATTCCACACGTGTTTAATGAGACGCTCGCCCGCGACTATTTGCCATAACCCATCACCACTGGCTCCCACAATGCAGGAAGGCTGCAGCCGCTGCGCTGGTGGGGCCTCCAGCCTTTCCCCCACCCAGCCGGGGCTCCACCAGACACGGAGCTACCTGTATCCTCCCCACCGCTCCCAGCACCGCCTCCTCACACACCGCCTCAAGCCCTCAAACAGCATTTTCTTCTCTTTTTCTCCATTTGCCCCTCTCTTTGTGCTATCATCAGCTATTTTAAGCTTATTATCACCTTTGTAGATAATCAGGTTCTTACTGGTACCTTGACCGACACCTTGACATTGGTCAACTACATGAAAAAGATTAATTTTCTTGGGCATCCTCAAATTCTGTTAAACCCAACACCTTTAGAAGACAACAGCTTTGTCCTTGTGGCACACGGCAGAGGGCAAAACTTCTCGCTCATACTGTCCACGCCTTATCTCAGGCACCAGGCCGTAACACGCACACCGTGCTTCAACTACTCCAACCCCTTGGGTTCATCCAACAGGTTTCCACAAAGATTTTTGACTTAAAAAAAAAAAAAGAAGGAAACAAAAGCAACCTTCCACCTACCCCCTAGTCCAAACTCTGAATGAAATGTCACGATTCGGTTTCAAAACCAAATGTCACAGCTTTTCCTTCGTGCTGCCACAGCTCACCCAGCACGGCAAGCAAACCTTGCTTCATTCACTTCAGCTATTTCCACCACAAAGCATCAGTTTTCAAACATAGTATTAAAAAGTAAACAAAGCTCCAAACTTAGCAGTTTTGAAGCGTCTCCATTTTCCATACTTTCTTCCAAAAGCAACCTTCAGAAACTACATTAATGCCAGATTTAGCCAGGTCTAAATTAGAAAGTCAGCGAAGTTGTAATCCTCTTTTCAAATTACTCAAACATCAGAGATGCTCAGAGAGAAATCACACTTGTCAGGCTGCTGTATCCATCACCTGCTGCTTTATACTCCCATTTAAACTCTGGGGGGCAGGTGGGGGCTGAGCACAAAGCCCTGCGCCATCCCCGGGGTCTCTGCGCCTCCGGCAACACCTGAATCATGCAGCACGATGCTCGGCACATCACTCGTGCTCTTAATCCTTCCCTTCCCCTATCGAACACGCCGCTCACATTTAGCTACACAAACAGAAGCCTAGAAAGAGAAAACCAGGGTATCCGCAGGGACCACTGCAGGATTTCTGGCAATCTGTGAAAGCACAGAGACACACAGACTTCAGGAGAGCTGAGCCATGTGTCCCTATGAACCTGCCGAGGACGACCACAGCCTGGATGGAGTCCCGAGAAACCCAGGGTTTGGTTTACAAACACATATTTTCACATCTTGCTTTCCTAAGCTCCTTAATTATCTGGCTGGGTCAAAGCACTTGCAACTTCCTAGAAAATATTCTTCCATGTTATCTAGAAACATTCATTAATGACTTTAACTGCAACCAAGTGCTTCTCGGTGCCACCAGCCAGCCTCGCTTTTAGCCTTGAACAACAGGACAAATATTTGATAAGCGAGATAAACTGGGAAGCGATGAGAGGATGCAAGGGCAGGGGGGTCCTCAGGGCTGGGACGGGGAGGATCCGGGCCACCGCCGGGTAATGCCTCCCGCAGGGGGAGGCTGACAGTGATGAATGGGCCCAGCACCCAAACCCACGGCTCCGGGAAGGATGGAGTCAGGTTTCCCACCAAGGCAGAGATAAGGGGTAGCTGGGGTTTAGCTTTGCGGTGTGCCAAAAACAAGGCTTAGTAGAATTTTATTCACCATTTGAAGCCAAAGGCAACTCAGGTTTAAATCTGGGAGATGACTCTAAACCAAGCTTAGCATAAAAAGTAAAATATTAACTGGCTTGTTCCCTCAGCTCTTTGAGGTTAAAATAAACTCAGCAGCAATAAGGATTCCATCTATTGATGCAATCTCACAGCAGTGAGAAAGTAACTTCAAAAGGCCCCCATCTGACTGTCAGCACTGCATCAAAATAAACAAAAAAAGCCACCACCCCCCCCAAACCTCCAAAGTCCCCAACCAAATAAAAGCACCAACTGCTCTGTGGAGCAGTCAACCATTTGCACATCCCTTTATTGCTAGATGAGGGAGGAATCCATCTCCCTACTGACAAAAATAACATTTTTAGAGACAAAGAGAATCAAGAAAAACAAATACAGGATTAGTAAAATATCCACTGAGCTGTAAATATACTGAAGCTGTTTTATCATCTATACTGAGAGACTTTAAAAAAGAAAAAAGCCCACAACTTTCAGGAGATTCAGGCCGCAGCCTGCTGTTACCTGCCGTATTTGGGTAACGACAGGATGAAAAAACTCTACAATATTTAAAAAGTACATAAAACAGCAGTAGCAAAATGTACATGTGTCAAATATACACAGCATTAGCTCAGCAGGGCTACAATACTTTTTAAACTTCAAGTAGCTACAAACCAGGGTCTGTTTCTTATTTTAAAGGTTAATGTTTTAAAAAGTGGTGAGCAAACAAATATATAACAAATCCTTTTTCTGATGAAACTCACCAAGTGAGACCGTTTGAGGGAAACCTGTGGCTTCTGTCTGAGTTTATTTTTGCAGTGTCGGAAGCCGTATCACTTTATGTTTTGTTACCATTTTCTAAAACCGAGAAACATTAAATAGTGGGCTCCCATGAGATCAAGGACATGCTTTGTGTTTTTCTCTAAGAATTTACAATATACATATAAGAAGCTAAAGTAAATCGGAGGAAAACACAGAGAAAGGCAAACCCAGTGGGATGAGAGCAATGACGGCAGCAACCCGGCATTACAGACCCTGCTCGGCCCAGGGACCCACGTGGCAGCTACAGGACTAAAAGGAATAACCCAACCTCACACTGCGAATGCCTTTCTCTTTCTGTACGTTTCAGAAAAGAACAAGTTTTCAGGAAGAATTTAACTAATGAATGGGGTTTTTTTCATTACGCCATTAACCAAACAGCAACAGCGATATTTATCGGACAGGCAGACACAGAAAAAGGTGATGCAGAGCTCTCAAGCCGAGCCCAGGTCGGTGCTGTCGTGGGGGTCAGAGCGCAGGCAGCCTCTCACGCACCACGAGCAGCGTCTGCAGTTAAAAAAACGAGGAAATGCAAAGACTCATACAGCTTGTGATTCTGCTGTCCTGGCCCAGTTCATCTCCTCCCAGGGACATCTTGCTCAGAGAAGCTCTCTGTGTCTCTAATGGGCGAAGTCGTCTGTGCTCCATTATCTACATGGCTGGAGTGGTGTTAAACCACATCACCATTTGAAAGACTCCTTTGGCAGCTTCATTTAAATGATTTCGCTTATTTTGCATGTAAAATTTACACAAGATTANTAGGGAAATCAATTGTGTGGAAAAAGCTGAGACTATCAGAGCTAGCTTCTCCACAAGCAAAGTGAAGCCGGAACCTCCTGGCGCTCCAGATGCAAGTGTGCGTGCATTTGCAGATGTCTCTCTGCCTGCTCATACACACACCTTCACAGGTGCACACATTCCTCAACATTTGAGAAGGTTCTAAGCAGGAAAACATCATCTCTTTCCCCAGTTTTTCCACTAATAGAGGTTGTCCACCAATTCAGTATTTACAAACCAAGCTACCATTATCTTCTGGCACGTGCCGAGTTGGTCCATCGCACCTTTGCTCCCCGGCTCTGCCGCCAGCACTGGAGCAAAACATTTTGTTCAATACAGAAGACAACAAAAGAACTGGTAGCCAGGCTTGATCTTAATTTTGATGGTAGAAAGCATCCCAGTTAGCATTTATAATTAATCTACTACCATTAGTTTGTGGGTGGTAAAAGCCTTTGGGATCATTTCAAGAGTCATTTTCAGAAGGGGAGACAGTAAGTAGGTGCGACATTGCCTGAAAAGAATCAAAACAGAGCACAATTCTTATAAATTTGTTTCCCTGGAAAACTTCAGGCATTTGCAAGGAGAGAAAACTATGGAAAACTGAGTAACTGCCAAAAATGCAATCAAGAAGATTTTTTGTCTTCTTTTTCAAGGGACCAGAGAAGAGGGAGGAAAAGAGAGTGAGAGGGGAAAATACCCTAAGAAAATTAGTACCACATGTTAAAGAGATTATCCATTTAGCCAATGTAACTTGACTAAGGTTATGCTCATGACAATGTATATGGCAGTATTTCAGAGAAAGGAAAGTCAGGCTACTCAACCTTAAAATATAAAGCAGATGGTCTTCTCAATAGGATTGGATTTTTTCTTCCTGCACTTATTCCTCATTCCAGCCTCTAGGATGTGAAACTTAAAATATTTATATGTTTTCTTTCAGGTCGAGAACTTTTTGATTACTGGACATTTTTCAACTTGCTGCATTTTACTGGTCCTCTTCCCTTAAAAGAGAGCATAAATTTGAGCATTTCTCAGGAGCAAAATCGACCTGAAACTTCATTCTGTGGGGAGAACTCTGGGTTTCATTTTTCTGGTTTGTTTTCAAGCTCACGTCAAAATGACTACCAAAACCAGGGAAACATTCATGCAGCAAAGTAATACATGTAAACAGATGCAATCCTATAGCAAAAAGAGCACATCATTTTAGTATAATTACTGTGCTTATCCAATTTGGTCATGAATTCAATATACAGCAAGTATGCAGAAGAAACATGGTTCAATTTATGTAATATTCCAGCTAGGACTGTGTAATTTTACAGCAACATCAAAAAAGCCCCCCAAAACAAAGGGACATACAGACACACACTGAGAGCACGTGATTTTGTTTCCTGATCTGTTTAACACAATCGAGGCAGAATCTGACGGGTTTTGTTTGGAGAAACTCTGCAGCACAAGAACACTAAGAGATCTACTCGAATCACAGAAAAGAAAATATCCAAGAACGACAAGCTTAAACATAGGAATTCATAGATCATAAATCACGACACTAAACTTCTGTGCATAAAATGAATGGGCTGATGCTAACGTAATTACAGAACTGTTTTCTTTACATGTCCAAGAGTATCAGTTTTCAGGATCTCTCAGCAGGAACCATCAACACACACACGATAAATATCATGATAACAGCCTTCCCCTGCAACTGCTGCTGTAGCGCTTCTGAACGGTAACTGTCTAATACAGCCCGCTCCCAGAAAGACACGGAAGTGTAAGACTTTTAACACACACTGCGGTCAGTTCTTAGCTGTTTCCACACAAGGCATCAACATTTTTTTCATGAGAAAAACAATAGATGAGTAACAACCTGAAAGAGACTGTACATCAGTACCTTCCTGTATGAGTTAGTGTCTGTAATAAAAAGCACAAGAGTATTCTCATGTGATAATAGTAGTGGTATTATTAAGTAGAAGAGTTTTAAGGTCACGTGCTTACATACCTCATTTGCATTGTTTTTCTTTGATATAATCCACACCCTTCCTTTTTCCAGCAGAAGGGAGCAATTCTTTACACTCCTAAATCCTTAGGATGTTCTAATTTCCCAATCAAATTTTAAAAGCCATTAAAAAATTAACCCAAGATAAACACTTTGCATCAGTTGTTACCATAGTCCTTCTTTCCAACCTGGATGCAAAGTTATTTGAAAGCAACCATTACATTTCAAACTGAGCCAGGGCTTAAAATTGCCTTGAAGCTGACCCCCTCACGCTGCCCATGCAGAGGTGAACTCAAGGGACATCAACCCTCGGATGCGAGACCCCACCAAATCCTCGGAAGCGCCTCGAGAGCTGCACACCCGAGGGAGACGCGTGTCCTGGCGCTGCGATGCCTGCAGAGGGTGAATCCTCCGGCTGCCGAGCCGCACGCGTTAACTCCTCTCCCCGTTTTCACACGGCTGGTTTTGGCATGTCGGCTCATCTAGGTGCTGCGGCTGGAAAATCAAGCTCTCGACAGAGATTTACAGGACGGCACATATATTAAAAAATCTTCCAGTTTAACATCAGCATATTTTATGGGTTAGAAAGAAGTAATTGCTGGGCCATATCCCACCTGCAGACGTAGCCTCCCAAAACACCGCTCAAACCAAACCTGGTTTATACAGCAGCTGTGGGAGCCAAAGGAGAACAGAGGAGGAAAGGATCTGTGTTTGCCTAGGAACAGTAGATGGAAAGACCATCCAGGGCAGATGCAGCCCGAGCACGCATGCAGGAACGTGCTCTCGTAACAGCACAAGTTACATGTGCAAAGCTCTCCCCACGCCTCCACGATTGCATGCCAGGAAACGCCACGTGCTCCTGGAAGAGCTGCCCAGGGGTGGGGGAGTCCCATCCTCAGAGGTACCCAAAGCCAAGGGGTGAGGTGCCCCAGATGAGCAGGGCACAAGGACCTCAGAAGGTCCCGTCCCACCTCAGCTGCTCTCCAACTCTCTGAGGACACGGTGACAGTCCCAGAGCTGTGACCCCCACATGAAAACCATGGGTCAATCACCAGATGCTTACAAAAGCAGAGAAGACTTAGTTTAATTTGCAGTTTTTGTGACCTTGAAATTTGAAATTCCCCGGTGCTCTCTGTGAGCTTTACAAAACAACATCTCACTATACTTAGCTGCTAATGAAAAGCCATCAACCCATCAACCAGTGCCGGAAATAGGACATTTTTCCTCTTGCTTCAAAACAGGGGTGGAATGAACGCAGGGAGGAACCACACTAGCAGACTAATTATCTGACAGCTTCTCTCTGTTGTGTTTTGTGAGCCAGAAGACCATCTGACACTACCAACAAGATTAAACAGCTCTACAACAGAAGCATGTGCTTTATCCTGGACCCCCAAAAAATAACATACAGATGCAAAGTAGCAAATAATTGCTTGGTCAGTAAAGCAAAGGTGACCTCTAGAAGAAACCGCTAAACCACTTTTCCAAGCGAATTGCTAGGGCTCATCCAAGGTCGACGATAACCCCCACGCTCTGCAGGAGAACAGCCAGAGGAGCAGAGGCAGCCCACAGCATCCAACAACCCACCTTCAGCTGGCTCCTGCTGGACGGAGGTCAGTTAGTCTCTGGGACCATTTTTCCCTTGTTCTTTCATAGAGCTGTGGTCCAGCATGAGCCACTCCTTCCTGAAACAGAACCTCACAGGAATGCTCAATGGGAGCCGGCCGATTAACCGATTAATCGTTCCTCCTCATGTTTAACTTGTTATCTGGGGACACAGAAGGAGGTAGAGCAACCCGCAGAAAACAAATGTAATCTTCTGGAAAGAGCAGAGCCATTAGATGGTATCGGTTCACAAAGAAAAAAAAAAAAAGAGAAGATTGAGACTAAGGGAAGGCTGGTGAATTGAATTCCTACAACGCTTCAAAGCAATTTGTGCATGAATGCAAGTATTTATTCTTCTAATTAAAAAAGAAAAAAAGCAAGTTAAATAGCAAGACATCATTTACATGAAAGAGGGGGGAGTAAAAAAAAAAAAAAAACCCCAACCAACACCAAAACCTCAAACAAAACCTGCAGTGTTAATCACGAGCAGAGTAGATTCCATCCCAGAAATGGGAGAGAAAGCTCCAGATTTAATGAGGGAAGGCGTTGAAGAAGAGCAAAACTTGCCTCAGCGTTTTCTGTAGCATTCCTGCCAAGCCATCCCACGAGAGTTTCCACATCCAGCCTTCAGGAGCAAAAAATCATCAGATGTTTTGCAAAGCAGAACCCTTTCTTTGCACCCTCATTGTTTTACAGGCTGAAGAGGCTGCAGGCCAAGGCTGCAGGGTCCCTGACGGTGGGTCCCAGGAGAGGGGACGGTTCCAGCAAGGCAGCTGATGAGATGGAGTGAGCTCGGGGCAGAGGGACCTGCCCCAGACCGAGGTGTGCCTGGCGCCAAGTGAAAGGGCTTTTTCATGTTTTGCTTTTTAATGGTCTCACTTTGTTTTTACAACGGAAGTCTGCCTAATACAAAAAAGGAGAGAGATGGCTCTCTGGCATATCTCCCTTTTCCATGTTATACCAGGTCTCCCCGATACGAACATCCTACCTGAGAAGTACATGTCCTTTTATCCGTATGAAGAACACTGAACAACTCCCTTAACATTAGCAGCGCTCAGGTGCGGACTATGCAAGTATGCACAATTACTTCGGTTAAACACAGTCCATGATCTGATATTAAAGCACAGATTTTTGTAGATACTATATTGGTCTCCAAGAGTCCCAGACAAATGTTGTCGTTATTCAGGGAGTCATTTAACCAGGGCTCCAAAACACAGACACAGCACCAGCTCTGCTCCTTTGTCTTGCCAAAACAGCAACTGCAGCATAAACCATATTTCAAGAAAAGAAAACTAACTAGCATAAAAGCCTGATGAAAAATCAGAACAGAAAACAGAATTTCGAATCTGCTGCTCTCATTATTTGGATACTGGTAAACCAGTACTTATCATCTTAAATAAATATAATAAAGACACACCATGAAAGCAATAGTGTCATTCATTATTGTTGAATGAACACCCTACAGTATCTCCTAACTAAAAATAGTCATTTCAGCCCTCTAAAAATTAGTTTTGCTGAAATTATTACAAATCTATTTGTCTTTCAAATTCTAAGTAGCAAGAAATTAGACTGAATCTCAATTTAAAAACCAGAGTACACACTCTTTTGGTGAGCTTCTGATTACCAATACTGAGAGGAACAGCGTCTGAACAATTTCTGTGTTTGAAAATGGATGCTACAAATTAGCAGCTGAAATTTGTAAGAATTCCCCTCCAAAAAAATCTCAAATCTTTCATGTCCATAGACAACACCTCAGATTAATGTTCATCACTGCATCACCTGTTCTCCATTTCCTGAATTCCTCCTCTAATCTTAAAGGTACAACAGTATTCAATAACTGTGCTCCCGTGGCCCTTTGAAAATACTCTTATTTATTTATAAAGTTCAATTTCTTTGTGAAAGCGCTGAGAAAAGGAGCAAGAATACTGCAGGTTGCAAAGGGCTTAGTGGAGGCTTTTTTGGTTGGTTGGTTTTTTGAAGACATTACTAAAAGAGAAGAAAGCACATACTTTTTCTAAGAAAACCTGGGACCCTTTAACTGAACGTTCATCCACTTCTGCAGATTATTTAGGGAGTTTAAGGCGGATCCACCCAGGTGTGAGCACCGTGGTGTAACCCAGCTCTGGGGGACAGAAGAGCCCAAGAGGCTCCAGAAGATGCTGCTCAGGAGACTCTCACATTCCATCCCCTCCTACCACCATCGTGCTGCTCCGCGCCACCACTCCGCAGGCAAATATCCTTAATGTTCAACTGAAGCAAAGTCTGTCAGAACACAGAAAAATAAACCATCCACCTTCCCAAGGGGCCCTGCTCAATAACCTGCTGCGAAGAGGTATCTTTTGTGACTCACTGGTTTTGGTGGTCAAGATGGAAAAGCACAAGGTTGAAGGGCCAAAAGCATAAAGCACCTTCACGTGCAGATCACTAATGATATAAAAAAGGATTGTTACTGTACCTAGTCAGGAAGTAATGAGTCTGTCATCATCCTCATCTGAACTATCCTTTTACACTCACCGAGAGGCAGGAAAACATACGGAAAACATACACCCCGTCAACCACTTTAAGCTAGTTATCCTCCACTGCCAGGAGTGTACAGCCATTCTGCACTAGTTAAGGTGGAAATTTATTTCTGGGTATTTAGAAAAAGTTCAAGTTTTCACTGTATCAGTATGCAATCTTGTCATATGATTATGATCCATGCCTCCAACTCCGGCTGGAAAAACTGCACGTTGCTCAACAGGCTGGGTTTTCAACGTGGCCAATGGTATTACAGAAAATTTAGGAAAACACGCAAGAAAAAACACAATGCAAAAGAGCGGCAAAGCAAAACAAAGCCGAAAGAGAAAAAAAGAAATCCACTTTCAGGATGTTTAGAAACAGCATAATTATTTTTTTTTCTAAGATTTTTTTTGAAGATAGGTTTTTCCTCTGAGTGGGTCCCACCCCAAACTCAACCTCCCAAGCCCAGAGACGAGGAGAGCAGACTAGACTGAGAACTGCAGTATCTCAGCTGGAGGGGACAGAATTAAGATCTAGAATTGACTGACATCAGATTTATGGTTTGCAACCTAAAAACCCTATAGAAATCACACAAGATAATTGCTACTAACCTAACAAGCACAGCCCTGGGACGCTGCACATCCACACAATCTTTTAATTTACGGTTAGCATCGCACAACACCACGAGAACAGGAGGAACAGAGCAGACAACAGAATTTGGGAGCAGATTTCCATTGTAAAAAGGGGATTTAAAACGGAGGGAACTAACTTTTCAGGAGAAAAAAAAACAACCCTGAAAATTTATAATGGTAGTATTAATTCCTTTTATGACATGATGTCATTGCCAGTTGGGTTGTACCTATTAAAAAGATCAAAAAGGGTTCATGCATACACACACTGTTAAAATTAAAACATAACAGAGGCAATTACTATTTTTCATTCCTTCTGTAAATATTATTACAGGCTGCTTTTTACAAAACATTTACAAACTATGAAGTGAGCTGCAGTGCTCCTGGTAAATGAACATAATTAAAACAATTTCTGTTTCAAAACAGAAGAGAATTATTTGACCTTTTAAAAATCTCAATTCATGTTTAACTTTGTCTAAATAAAATATTTTGGAACCTCTGGAGGAAAGGTTGCTTATTTACTCAAAATAAATCTCTGCTGTGATTTCCTTCAGAAGATACTACTTATGTGAACTCCCTCATTTAAGAAGCACTCACGCTGATGTGTACAGTGTCATCTTCATTAAAAATAATCAAGAATCCCTAAGCAGATGCACTTGAAATTATAAAAATCTCAATGTTTCATAGTACTGCAAGGTTTCCTACCATTCATTCATATTTCATTTTTGAGGATGCCTCAGTGCACATAAAATATTTATCCATCAAAGGGGTTTTCAAATTAGAATGTTTAATATTAGCTTCTTCCTCAAAATAGTTTTTATTTTGTTTTTATTAAATCACCCAAGCTTTTGTTTGTCAGATTTTATCAAATTCAGAAGCAGAAGATGTCAATGAAAAGCCTGTACTTGCTCCACGCTGCTGCATTAGAACAAACAGGATTCTACGACAACCTGTAATTGTTTTAAAGCGTGATACAGTAAGTCCCCTCGTTATGAATATATGACTCAAGGCCAGGTTGGACAGGCTCTGAGCAAGTGGAGGTGTCCCTGCCCAGGGCAGGGGCTGGAACAAGATGATCTTTAGGGTCCCTTCCAACTCTCACCGTTCCATGATTCCATGACGAATGGTGCTGAACTGGCATCAAAATATCACTCTGGTGGAAGTTCCATGTTAAAACCGAGCCTGAAGGCAGGCCACAAGCCTGCGCGAGCCCAACAGGACTGACTGGCAAACCTGAAATTGAATTAAGGATTTAAGGCTGCATAGAGACCACCTCCAGCTCGGGAACCTAAATAAATTCCCTTTCTTTTGCTTTTCTGTACAATTATCTATGTGTTGCACATCTGCCGGAACACAGGGAAATGACACTGTAATCCACTTTGGTATCAGGATTAGCGAGTTCAGACACCAAGGAGAAATAAAGGCATTAACGTTACTTTGAACGCAGACAGAACTGAAGTAGATTAATGCTACTCAGGGAATAAATATTCCTGTTGTCAAACACAGTTACTATCAGAATTTGACAGTCAGAAGGTGGGGGGAGATTTATTGGACGTGAAAATGTTTATTGTGGTAATATTGAAAATTTGTCTTAATAAATTAATGACTAAATGTGAAGTTTAATAAATTAATAAATTGCTGATACCCACAAACTAACTTCACCTCCCTGTTTCAGCATGTAACCTGTATTTTAACTTCCAAAAGCTTTGCATGGCACAATTTAAAATGTGTTTTTTCACAATACAGTTTTCACTACACAGAGCCCCTGGGAAGAGACAGACTTACGCTGAAAACAGCTTTACGCTTATGTCTCCCCTCCCCAGCTTGACTTTAATTCTTTCTATGTCTTTTTACTCTGAAATATAACAAGGATACTAACGCAAGGCAAAGGTTACAAGATCAAAAGCACCAGGCAGTATAAAAGTTCAAAAGATTCCAAAAAGTCATGTCCATCTGAAATAGATATGATAAAGCACAGGAAGACGAAGTAATGGCATGAATTTCAGGGTTAGGAAGAAGTCAGAGAATACTGAATATTTTAAAAAGAAAAATTAAATCTTCTGAAAATTCTGAAAACCCTCTCTCCATGCAAGACAAAGCCCTTTCTCTAGCGCCTCATAACACATTAAATCAGAGTTTTAAACAATATAGTGTATTTCTGCTTCTCCCGACACTTGCAAATGAATGAATAATAAGTGGCAATATGAAGCAGCTGTATCTTAAGGAGGATTTAGAGTTTCACACTATTTTTTTTTTAAGTAAAAATTGCAATGTGGCAATTGTAACAGTATGACTAAGTACAAATTAAATGCCATCAATTCACACCTGTGTCTTCTACATTTCCAGGTGACATCCCTGTCTCTGCAGCATCCCTCGCCCCCACGTGCCAGCCGTGGCTCCCGCCCGCTCCCTCCTCCGCTGCGCTCCCACTCTCATCCACAAAGGGAAGCTTCCAGTATGAGCATTAGCTAATAAAAACATAAATTATTCAGACAAAAACCACACTGCAGTATATGCTCTGTTCCACATGTTAAGAATTACGAGGTGGTGACCTTTGCATCAAACTACAAAAAAATGGAATGCTAAGCGAATCTTCCCCGAGCCCGCAGCAACCGGCCAAGACACATCCGAGCGTATCATCTGAAGATGAATGATAATTACAGAAGTTTAATACGATTGACAAAGGCCTTCTATTCAATAAACATAGCGATCACCAGTTGCTTACATTCATTCAATATTTTTTCATATATTTGCATCCTATCTCCACCTATTCATAACCACCAGCTATTATTCATATGACAGTGATTTGAAAAGCTGATGTCTTGCTGCAAGCCGCTCCTCCACTCAACCAAAGCAGCAAGGACACAGAGGTTTTCTTCATAGCATGAAAACCTGAGCAAAACCTTTACAATCCTTTTCAAAGTCTAGAACGCATTCGCATGACAAAATTTAACATTTACAAGGAGTTGGATTTTTTTTTTTTTTTTACTTATTTCATTACACTAGAAGTAAAGAGAACGGAGCAGAGAATCATTTCCAGATGGTGTCCTGGTTTGGTTTGGTTTGTCAGCTCCACAGGGTTTGGGAAGGTTCAGTTACTTGATCCTGGAGTGCTAACAATTCAGAGGCCCTTTTTTCCAAACCCAAATTAAATACGTACCTTCCTCCCACCCTCCCCAACCTTCTACACCATGTCATTGTACACACCCTTCGCCTTGCTCAGCCCCCCCAAAGTTATCAGGAAAGTTTCTGGGTTAGTTTTTCTTGTACAAAATGCAGCCCCCGGCAAAGAAATGAAAAAAAGAAGCCAAAATGTGAATGACCGATTGTATCTTTGTTTTTTATTTGCCAAGAGATGCAATCATTTTCAATCTGGATAATTAAAAAGGGAATTTCAGGTGTAACACCTGCCCCTTACTCCAATCTGTAATTTTACAGCAGAAATTTCAGCACTCCTCTGATTTCAACAAAAAACCCCAAAAGGTAGGAGACTCTTACAATAAATCTTTCAAATGCATAAACTGTAGAAGAAACTGGGAAAAAGAACATTCCTGAACTCGTTTTCTCTGTTTCTTGTTAAAAGAGTGGACAAGAGAGGAACGTTTTCTACAATGTCAATGCCATTTTAAGTTTACAACTTGCAGAGTTAGTTTGTTTTACTTTAAGAGTGTGGCGCGTCCTGTTCAAGCACCAAAACAGACCTGAAAGATGGATGGCGGAAAACAAACAAAAGCCAAACCAACCGACAACAACCAAAACCAAAACCCCCAGCCCTGCACGATTCAACCGCTGACAAAGCCCTAATGCAAACATATATATCGTTAAAAAAAACCCACCCAAAGTGTTCTGAGTATTTATTCTGTCTCTCCCAGGAAAGGCGGCACACACTAGCCCTGGCCATGGTGGGCATCTGCAACAAACACAAGTCTGAGGAGGACCCTCCCGGTGCTTCTAACAGCTTTCAGCTACCGAAACATTTGATGAGTGGAAGCTCCCTCTTTTGCAGGAAGGGGAGGTCAGCGCTCACCAGAACCCACCCCAAGCCCTGGTCACGTTTACACAATGTTCTCCTCTACCTCTGCAGACCACAGACAACCAAGATGCCGTCAGATCTAAGGACTACTGTTTAGAAACAGGTCTTGGGCACAAAGAAAATTCCAAGGTCTGCTTTTTCACTCCTCAACCTCTTTCTGGATGAAAATAAATAGAAAGATGTGTTTCAAACACTAACCTAGTGGACGGTCAGTCCATGGGACCGGGATAGATTTAGTTCACAAGCCACACATGGCATATTGGCTCCTCAGCACCAACTGTCCTGCACCACTGACTCGCCCCTGCCCTGCTGAATGAAATAAGACAGGCAGATCCAGCGAAAGGCCTGGTGGAAGCGTTATAGCTGGGCTGAGGCTTGCACTTCAAGCAGGATTAAAATGTCTTTTTCTCTCGCTGTAAAGTCTGAATTCAGTCTTTAAGCCTGGGATAATAACCCTTCACAAAGCAGTATTTCTTTGTGATTTAACAAAACAAAGTTCTGCCCAGAAAACATCTCATAGGGTTCATTAAACCATTTCCCCCGTTGTTTTCTAAGTCTTTGTCACAAATACTTTCGCGTCTTTTTTTCCTGATAACACGCAGACAAGTGTTTTACGAATTCAGAAAGTCACCAGTCAATCCAAGCTATGCCAAAACACTACAAAATACTATTTTTAGCTGTTTCATCAGCAGTGTTTGGTCCTGAAAGAGCAAGATGGCTGCTTCTTGGTGCATGCATGCCGGTGAGACACCAAAACTCCCCAGATGGAAAAACATGACTTGAAACCCTCTCCCAACATTAGCACAGCATGCAGTCAAGGGACCTCCATGCAATTTAGCTCTGCTTCCACCTCGGTTCCCCTTGGGAACACATGGCAGGACTACAGGATGCTAAGTACATGCTGGAGGTAAATTCCAGATGAAAAGCTATGGATGGGCCAAAGTCTTCCCAGTTTTGGGAAGGATGAATAAGCAATGCATTTGGCAATATTGAAAAATAACTTTCTCATTGAGAAGAGCTCTGTATTGCTATGATTTCAAGTAAGGCATCCCTGAGATGCACTGAGGTTCCTCAATACTGGGTGGATTTTCCAAGCTATGTAGCTACGACATGTCCATCAACAGTCTATCGAAAAACAAATCTCTGCTATCAGGCTTAAGGGTCTTTTTACATCTCTCTCTATTAAATGCTAATAAACAAACCCTCTGGTTTGTGTTTTATGAATACAAATAGTTAAACACCAATTTTAGATCTGTTTTGTCACTGTACACGCTTCACTCGGGTGTCATCAGTCCCATTCCAGGATTATTGCTGAAGTTCAATCCCAGCAGCTCAGCCAGCTACTCCAGGGCAAGGAGGCACCTCCCGGCAAGGGCCTTTTCACACCAAAACCAAATGAGAATGACCCTCTCCAGGACAAATTCTCCGAGACTGGCACACAATGATGACCCATCTTAAAACTGCCAAGTTTTAAAACACAATTATTCTTTACATCCAACGGTGCAGTCATATATCCGCGGGTATAAGCAGCAAATCTGCCTTAACAAGTAGCCATCTCAGCACTTCTGCCGTGCTGGCACCGCTGTTTGCTGAGGCTGTGTGGAACCCCTGCCATCCCAGGGATTCATTTCAAGGATCTAGTTTATACTGGAGCCCCACAAATAATTGCATTACCACGAGTACTAGTTTCTCTCTACAGAGAGATGGAGCAAACAGCCAAGGAAGGAATCTGTGAAGCTCTTCAGCTGCAACACCAAACCCACATGGTACGTACCGACGTTGCTAGTCCCTGAGGGATGTCAAGCGTTCAGTACAGAACAGACCACGGTATAGTCAGTGACTCTCACTGAGCTGCCAGCATTGTGGAAAGGGGTAGGTTTCACCCCAAATTTGCTACATGAAGAGATTCTCTGGCATGCAATAGGGTACAGTCTGACTTCCAGAAACCAGCACAATGCAGCTGGACATGCAGAAATTCAGAACTCATCACACGGCATGTTGCAAGAAAGATGACTGCTAAAAGCAATACTTACCAAGTGGTACAGCTGACGAAATACAAAACCCATCAGGCTCAGTCTAACACACTCATTTACTCATCACTTTGTGCTTCGCTGGAAGCATACAAGATCCTTCCAATGTAAATAAATCACATTTGCAACCCCCTTGAGGCACCTCCACCATTACAGTGATGGAGACCAGTACTAGTGAAAACGAGACCTGGGCTCCCATTTTCTTCTCTCAACTTTATCTTCCCCGTGGCTAAACTGCATTTTGCTTAGTCTACAATCTATTTGTTCTATAGCCTCTTGAATAGCTGCATTTAAGACAAACACCTTTATTAAGCAGCTATTGGTCCACCTGTCCTGAATATAAACATTAAAAAAGGCGCAAAAAAGATTCCGTATTTCCTGCCTGCTAAACATTTTCCAGACAAATTACTCATGACGATAAATCCATTTTAGCAGGGCTCTGGCAACAGCATCTATATGAAATACTTGTTTTCTTTAGCACTGAATTTCAAAATTATAATTAAATTGTTGCTTCTGGAACATCTTGCTACCATTTTTCATTTTCAGGTTGATTTCATTTAATCTCAGATAAAACAGATTGGTTACAAGAAAGGGACAGGGAAAGAGGGATGATCCCTGGGGTGGCAGGAGCCGTAGACTGTCACAGCTACATGGGAACACCCCATCCTCCTCCCCCCACATTCAACAGCAGGCCGACTTTATTTTATTTCAGCCTCTCACAATGCACATATAATGACTGAGCAAAACAGCTGAACATATACTCTGGGAACAATATTAAAATTTCAGCCTTTAAAGAAAAATAAAGGAGTGCCATAAGGAAGCTCCAGACTGACAGCACAAGCACGAGATTGGATTTCAAAAGTTCAAAGCACACAGAAATTTCTGCCAGCCGCAGAGACTGTTCCTGGGAAATGACACTCTTGACACTGTACTGTCATGCAGGAGTGGCAGCAAACACCATGCTGTGTTCATAAATAAATATGTTCCAATATCTGAAGGCAGGGAACACCTATCTATTTCTTAAAATTCTCACAAAACACTCACCAAAATTCTCACCTGAACCACAATATTTAAAGGCTCTATCAGTGGAGAGAGCTGGAAAGAGCTGGGGAAAACCCACCGGGATTATTATAGCAGAAAATACTGAAATTGCAGAGAGCAGCCAGCCTCCTGCGATGAGCACGATTAGCACGTTAGTTTAATTCCTGCGCATCGCTCCAGCTCACCTGCGTTCCCGCAGTGTCAGATCGCGGCCCTTTCTTCGTGTATTAATTTTACATGCTCCTTTCTGGCAGGCAGGCAGGGAGCTAACGAGCAGTCCCCCAGGCTTCGTCTGCAGAGGAAAACTGGCAGCAGGACCACGGCTGTTGCCTAATAAGATCTTCATTGGAGAAGGCAAAGGAGCTGCCCAACACCTAGCAGTCAAGCTGGTTTTAGAGGGTTTTGTTTATTTATGTTGAAGCCGCTTCCTTACCATTGCAGAATCTACGAGTGCATGGTGGTGTTGTGAAAAGGCCTTACGTCAATAAGCCAGGGCTGTGCCAAATTCCTCCAGACCCATCTCCTGTTGGTTGTTTACCGATGGTGCAGCAGATTTTTAGGTTCGTGAACCACTGAAGTCTTTGTGAAAGACTAGCAACTGTTGGCTGAGATAGCTTAAACTGGGGAGATCCTAATCTCCTACATTCAAAAAAGGCTTGCTTTGATATTCAGGAGATAAAACCCAGACTGTTTCACTTAGTTTGAAGTATGCCAACCTAGATGGCATATTCTGCATAAAAAGTTCAGAAGGAAAAAGCAATGTATGGAAATAGCACTAACCAGCTGGGAACACTTCCAGGACCAACAGGGTACCACTGGGCCATGGAGAGCACATAAGGTCCCGAGACGACAGTGACCTCAAAATGTTCCTACAGCAACTTTCCCTTCCAGGTATTCAAAACTTCGTGGGAAAACAAAGGTAACTCATGCACAGTGGCAAAGAACACATTAGATAAGGCAATTATCTTCTCCATCTGGACAGAAAAACACCTACTGAAGAAGCAGCAAGCCATGTAAATCCATCCAACCCCGGCTAATCCAAGGGTGGGAGGAAGAAGTTGTGTTTTACTGCACGGGTGGCTGCAGCCAGCTCATAGAGCCCAAGGGATGGACCATGGGCCTGGTGGCAGTGAGGGGCAAGCAAGACCCTCTCCTCTCAGCCGGCAGAATCAGCTCATCCAATTTTGTAACCCTCCTGAACACATGGTTTGCTATTAGAACTAGGTACTGGGCTGCAGGATCAGTCAGTCTGACAGACCATCGCTGAAAATAAAGCAGGTTCTCATCAGCTTGCTCTGCAACCTTACAAACTGTAGAGCCGACACGGCAGGAGCATGTGCTGGATGAAGGACCTCCTCCTCCTCCTCCTACAGCAGGTAGCCACGAGGTTGGATGTGCCATCATCTGCCAACGCATCTAACCACAGCCTGTGTCTGAATCCACGACTCAGTTACGTGCTCTCTGGAGTAAATCTGAAACTGTATTCAATACGATTGCGAGTTAAGATATCCTTTGCGTCTTCTATTTTCAAGAAATTAAAACAAGAACTTTTAAAACCTAGTTTCTCGCTTCAATATCTGGATAGGACAATTTTACAAAGAGTTTATAAACAAAAAAAAGCCATGAATTGTAGCACACTGCCTAAGTTTTACGAGATATCAAATACAACACCTACAGATGCTGTAGCATAAGCAAACACTACCACTTTTCTTAGAAACTGCACCCTCCTCAGTCACATCTTGCTCTACAGCTCATTAGGATTCCTTCAGGACTTGTCCCTCAAATCAAAAATAGATGCCAGATACCAATTAGTAACAGGCCTGTAAGTTTATCAACTTAAAACACCCACTTTTGGAGGAGAAATAATTTGTTCAGACATCTGGAGCTACCAAAACAAGTGGGATGGCAGAGGGAAAAATGAACAAGGCAGTACTCTCTTTTCCTATCCAGTCTCATGGATTTAGGGAACCTGCACTCACTTCATATTGTGTCAAGTCCTAGAAAGTAAGATAAACTTAATTTAAAACTGCATGAATATCTAGCATTTAATCTGCTTTATTACCCGAGATTCGAACCATTTATCAACAGAAGTCCTTGTGCTAAATATTTCACTGTATTTTACATATTTATCACCTTTGCCATGTCTTGGAAGGTTACTGTCCACCATAGAGATTACATGTGCATTAACACCGGGATCAATATCCCATTATCAGCTGGAGAGACTTCTCAAATCTAAATTTGTATCCCAAAAAGACAAATCTCTGTAGTCTACTTTTGCACAGCGACATTTTTAACATGCATAACTAGAGGAGGAGCAAAAGGAGTGATGAAAAGTGAGGAAGTCCATGAACTACCCTCGGATGAGCTGCGGTAACAGCAAAGCTGGCTGCACACTGCTCCTTCCACACATCTCTCTGGGTAGGAACATACGGAGCAAAGGAAACAGCAAAACACCCTGAGCACATTGCCATTTGCTTGGGATTTGCCTAGACAGAAACAAAACCCAACAGCGCATTTTGCACGGAGCCAGAGGTTCCATTCTGATTTTACAAATCCACTATTTACAAACACATTCGTTCCAGTTAATTTGTATTTTAAATACAGGTTCCTCCCCAAAAGCCACATTGATGCTTTCAAAGATTCTTAATTTTCCTTTCACTAAGGCACTATTGTATTTCCTTGTCCGTGGAGAGTTTTATCTGGGATTATACATATGTACCAAAACACAGCTGTTCCACTTCTTTTCTCCTTTATTTTTTTCACATAGAAAAACCTGTCTCTATCAGCCACCCAATTAGCTGCTCGCTATCAAAAGGCTGCTTTGGCCTTTCATCTTCTCGAAAACTGGATTCAAGTGAGAGGGTGTCATGGAAACTGTGTCTCGGGTCATTTCCTGTTTGTTTTTAGTAGCCAAAAATAAAATAGTAATAACAATAATACTGGGCTTTTTTTCTGATTAAAAAAAAAAAAGAATACTTATTATCCCGGTCTGCAAAGCATGCAGGAGTTATAGAAAAAAAAAAAAAAAATTATTCTTCATGAGAAATCTTCATCTGATAAACTAGGAACCTGATTTTCAATTCAATGTTCAACAACTGTCTGTAAAGAAACTGAAGATCGAATGTGAAGAACACAAAACCTGCAGTAAATATGCAATGAAACAAATTATTATTTTTTAAAATAGAAAATCTCTCTAGCTTTCAGAATTTGTAGGGTTTTTTATAGTTCACAGTACTACCATACAGCATACACTGCGTGTGTTTCTTGAAGTATTTCACTAAGCCAGAAAGCTAGAAAACTATTAGATAATTCTATAGGGGTGGGTTTGCTACCAAACCACAGAAGTTTCAGGTGCTGTATCTACTCTGAATACCTCTTTTTAGAAACTAATAATCTCAATTACCTCTTCCTTTTGCAAAAACAGTTCAAAGCTTGCTGAATTTCATTCTTACAAAAGAGTTGCGCTTGACTGGTAAAGCCACAAAAAACCTTCTGAAAGACACCAAATTCACAAAGATGACAAATTCCAACCAGCTGCTTGAGGTCACAGATAACATCGCATTTGTGCAACCAGCCCAAGCCCGTGGAAAACCTAGTGAAAGGTGAGATTTGCAGTGATGCAGCATGTATTTGTGCTTATTCATCTGAAACCAGCAAGATATTAACATGAACCTTTACCCTGAACCCACACGCAACAAAGCAGGCTGCTTGGGTGACAGCTGGGCAACCCCTGCTCCATGCTCCTGATGAAGTTCCTGCCAATATTAATCAGAAATTCCCACAAATTCTAAACTTAAAACTTTCACACCGCCTTGCAACGTACAGTTCTTAACCTACAAAATCAATCTCAGTCCATCTGATCATTTTAATAACAGCATGGTTTTGAGGAACTATAATCAGAAGAAATTCGGAGTAGGGACAGTCCATGCTAGAAAACTGCCAGTTCATTTATATCCACATTATTGAAGAAATGGCTGATTTCCGATTACAGCACCATCTCCAGTTTCTGAACCCCGCTGGACACAACTCCACATTTCTTTTTTAATTAACACACTACAACCACAGGCTCTTAGAAATTCCAGGTTCATTCTATCTAATGAAGCAAGGACAGTACTCAAAAAAAGAAATACAGGGAAAGCCCACAAACTAGTGAGCTTTTATCCTTATGATGGGATGATAAATAAAGGAAATGAAAAAAAAAAATCACTCAATGTCTTAAGAATACCTTAGTCCTTTGCCATATTTTCTTCTGTTTTGATGAAAAAAGGAGACCATAAGGCTGCACACATATCCACGTAATGCAGTTCATCGAACACAGAGTTAAATGGGGGGATAACAAGGAAAGATGGAGAGCCCCCTCTTAGAGGAGGCATTAAATCAAAGATATCACTTATTATGTATGTATCACTTACTATATATGTATCATTTCTAGAGCTTTTCTATGGTAAAGGGAGCTTGAGGAAAGTGCGCAGTTCCTGGAATGCATCCATATACAAACACATGCCTTCCTTCAAAAATTAACAGGTTGGTTGTTCATTTGCTTTCATACAGAGAAATGCTACGTGCCAACGCTGGGGCTGCTGACAAAAAGGTGGTGAATGATTTGTCTCAAAAGAGCCGTTTTCAATTCTTAAGATTAAATTCTCAATCAGAACAATGGTATCAATGCATAATATCTCGGTTTATCCTGAGACAAGAAGTGCTTTGAAGTCTTACAGAACACAGAGAGAGCCCAGCCCACTTCTTTCCACCCCTGATTCCCTTTAACTTTGGCCACGCACATTCCTCTTGCAACATGTTCCAATTTAATACCTTCATACCTCTTTGAAGGTGCCTGGGTGTAACCCAGTCCTCAGCTTTCGCTCTCAGCCACCGCGCAACCAAGTGCTTTACCCTCTGGGGGAACCTGCAGACACAGGTCACGCCTGACACAGACCTACTTCTGCTCTTCCTTGACGTGACAGAGCCTCCAGCTGTGACCACAGCTGAAAAACCATTGCCAAATTGGAGGAATCAGATGAAGACAGGCAGCTGGGGTCCACGGCAAGAAGCAGAGGTGAGGGAGACCGCAAGAGTTACTGCTATCAACACACATCTGTCTGGAGGTACCCACACACATCTGGCTGGAGGTGCCCACACACCAGCAGTCCCCGCCTCTTCCTCATCTGGCTGTTTTGTTAGGAATAGGTGAGCAGCACTCACACCGCAACCAGCAAGAAATAACACACAGAGCACACCTACCTCCTTTCCCACTGGGGACAGACTGTCTGACCAAATTAGAAACCCAATCACAGCTGTCCAGCTTTATTATCCTAATCAAAAGTGTGTGGTGCTTGGGGTTTTTTTCCCCCCTTATTTTTTTTAAATAATCTTCTTTGTGACTCTTCACTCAGATGGTTCCAAACTGGAATACGTTTTCTGGGGTCCTTGCAATGGGACTACAGTGAGGCTTTCTCTGCTTTTAACCCCCCCAGAGCACGTGAATTAGCAGCAACTGCAAAAGGAAATGTCTTTGTCAGAGAACTTCAGGATTTTTTTTTGTTGAAGTTTAGCTCGTTTCGCTAGTGGAAACTTAATTAGATGTCCACTAGATTCCTGTTGTCATGAAGAAGTTTGACAGGTCAAACTGAACATATCCCTGACCTTCCAGACTTATTTTTTGAGAAAGAAAACCTTTTTCTCGCCAAGAATCTGTGGTGCACCACAGAGCAAAAAAAACCACCAAAATCCAGCTGAGGGATTAAATGAAAGATGAAAGATAGCATCAGATCTCAATTAAAAAAAATAAATAAATCAAATGCCATTCTGCTAAGTGGCCATTACAAACAAATCTGGTCCGTGGCCCAAACCAGAATTAAAGGGACTACCTGGGCTGAGAAAAGTTGTCTCAATTTCACCAGCTGGGGAGCCGCTATTGTTGCCGCAGACCCACTTGTGCTGCCAGGGTAGCAGCGAGCTCATTGCAAATGCAAAGCCCCAGCTGGGGGTAGGAAGAACTAAACGTGTTAAATGCTCGGCTGGTGAGTGCCCGTACCAAGGGCCCCTGCGTCGGGGAGCGGGGGTCCCTCCCCCACTCCCATCCCGCTCCCCATTATTCTCCATTCAAGCTGAAAGCGAGAAGGTCTTTTCCTCCGCCGCTCGGTGTCAGCCAGACTTGGGAAGCTCTGCAGGAATTGCTGAGAGATCCAGAAACGCACAAAAGCCTCCTTCCACAAAGCCCCCTTTCATCTAGGCAGTGTGTCTATTAAATACGTCCTGTTAATGTGCATACATTTTTATAAAGAGATTATAAAGTGAAGACTCAGTCACTAACTCAACTACACAATAAGATTTTTAAGTCTATTACTAGAAAACTGGGGTTTAAAATGAGTAGCTGGGAACGCTCCACAACTCCTCTGCAGTAATACTCAAATAGGTCTGGTAACCGCAACGACAGATGAAGGTGTACTTTGTGTGGTTTAAGGCTTTCATTTCTTTATTTGGTGACACGCAGGCACCTCAGAGCATGTCCACTCTGTATCCAGCACCGTTCAAGGATAAAACGGAAAGGAGGATTCAAGCCCTGACAGCGTACCTGCACCAAACATGATGCTCAGAGGCCAGCAGCATCTCCACTCTGGCGGGCTGGCAACAGGAAAGTTTAAAATAAATAAAGAAATAAAATCTGATCAGATCCTGCTCTTTCATTGTGGCGTCAGGATGAACTGGTGAGCTGCCATTGCTGAGCATTTGCTCCTGCTCTCATCAAAACCAAAGCAGTAAACAACCACTCTACTCGCTTTTTCTGTTATACCCCTTTTCTACGTCTTTTTCCTTCCTCTCCTTTGCCCTCAGGGGCTCAGCATATACCAAGATTTTGAAGAACTAAGTCAGGCAGATATAAATTCCTGCCAGCCCGGTGAGAAAGCAAGTTATTTTCTGTCCACCAAAACGCAAAAAAAAAAAAAAAAGAATCTGCCTTTTTTCTTTCTCCATCAAAGCAAGGCCACAAGTTGACAACCTTCACCAGCGTGGGTATGGCTGTGGGCCAGCTTCACATACCGGCCTGTGCAGGATCTGCAGCTCACCACAGACTTGCTACAGCAAGGTTTTAATATTTTAAATATATTTTTGGACATGCAGGCAGTCAGACCTGAGGCTCGACGCTAACATTGCCTCTAACCTTATTTCAAAAGCAAGAATCCCAAAAAGGCCGTGAATCTGTTTTCGGTATTGAAAGGCAATGCTGTCTCCTAGCAGCAGTGGCAGAAACCCAGTCCAGCTCCTGGTTGTGGACACAGAGCTAGAGCGGATGGTTGCAAAACTGCTGGGTTTTGTCATGCAGACGGTGCTCTGCAGACCTTCAGGTCTACGTATTCACAGCGCTAGGCGTCCTTCCAGCCCCTGCCAGCTCCTCAGGGATATCTTTCATCAAGTGCAAAATTTCAGGGAATCTGTTACAATCGCGCTATTTCTTGTGCTGACCAGAGAGGCGCGTCCCTCTGCTATACCAGAGCTGGAAACCAACCGCTTCAGCCCCACGCACATCGCGCAGAGAAGGGCTTAGTGCTCGTCCAACGCCGAGGGGCAGGGAAATTGCTTCCAGTGCACTGGTGGTTCTGGAAAGCAAGGAGACAGGGAACAACAAAACCAAGCAAACAAGAAGTCAGGAAATGGCAGAGCGATGCTGGAAGGCAGCAGAAACCCAGCTCTGCTGCACCTTCGGTCTGCATCAGAGAGCCTCAAGTACAACCTCATGGGAACGCCCTACACTTCCCGATGGGTCAAGGTTTGGGGGCAAAGGCCTTGAACACACAGTAATATTTTTCTGTATCAAAGCTGCACCAAGATGTGGATTAATAAAAAACAGGTAAGAGCCTGGAATTAGCCTGACCTACATAATATGCTCATCTGGCAACGCAGCTCTTTGAACTTGGCTCAGAGTGGACAACAGCTTTCATTGCATTTCTAAAGAATCCTAAAAAAATGCACTTCCCTACTAACGTTTTTAATGACTCTGTTATCCTTTTCTAGCTACTTATTTTTTCTCGTCCCCTTTAGCATGAATTTTCAGGCTGTAATAAATCATCCAGATGACACACTCAATGCAGAGAGCACACTCAGCAGGCCTTGCTTTTCAAACCAGCCTTCACATAGCGGGTCTGCATTCATTCCATCTTGACTCCAAGTCTTCTTCCCTTCTCAAAATAGCTGCTGCACCTCTGCTCCTCGAAGAGAAATCCTCTATTTCAAACACTGAAAACCATGGTGATGTATGTTGGGTCTCATTTATTTTTAGAGCCTGACTTCCTATTCTTGGACACATATGAAAAAGCGGCGTTTGAAAGTCTGAGGCTGCAATTACCAGAACATGTTTTTTTAAATGTATTTCTAGACTTACAGTCAACAACTTACTGAATAAATACATAAATATGAAGGGGGAGGTAAAATCACATTTACGTGACATCATGGTGAATCAGTATTTTAAAATTCATTAGATTCAATTTTTTACTAAACAGGAATAAATGACTACTCGTTTCTATTAAGCTAGTTATCTACTATTGTGGTTACGTTGGGGTTATTTTAATTTTGGCTTTGCATCCAGTAGTTTTAAGGGAAATGCAGTATCATCAGTATGTCAATATCTAAAATGTTAAAAAACAAACACAGCTTTTGGAATACAAGCCCACAATCCCACGGCGAGCTCTGCACAGCACAGGTACCTCTGCCAAGAACAGCTGCATCTTCAGCTAATTTTTAACAACTTCAAGACCATCAAGAATATCCCTCCGAGCAGCTACCAAAATCATCTAGGGCCACGTAAAATACAACAGCAACAGAATCCAAAAGAAAGAGTCAGAAAATTATAATTTAAAATGATAGTTTTGAGTCAAAAATAAAAAAGGAGAAAGAAAAATAGACTTCGTTTTTTCCCAAATCACCCTAGTGAGCAGTAACTCACAAGAGAAAGTAGGCTACCGACACTAGCTTTATATTTGAGAACTTGAGATTGGTGAAGCAAACCTAAAGCTAAAAAAGTTTGAGAAGTTTGCAATTTTCATCCTCCTCCTGCAATGTATTTGAATATTAACTACTTTCAAAAGCAATCATTACCTCCTCCAAGCAAGACACAAGACACTGTGTATCCAGGAATAACATTTTCTAATTTTAATCAAACAGATCAAAGACTTTGAAATTTCCAGTTTAAAAACAGATGCCTGACCATTGCTGGCTAGCGTGACAAATGAGCCATCCTCAGTGCTCATTCCCGTCTTCCTGCCTGCACCAGAAAGTACAGTTTTCCCTGCAAAATGTTTTCTGTAGCTGAACTCCACCAAACCAGACCACGGGAATAAATCCCACACAAGTCCTGGATAGCCACTGGCAAAATATGTGAAAGACAACTAAGAAAGTCACTTTACGCACGATTCTTTGGGGAAACAACATGCCCAAGGAAGTCTAACTACCTAGACCACAGTTGCAGCATATTTAAATTAAGTATCTTTTCATTGTTACAATTGTTAAATGTATTGTCCTCAAATTAAATATCTGTTTGTTTTACCCTTCGTATGCCTTTCATACCACACAAATACTCTGTCTCTAAAATGCTGGTTTGGCCTCTCTCGAATACACCAGCCCACAAGGGCTTGACCATGCCAGCTGCTGGCAACGGGGAGCTGAACCTGCAGCCACGCGCCCGCTCCAGCCTCCACCACTAACAAAATACCCAACTGCAATTCAGGATCCACTGAGTCAAAGTGGCCTTTCCTCCTCCATTTTACACTCCTTGCAACAATGAGAGAGACTGCTTCTTTCTTCTCCCCTAAATGGTGTCTAGGTCTCCAAAATCAAAAGTCAGAAACCCTGCATGACTTCCGAATCAGAAAAAGACAAGGGAAAATAACAGGCTAGTTCACTGACCATGAACAGAACGACAAAAATATCCTGAAAACAACATTCTTCTGTACCAATCTTCCACTAGCATTTGCCCATCTGTTGATGTGCAGTAGATGGGCTACCACTGAAAGAAAACTCCTGAAGCAAACTTAATTTTGCTCCCACAAAGCGCACGCCTCCATAGCCATACCAAGGCGGCTGTTGTAGAGTACTCCCAAAAAGCGCTCCTCACCCGGTGCTTGCCAATGCACGTAACATCTCACCATCTGCTTCACCCTGAAAAGCATCACGCACTGGATTTTCTCTTCCTTGCTGTTTCACAGCAAAACACTACTAGCGCAAGTCAAATACAACCGGTCTCTGCTGAGGACTTGGACTTTCTCCTGCTCCCAAGGCAGCAGCCAGGTTTGGGATGGGGCACCAGCAGATGAACCATCCCATGCTGCAGGACATGACCTGATACGCAACAGACACGAAATGGCCTTGGCCAGGGGCAGCTCTGCCGTCACCGCGGGCCATGCCACCGTCCGGATGCTGATGAACACCTCTCCTTGCGGCTCTAGCACTGTCTGACTGGGTTTCACACCCAGCTGCCACCACACGGTAAGGGGGAAGGAGATGAAACAATCACAAGCATGCAGGGATCACACAGCTCATCTTCCTTGTGCTAACGCAGCTTCTGGGAAAGAACTGGTGAAGACCGCTGTTTATTTGGTTAAAGCCAAGATATTTCGCTAACTTGCCAGTCATTTTAGTACCAAATGCTACCCTCACACAAAAGGAAAGCCTGCTATGATAAAATCTCATACTCCTGACAGACACAACTTGGGGTTCCTTTATTTTCCAAAAAATAAAAGGCAAAGAGCTCTCCTGGCTCTCCATGGGATCTTCCCAAGCACTGGTGAGCCATTTCCAGCCTCGGCTCAGAGCCTGGACTTGCTCCAGGCAAACAGGCTCCCGCTATACTTGTTCCTGGGAGTCTGTCCCTTCTCCCCTCTGCCACATCCCCCCCCTCCCCAAGCTTTGTTCGATATTACTTCTGAGGTGAAAATGGGGCCCAAGAGGAGACATTTATAATACTTCCTTTGGTGAAAGTGACAGAAGCAGGGACTGAACCAGAGATGGGGAGGTCGTGGGAGCACCCCAGCTCTTTGGCGCGGTACGATCATATCATCATCGTCAAACGAACTCACCTTCAGACACAACCTGGTCTGAAATCCACAAAAAAGGGGCACAAAAATACTCTCATAACCCTACCAGGACGAACACACAAGAAATTCTGTTTAAAGCATTCCAGCTTCTAGAAACCTTTACGGCAACTTCCAGATGTGTCTATTTTAAAGCCTTTTTCCCTGGCCTCATTCCCACCCATGACGATCATAAGTATAGCTGAAAATTCCTATTGCATCGCAGGAGTATGTGCGAAAGATGGCCAAAACCGGAAAGAAAGCACTGGCTAGAGAGCTCCGCAGAAATGCCAAAATTACAGCTTTTCTCAAAAAGCTGCTACGGCTTTTCTGCTCTACTAGTAGAATGGTTGCAGCTTCTAATCACAGAGTCAAAGCTGAGCAATTCCATGTGCTCAAAGGGAAACAGCACTAGCGAAAAAGCTGGGTTTATCAGCTGCTTCTGGCTGAGAAGCTGGTAAAGGGAGATGCAATAGTTTGTTTTTACTAATGATTGTAATTGTGCAAATACACTTTTGCAAAATCACTTAGGAGACTCTACAGAGACCTTCCAGGCAGCTGATAAAAATGACTCCATTAAAACTTTTCATGGGATTGGAAATGAGTATTATCGACTTATGCCACCGCAATTATTTCAAAAGTCAATTCAGCTTTTCTCTGATAAATTAGACATACAGAATCATACAGAAATCTGTACCAGGGAAGAACACACATAATGCAAGGCTGAAGAAATGACTTAGCGTGCATTTCATTCTACATTAGAAAAGACATGCTTTCACAACAGACACCGGGTTAAGTATCAATGTTATTAAGCTCCGTTTTCCATGGCACAAGGATATCCTTTCAGATTTCATTAACACACAGCGCTAATGAACAACAATAAAGTAAATGAAAGCAATGACTGCAGAATGCAGCCCCTCCGTACTTCATAATTTTATAATTTTATTCTGCTTTAAGCTTACAGTACAAGAAGAGGTAAGTATAGCCATTAGTCAAAACCTCAGCAGAATTTTTGACAGACAAAACAAAGGCTGATGCATCAAATAAGTTACTTAAATTACAATTTTTAAGCTACAGTATCCACATACAGAAAACAAAGAAGTTAATATATTCCTGCTCAACTACATACAAATATATCGTTCCTGGGACATTATCCAGCCCAACTGAAGTCCCCAGCAAAGCCCCCCCAAGGTCTGACCTGTGAAACGTTGCCATTAACAGGCTTCACGGAGAGCCAGGCTCGCACTCAGGTAGCCCCACATGCCAGCCCTGAGCAGTTCAAACTCTGCAGCATCCTGGCAAAGGACGTACAGAAACTGGGGATAATTCCTCATAGCTGAGCCCTTCCACACATGACAAGGCTCCAACCATTTGGGGATTTGATGGGCCTTTGAGCACCCTGGGCTGGTGGGAGGTGTCCCTGCCCAGGGCAGGGGGTGGCACTGGGTGGGCTTTAAGGTCCCTTCCAACCCAAACCAGTCTGTGATTCTATGATTTCTTTGCCAATTTTTCACCAATAATTGATGAACAGAAAACACTAACTGTTAAACAAAAAAGAACGTGTTAACACTTCCTTCTATCCACAGACATAAAATAGTAACTAGTAAACACACAAAGCGAAAGCATCTTTTAATGTTTCCCATTTCCTTCCATTCTCAAACACATCTTGCCTTCCTGTCTGAAAGGAGAAGCACTTGATTTTATTTGATAATACGCATTACATTTTTTCTCATCGGTGCCTGGCCAAGCTACCAGTAGCACAGCAGAGCTAAATTCAGATCACCAGGCACTAACTGTCCCTCCTCTGCCGAATTAAGCCGAGAAAAGAAGTGGGCTAACACACGCTGTATTTACTTTTGCGCCTTCTTAACATACGTGTTATCAGCCCTGACACAGCTCAGAGATTCCCAGTCACTGTATGCTGTACGTGGATTTCTTGCTGCTAATAATCCCTCCGGTCCCCACCACGACTGGCAGGGTCCTTCGCCACAGCAGCGCAGGGGACAGCTAATTATCTAGCAACCCACCTTGCTGCACCACGCTCAGCAACTTTTATCTGCACAGGACAGCTGCATTCTCCCCGTTTGAAGTGAAATGTCAGTCTTCACTAATGCAACAAGACTTACACCACTAACGATGTCCCGCCACTTTGAAGAAACAACTCAAAGCCTAATTAAAAATTCAGATTCGGTCTCTTACGCGCAGCCATTTTCACCGCCCTTCCACCAGGACCTCTCTCTATCTTTTTGAAATGTTTCATGCCAGAAAAAAAAAGAATCCATGTGGAACAGGATGAAAAACTGCAGCAGTCTCGGGCTTTCAGAGAGGCTTGAAAAAGGCTGCTGTCGCTGGATTCAAACCAAGACATAATCATGTAAAACAGATGAGGTTTTACTCCGCTGGTTTCTACTCTGTAATTATTACTAAAGTGTGCACTACTGCCAAATAATAATTTTTTAAAAAAAAATAGTCAAACATTTACCAGCCTTCCTTACTTAAGTTTTTCTATTGTATTTCAGAACGGAAAAAAAGAAAAATGGAAACAGTTTTCTGTGCTGTCATTTGGTTGAGGGTCCACAGAGGTCCAGGTTTCAGACCCAGCGCTGGAGGACTTGCCTACACCACTTGCTGCAGTAACCGACAAATTTATTTATAAATAGCCATAGAAAGTGGGGAAACGTGGGAAACCCCCAATTTCAGAGATGGAGAATTACAGTTCTGGTATCTGAACTGGTCTGCAGTACTTCTCAAAATGGGATTTATCTCTTCTAAGTCATAAATCAACTGTTATTAGCCAGAAGACCATCCCATTAGAAAAAAACCAACAATGTACTCTGCCAGTGTTCATCTCCAGAGAGATTAAATAAATGGACAGTTCTGATGACTGCAACTCATTGCCATCACCCAGAAATCTTCGAAGTACGTTGATTTCTCAAAACAACGGTGTCAGAGTATACTCCTCCTATAAACCCAGGGACATCCACCCATCTCCACGTCACTGTGGTCTGCACATAATCTGTTCTTCTTGAAAAACACACGGCCAGAGAAGTTATCAGTAAAACAGGTAAGTAATATGCTTGCCAATCAACCTGGAGAAGCTCGTACTATGCTGTTTATTATTTTACACATCACTATGTGAAATAAGCAAGTACTAATATAAAGAAAAAAAAAAAACACACACAGGAAAAAAATGACCAGCAAACTGATGGTTTTAGAGTCAAAATGCACTTTTTTTCTTCCGACTTCCAGGATCAGTAAGAGACAATAAGAAAGGGCTGTGCTTCTTTCACAGACTAAGCGTAAAGGATTAAGATGGCAGAACTGCCTTCAAAAATATTCAAGGCCCTCTGGGCCTATAACTTTTGTTACTATCTGGCTAGAAACACCAACTTGCATTTTGAAAGTTATAGACGCACTTAATGCTTTTCATCTTCAAAGCATCGCTTAATCCTTTCAACTCTCGCTGCAAGTATTATAGCCCCATCTTGGAGGCGGAGATCTTACTTTGCCCCACACTATCAGAAAACAGTCCTCACCTTGGACGCCCCATGCAGATTTAAAGAGTTAAACCTTGCCAAAAGCAAACAAAACGCTCACAAAAGTTCTGATTTATTCTTGTCCTGCCCTCATCTCCCAACCGAAGAATTTCAGTCATTTCAACCAGCAACCTACTCTGTAATTTCAGCAACGTCAGACAAACCAGGATCAGACAAGCCAGGTAACAAAGACGGTGAAACTCCACCAGCAGACCAGGTGATGCCACAACCCCCAATTTAGTTACAATTTTAGTATAAAGGGGCGCTTAGCTTTTAATCACTGCTGAGTGTCAGCTCTGCCCAGGAGAATATATTACAGGACTGTCACGCGAGCTGCTCATTCACCAAGCTCCAGCCCTCTGTGAGTTATGACATTCGGCTGTTTAAGATGAAGTCTACTGCGTAATGACAAGTAATACGGCTGCTCAGACCGGCAAGCGGAGATGTGATTGCACGTCGCCTTCCAAGGACGCAGCCTGCTGCCAACAGCAGCTCCCAGTAACAATATGGACACTGCCAACACGCACTCCAGCTAACAAAAACCCAAGGTACCAGTTACAGGTGGCTGTGAGTACAGTCCCTGCGTCCTGCTGCAGGGACAGCATCCCCACTGCTGTCACAGCATGGCACCTGCCGTCCTGCGGGAAGGAGAGGGAACAGTAAAACATCGCAGTGCGGCTGCTCCCGGTTTATTTTGAAGAAGCATTGATGAACTTTGTGAAGAATTAGGGGAAAAAAAAAAAATGGTGCTAGCATGCACACGCACACGCCACCCCATACCCCGACGCATGAAAGGAAATACATGCGATATTAAGATACAGCAATGTCATTAACTGTGGGCTTCACGAAACTGTCAAGCGGAGTGGGAACACTAATTAATTGGTGCAATAGAGGAAGTCAGAAAATCGATGAACTTTCTGTATTTAACCACTCCTGGAGGAATAACACCCAGGAAGGTAACGCACAGGTACCCAGGGACCCACACACCCTTCTGCACTGCAGTCCACAACACGTGTTCTCACTAAGTGAATACCTCCTACGATACAAATGTGTACACTTTAATTTGAAACTTAAGTACAAAAGTGTTAGACCGCTGTTCGATACATCCAGTGAATGATGCATCTTACCGATTGTCACCTAGGATACATTATCCTCAGCTGCTCCATGCAGTATCATTCAAGAAATAAATTTATATATGGAAAAGGAGCACTTACATAGGCGAGAAAACAAAGCATTATTTAAAGGTAATAGCCAGATAGTGCACTGATGCACTCATGCAAGTGTCTATAAATAGAAAGCTGTGGTGTGAGTGCCAAAACCAACTGTCAGACTGATGCTGGCATTAGAAACGTCTCTTCCTGTAGCTTCTGCCTTTATTACAGTGCAGATGTGCATGCACCTCATTCCTCTCAACAATGCAGAATAACGCGGTTTGACTAAAACACTAAGTCCTTATTGCTGCTGGACTGATTATGCAAAATACTGGTAGAAGGAGAATATATTGCAGGAAGTTGGTACTGCACAGAGGAGACGGATCTCATTTACAGCACTGATGGCTGCTCCTGCGGAAATTGAATTTTCCATCTATTTTCTGTCTCAAAACTTTCATATTCATTACATAGACATTTAAGGCTCCGAAAAGTCATGGTTCTCCTCTTACCTCTTCCATTGCTCCTCTACTGTCCGCTCTGGAGGCTCCACCTCATCCTCCCTTCCTTCCTTTATGGAGGCTCCGTTGACAATTTCCTCTTTTCCAGACTCAAACACACCCAAACCAATCTCTCACCTTCACTCTATTTAAGCATTTCCACCTGCTCCTTCACTCATTGGATGCTTCCTCCCCACCTCCAGCTCAGACCTACCCTTCCTCCAAAGCCCTCTCCCACAGTCGCGTCCCACTCCAGCGGCTGGTGACACCACCTCCTGCCTGTTACCAGGATGTGCAGACGTGGGAGACACAACTGGTAGGGACCAAAGCACGAAGGGAGCGCGCAAGGGAAGCATAAAATCCTGCCGCTTCCTCCTCCACAATTGATGAAACTTTAGTAAAACCGCAGCTCTCAAATGGTCGGATATTAAACCTTCCTCTCGCGACCGCAACTTCCTCTCACTAGGTGCCGATTTGGGGCCTGCCTCCACATCGCCCTCTAAACGCAGGACAGCACCCTTGGATTTATGTCAAATTAAAGCCCAAAAGCGCTGTTGATCTTCTTCCAAAATCCTCCACCCCTCCTTTCGGTCTGGGCATGGCCTCGCCACGGTGAGCACCTGCCTGCATCGCCCCCAGCATCCCCGCTGTGCCCATGCTCCTGCGGCGCAGGCAACCCACCGCCCGGCACCGGGTGCCCACCAGCCCACCGGCGCTCACCAACAGCCCCACACAAGCGGAGAAAAGGGTGGTTCTGCTCCAGCTACACCCGGCCCCGACTGAGCAAGCTGAGGAAAATTCTGCCCTAAAATCGAGTGAGAAGGACGGGCTGCACTGACACATGTCATAACTTTTTTTTTTGTTCTACTGTAGGAGGTCAGCAAAGAAGCTTCGAAAATCAGGGGAGGTTTGTTCCCACCAGTTTTTAATCTTAAACAGCTGTAATAATGTTACAGGGGAGAGCAAAGGACAGGCTGCGCATTAGCTTGATGGGAGTTAAGGCAGCCAAAATATTAAGCATATAAAAATAGAGCTCAGTATGAAAAGGGTTTTCAGAGTTTAACTGCCAGTTGCACCGCATTAAATTACTTTGGGGCCTTAAATATCCAACTAATAGTAAACACAGTTTTAACGTTATTTGCATCCTTGTGCACCAGCATTCAGATTGTTCCCGAGCCCGTATCGTCGGTACAATTCTTGGAAAGAAAACCCGGCTCATCCTACGCTTAGCTAGTGTTTCACAGCAAGGTAACCACGTATATTTTTCTGAATTGCTTTTTTTAAAGACAATGCATGTTGAGATGATTGTATCGGTTGGGTTTTTTTAACACCAAAACCAGATTTAGCAATACAATTATACCAACTTAATTTGCATTAACCAGCGACTGCACCATTTACAGGATTATGCTCCTATCTTTTGAGGGGAAATACATACATGCGTATATGCACGGCATAGGGAAAAAAGCGACTTCCTTGAATTCAGTACATCAATAATCTACCTTGTTAAGTGAAGTCATTTAAATCCCCGTCTTCTTAGCATCAAGGACAAGAGACAGCTCAGTGTTTTCCCGGACAAAACGCAGCCCTAGGAGGCCGGCCAACACAAAGATGTTTCAGAGGTGAGAGAATGAAGCCAGTTTAGGGAAGATAAAAGGCCATTTGGGTAGAGACCCTTGCTGATCCTATGAAAGTGTCTCCTTTTCAATTTGGGAGGCTTTTAAAACTGCATTTGCTACTGACCGTACCTTCCCCTGAAAGCCGCTGGGGATGTGATTTCGCTTTTTCCCCCCCCGGGCGGGCGGGAGCTGCCCCGCGGGGACCAGCACACCCCGCCACCCCGCCAAGGCGCGGCCTCCACCGACGAGATGCAAACGCCTCCTCATCACCCACCTTCGCCCAAATCCCGACACTGAATCCCGGCCTCTGAATAAACTTGCCCGGACGCACGGGAAGCATTTCTTTACCCCGATCTGAGCGTTTTCGGGCAGGACTCGACTCACGTCAGCTCCCGCCAGCGGGCAGAGGGATGCTCGGGCGGAGGCGGGGTAGCGCCCCGCCGCAAGGGCCCCCCCGCAAGCCCGACGGCCGCCCCAGGGCCGAGCTCGGACCCCTCTGCGAAAACCGGCCTCCGGGGCTTGGGTCGGGGCGTTTTCTGCCCGCTTCTATTGTGTAAATTACAAATAAAACAGGAGTTCCTCCGTTCTGCCCCCTCGGCCCGCCCCGCTCGCTCCTGACGCGGAACCGCCTGGGGCTGAGGGGAGCCGGGCCGGGGGCTGAGGGGAGCCGGGTCGGGGAGAAATGAGGGGATCTGGGTCGGGAAGGACTGAAGGAAGCCGGGGCCGGGAGGTGATGAGGGGAACCGGGAACGATGAGGGGAGCCCGGCCGGGGGGAACGAGGGGAGCCGGGCCGGGAAGGACTGAAGGAAGCCGGGGCCGGGAGGTGATGAGGGGAACCGGGAACGATGAGGGGAGCCCGGCCGGGGGGAACGAGGGGAGCCGGGCCGGGAAGGACTGAAGGAAGCCGGGGCCGGGAGGTGATGAGGGGAACCGGGAACGATGAGGGGAGCCCGGCCGGGGGGAACGAGGGGAGCCGGGCCGGGAAGGACTGAAGGAAGCCGGGGCCGGGAGGTGATGAGGGGAACCGGGAACGATGAGGGGAGCCNAGGGGAGCCCAGCGGGGGGGACGATGAGGGGAGCCCGGCCGGGGGGCGGCGAGGGGAGCCCGGCCGGGAATGCCGTGCCGCCCCTGCAAGGGGGAGGGAAAGTTTGTAAAGAAGAAAAGAGCCGCGGAGGGGGAAGGCAGGACAGAGCGGAATGAAGAAAGAAAGGGGCAAAACAGGAATCGGGAAGAGCGTGCGGAGGAAGGAAAGAAGGAAGGAAGGAGGGAGGGAAAACCAGGCGAGACGCGGGCCGGGCCGGGCCGTACCTGCATGGTGACGACCCCCAGCTCCTCGGTGGCNAAAATCAAAGTCAGCCCGCTTTTCTTTCTTTATTTTATTTTTTTTTTTTAATTAATTTCTTTTTCGACCAGAGTTCCCGCCTCCTCTCCCAAACCGGAGAGCAGTCGCCTGTCTCCGGCGTCCGAAAGCCGCCAGGAAACGTTTGGCGTGCGAGGAGGGATGGAAAAGAAATGAATCGGAGGAAGGCAGGCGATGGCGAAGGCACTGGATGGCACGCTAGGTGATATCTGTCCTCCTGGGAAGAGCGGTGTGGGGAACAGATAACAAGCCGAGATCCTTGGAGAAGCATCCCCTTCAGGAGACGATGCGCTGGGGTGGGAACAAAGCCACTTTATGGGCAGAGAAATCCCTTTCCAAAACCTCTGCTCATAATCCCGTCGGCCTTGGAAGCTCCTTCCCCCTGCACCCAGTCATACCTAGCAACATCTTCCTCAACCCTCCATCTTCCTCACGCCTTCCCTCCTTTAAAGTTGGACAAGAAGGTCCTTGAGGTCCCTTCCANAGTTTCCTCATCTGGGCGGCCAGAACTTGCGCCTCGTCCAGGATGGAGAACTCCGCCTCGGCGGCTCCCAGCCCGCAGAGCAAGGCCAAGCAGAGGAGGCCGAGCGGCCCCCGGCCCCGCGGGCGGCGTCCCCGGGCGGCGGCGACGACGGCGACAACGGCGGCGGCCTCCTGCCTCCCGCCGCCCCGCGCCATGCTGCCGCGGCGGGAGAAGGGCGGGCACCGCCTCCGGCCAACTTCCCGCACCGCCTGTTCCCCCCGGGAAACCGGGGGGGCGGGTTAGGGCTGCGGGGCGAGCGCCATGAAGGGATAGTGGGTGTGTGTGAGGGGACACACACACACCGGCGGTGGCCGNCTCCTGCCTCCTCTCACAGCCCGGAGCGCATCGCCCATCCCCAGGCAGCTCATGCTGGTGTCAGAGCCATGAGGAAATATTTGTTGTGCAAGAGGAGCGGAAAATAAATAAATTAAAGGAAGGCAGGCAACATGTAACCCACTCGATGGCACACTAGGTGACATCTGTCCTCCTGGGAAGAGCGGTGTGGGGAACAGATAACAAGCTGAGACCCCTGGAGAAGCATCCCCTTTGAGAGACAATGCGCTGGGGTGGGAACAAAGCCACTTTATGGGCAGAGAAATCCCTTTCCAAAACCTCTGCTCATAACCCAGTCGGCTGTGGAAGCTTCTTCCCCCTCTGCTGGGTTATACCTAGCAGCATCTTTCTCAGTCCCTCATCTTCCTCACACCTTCCCTCCTTTAAGGTTGGGCTAGATGGTCCTTGAGGTCCCTTCCAGTCTGGGATTCTATGCTTCTGCAATTGATTCTGTAATCCTCGGCACACACCCCGTTGGAAGCCTTGCATGCGCATTGGGTTGTGTTAGAGAAACTCGTACAGGTGAATCAAATTTGCCAAAAGAAAGCAGGAGGCTCTTTGTGCAGCACCTGGCAGCGGTTCCAGCAATCAGCGAGCCCAAGAAGCCAAATACTAGGCACCTACAAAATACATTCCCTCTGCATTTACTCTTCGTCAATTAACACTTTATGTTATGTCACAATGCTGCAGGTGTATATGATTTTTTTAAATAAATGTGACCTGTAGTGACTCCGACACCCACTTCAGTAGTTAATTTCAACAGAGTCCTACAAGAGTCACTCATGTCCCATAGCAGTAAGTTCCTCGAGTTAACAATTCATCCCAGAATTAATACATGGACATATTATTTTCTAGAATTGTGTTCTATTTCCTTGAAATGTGGTTTCTCTCTGCTTTAACAGTTGATTTTTGGACTTCTCCCAGGCGCTGGGTGCCAGCCGCGATTCCTCATGCCGCTTTGTCGAGGGTGGGAGCCAGGCCAGACCCGAAACTCTTCTCCCACAGGAGAGGGCTGCGGCCGGGCAGCATCCGCTGGTGTCTCTTGGGGTCAGGCTTTTCCCCGCTGTTGCTCTTGTAAGGGGTGCGAGCAAAGCTCTCTTTCATTTGGTTTTAATAAATGAAATTTAATTGTTACTATGCAAAAGCCATATCAGTTTATCCTTGACTTTGGTTCATTTAGGTGATTTATGTGTCTAACATAATTATTTTTTTTCCAGTTTTCCTGACTTCTGGTTTAGCAAAAGCAATCTAAACCAAAACGATGCCTCTCAAAACTGCTATAATCGGTACCTTGTGTTTCCGTTGCTGAAGTAGCATTTGCTACCTGAAAGAAAAGGAATTTTCTTTCCATCATGCTGAAGCTTTTTTGGAATTCTGTTGGAGTATTCTCCCTGGGCCCAAGAGAAAGAGAAGCAAAACTGAGCCAAATTTGCTCTCAGCACTAGGCGTTTTTGCATTACATTTTATGGGGTTTTTATTAGAGTCACGAGTGTAGGATGCAAGGGTTTTAAATTATAGCGAAAAGCCAAATGGCTTTCAAATATCTTGCCTAAACTGCACCTATTTTTTTATTTTACTTCTGACCTTAGCTGCACGTTTCGAAAGAAATCTCCATCTCTGTAAACTTTGTTATGTACAAAAATTATCAAATCCAGGTCACAGCTGGAGCTCAGTCAGCAGCCGGCTGCACTGGCAACACCACTGGATTTCCAGCTATCAAAGCCACCCAATTCATACACCCCACCATGAAATCACGAGGTGAATGCTACAAGTAGTCTGTCTTTTTTTCCTTTTTTCCTTTCTTTTTTTTTTTTTTTTTTTCCCAACAAACTAACCTCAGGAAATGAATGAGGCAATTGTCCTTCTGGTTCCAAAGCGCCGGGATCCTGCTCATGGCTAGGGAACCGACTGAACAGGTTTAACATTTTCGTGTACGATCTCAACTCATTTACTCTACAGCCCTGGAGGCAAACCTGGGCTCCTTCTGGAGTTCCCATATGCTTCGTACCTACACCGCTGCCTCCCCAGACAGCACCAGTTCGCAACCCTTCCTTCCAGCCGGCAGCCTCATTGCCTGCTGGATTTACGGAGGTGATGTGGAAAGCAGACCCGATGCAGGATTATGACCGAGGAAACGTCAGTGGCGCCATTTCCAAATCAGTTGTACACGCGCTTATTTTCACATGTCCAAATATTTAAAGAAAAATAGGAAAAATCCCCCTCCAAAAATGTCATAGGGGAAAAAAGAATAGGAAATCTAAAAAAAAAAAAAAAGTTATAATAAATATCAAATCGTATGATCTTTGGAGTCACAACACATCAGTTAAAACTGCCAATTCAGACAACCTGATGTTTATCGCCCTCTCAGTCCAGGCTGGTCTTTGACACACTTAGATTTCAGGCTCGCATAGTTGTGGATTAAATCTGTCTCCTCCTGCTTTAGCCTTGGAGAAGAAGAGGATTGTCCTGGCTTGGTGCTGTAGGGTTGTGGCATCCCCAGAAGGGGAGTGTTTACGGGCTGTGGGCTGGGAGGGGAAAGGACCAGTAAGATGCAAAGAAGAGAGGAGATGAAGCCTCTGCCGTGCTAACAGCGTTCAGGTATAAATAATGCAGTGGTTAAGATTTACAAAAATGAGGCCACACCAGAAATAGGTCCCCCTTTTTTTTTTTAAGAGTAAGAAAAGAATGAATCTGGAGCTTAAGTGCTGGAGCATGGGAAGGAGGGGAACATATGTCAGATATAAACCCCAGCGCCATGGTGGGAGTAAACATGCTTTTGACAGGAGCATCCGCAGATGCCGAGTAGGTCAGTATATGGCAACGCTGGAAAACAGAACAAGTGAGATGTCTCCAGAATAGCTGTCACGTATGATGGCACCAAAGAAAAGCACTATTTCTGTAGCATACGATTCAACATGGTTTATTAATGGCATATATCCCTCTGTAGGGATCATGGCATTATGGGTATATCTTCTAAAGTTCCCTTACAGATAAATATTTAAAATATATTTTAAAAACTGCAATCTAACTCTGTGTAGAGGTACAGATCGGTGTGAACACAGAGCTCTCTCCTGCGGTACCCCAGGGCTGCTGCGCCTGCTCCGCTTTGTAGCGAGTCCCTGCATTCTCCTGGCAAATCAGCAGCATCACATGCCGAAAAAGCATGGTCTGACCTTTGGAAAATCTCCTTCAAAGTGGCACTTCTTTTATGATACTTATGTTCACGCCTGCAAGCAATACAATGCACACTTCAAAAAATTATAAGGTAGCCAGAATGTTTGCTCCTCAGCCTCGTACTTTCTGCCTGGTGCTCTCTCCCAGTCCGTAGCCCTTTCGCTAACTGGTCATGAGCAAACTCTGCACCCAGCAACCCCCGTAAAGGCAGAGCGATTCTCAGCCACACACCAAGAAAGGAACTGAGAAACCCTTTGTGGCTCTCATTTCTAATCTCAAAGACTAAATTTAAACTTTTGGTGTAAATGCAGATCAAAAACAGAGGAAATGGAAGTTTGCATGAGGCTACTACTTTTTTGCTTTGCTGCAGTCTTCCTCTCCTGTCTCCCCGTTTATGTGCTTTGTTTCTACTTTCTCATCTGACTCCTGTTTGCCTTCATTTTGATACACAGGCTAAGTCTGAAGGGCTTAATTCCCCGTGTTTATTTTCCCATCCGTCTCTTTGTATTTTTAAATGTTTTCTCTGGAAGTTACACTTTGTGTTAGTTTTGGCCGCAGTTCTTGATTTCTCAATAAGTTTGATCTTTGCTCGCTCGCGAGAGTTATGTGTTGAACATAGTGACACATTAGGATTAAGCCAGGGGTAGCATCTCTTATTCTTTGCTTTATCATGGAGTATTTCAAGTAGCAATTGATTAATGCATCTGGAAACTGCTTCTTTAAACCTTGTTTCCTTGTATGTGGATTACAAACTGTGTTATACGTCAGGAATAACTGTCCCTTGACTATTTGTCATTAATTGCTGATGGGGAGAGCATTTGTACAAACCTGTTCTGAAGTCTGCACTCCTTATACATGCCCACTTTCACGTGAGTCACATCCTAGCGCCCCTAAGACTCTAAACTCCAAGTTTTATCTCACAGTCAGTGCAGCGTCTGCCCGCCTAATCAGTCATTCCCCTCCAGACTACAACCAGTCGTGAAAATGGAAAAAATGCCTCGGTCTCCTCCCTCCCTAGCCCGGGTCTGTAAGTGTGCCGATGAGAGCGTTCTTTCCATAGCACCATCATCACCAGATAATATTTTTAATGAAAGCCATCACGTGTGTGGTGTGGGATTTCAAAGTGAGCATTGTGCCCAGCTGTACGGCTCGGCACTGAAGAAGCCTGATGCTAGCAGCACGGCTATATCACAGCATTACTGGTGCAGTCTCCTTTCAGGTCAGCTAATTTTATACCGAATTCTAACTAAACAATGGCGTAAGGAAGGAAATAAACTTCTAAGTCTCAAACTATGATCATTGCAGGGCTGAAATTTTCAAGCAAGTGTAAAAAATGCCTGAAAATGCATGCCAGGAGTGGGGCAGAAGCCAGATCAGTAAAGTCTTGTAAAGTGATATGGAAAGTGAACGGTGGTGGGTAGAGGTAAGCCAGCCCACCTGGGCAGCGATGCTGAGCTGGGGGAGAGGCAGAGCCATCCCCCGTGGGAGAGAGACGGCCCTGGGAAAGGGTGGGTCAGGCACTGGAAGCTGATGGAAGGACCTGAGGAGCTCAGTTTGCTGCTCCTGCTGGCCCCAGAGAGAGAAAATGGGAGACAAAGCCAGAAACTTCGCACTGCAGAGCTTTTGGTTGCTCCGGAGTTTTCTTACCCTTCACTAGAAAGAGTTATTTGGGGTCTGGGCATCTCAGCACATCTTGTTTCTCCTGAAACAAAACCACCGTGGGAGTATGATGTTACAACAGAAGTTCATGATATAGGAAAAATAATAGACATGATATATCACAACGTAAAAGTGAGTGAAGACAGTGTAGGAAAGCTGCAGTCAAACTCTTTAGGATTAATACAACCATAAAAGCAGATGGCACGGCTTTTTTTTTTAACCAGCTGTCTAGCAGTCCATGGCGATTTATAAGTCATGGCCTTTATACGATCAGGTAATTACCTGTAAGAGAACCAGCCTGTGGGGATGTTAATAGTTCACCAGCCACAGTAGACGTCGGAGTATTCATCTTGTTCTTACTGTACAGCTGAACATTGCCAAGGCTTCTCCCGTGCTTTGCCGTACAGACTGATTCCAGGCAGCAGGCAAGTGTGCTGGAGCCTCTTCCAGAAATCGTGGTCCCGTAGGTTCACAACCTCATCCTAACTCTAGGCTGATGAGCTCTCCTTGCTCCAGCGACCTGATGCCTTCTGCGTGTCTCCTTTGCCTGCACGATAACCTCTTTTAGCCAAATGGCACCCAGTTCAGGGGCAACTCCATTAAGGACTGACATGGTTCACCAGACGGTATTTCTAGAAAATTATGAATGAGAGGCAAAGGAATTCTTTGAATATCCGTGGTTCTCCCTTTAATCAAGACCATATGAATTATTAAGCATTTTTCATGCTTATGGATAAAAGGACATGCCCATGCTGCGAAACAAAGGATACAAATTTCTAATTCACATTTCTTGATCTCTTTGGTTCTTCTCTTTCTGTATTATATTTCAGCTACACAGAGCTATGGAAGAATCAAACAGGATGAAGAAGATACTATTTGTGAGATTGTTGCTAAGATCGAAATACTGCATTACTTGCACTTTTCCTATAATTTTAGGCTAATCTGATAATTTTTTCTAAAAGTAGCATCAGATGCCTCGTAGTTTTTTTAAACTTTTTTTTCCAACTACCTGCATTGGAGTGAGCCCACGTTTGCCTCAGCAGCAGATGCCAGATTAGACCCCGAGGAACCACACGTGAACCCTCACAAGGCTCGAGCAGCTGTTAACATCACGTATCTTGGCTGTCAAAGGGCACAGGATTGGGCCTCTCATTACATTCAGCATCAAACATTTTACTAATCACATGAAAAATATATACCTCTACCTTAGTTATGAGAATCCCTGGCTTTTTGCAGCGTGCTTCCACCCTTGGAGCAGCCAGACTCTATCAAAGACTTGCTGATTATATGCAAGCCATAGTTTTTTTAGAGACTTATAATTTGGCTAAATTTGGCTGGATGTTCATAGGTGTATCAAAGTGCACGCTCTTGGCCAGTGTGGCAAAACTTAAACAACCTCAGCTTTTCTCTTTTCTCGACAAAACAACTTTGTTTATAGTTTTCTGTAACCTCATGTGTAGAAATGGCTGAACCCTTCAGCATGAATATCTTGGAGTCTAAAGCAAAAAATAGCGAGGAGCTTTCCAGCACAAACAGAAAAAAACCCCAAACCTGAAAACCTGGATCTTATCGCTGAGAAATGGCAGCCAGCCTTGGGAACAGGCACTGCTACCGGCAATATTTGTAATAATTCTGATACTCTAATCTCTTTATCTTCCTTCTGCATCTCTTCTTTTATCTTCATGATGATGCCATGGAATTCACAGCACCAAAATGTAGTGTGGTTTGGTTTTTTTTTTTTCCTTTGGCTTCATTCTCATAATTAAAATCGCCTCGTTTTTATTATTTGAAAAAAAGCAGAAGTTCCTGTGTACCTCCCATGCACTCCCAGACTCCCACCTTGTGAGAAGGTGCAGTTATCGTCTCCCATGGCTGGGGGACCACGGCCTTCCACAGGACTGAACATAAACATAGCAGCAAGAGCTACGCGGTTGTTCCCTGACTGGCGATGAACCTGCCGTGTAACAGGGGGTGCCAATTTTTCAGTGATGGAGTGATTTTTTAGGGCGCAAGAGGATGATCTCCCACGGGACCAAGAGAGTGTCACTTCGTCCCAGCCAGATCGGTTGGATGGAAGTATTTGTAGTGGTGACAGGGAGAACGTGAGAGCCACCCGTCTCTCTCCTGCCTCTTGGGAAACAGTATATATCTCAGCTGTCCCTGTCATGGGGATTCCTTGAGGTCCCTAATCTGAATCTCCCTCTAAACGCTGAGCAGACACTTTAAATGCGGTATTGCACTGCTATTAATATCACCGTCACCTAGGGCCCGGCCGTATGCGAGGCAAGGCTTGGAGGGTGAAGTAATAACTTCTGCTAGTCCTCCTGATACGGTTTGTGGAGCACTTTGTAAACAGGCTGACAAGATCTTTGTCTCCAAGAACATGCTCTCTAATTAGGCAAAGGATGCAGCGTGCTCCTGGGAGCAGAGCAGTGTGCCCCGAGAGCCGCCTGCCAACACGGCCATCCCCACGCACATGAAATTTAAATCTCTCCACTCCAGCACGTAAACAAAGCTCCAGAAGAGTTGTAAGTGAGCAGGAGGAGAGCCGCGCAGTGAGAACGTGCTGTCTAACAGGTTTCACCAGCCCGTCTGGATGAAGGATGCGGCCAGTCAGGCCGGAGGTCGCTGAGGAGCATTTTTGTGATTCGGGATTGCGTGTTCAGCAGGACCCAGGTCTCCATCTCCCGCTGTTCTGGGAAGTCCTTTCTGAAGTTGCGGCAGGGTGGAGCGCCACTCACCACGCCGGGTGATAGTCATCTCCATGGTGCGTCATCACCTTCTCAGGAGACAGCCTGATGGTGTCCACCTCAGTCAACAGCTTTGCCTACTGGGTACATCCCTCAGCAGCCAAATTTCCAAGCCTGAACACCGGGCTCTCCTCCTCTCTTCTGCATTTTATATTCAACAGCCATCGACTAAAATACAGTTCCAAGAATGAAGGCCCAAATCCAGGGCTCTTTCCTGCCTAATGAACACCCTCCTCTATGCCTGGAGTCATACCCTCCCCATCCTCCTCCTCTGCCCCAGCACATCTGGAATTCTTTAGCCTTTAGCATTTGGGCTGCAGCGGGATCCTCACCATAGCCTGTGCTCCGGGAACACCTTGAACTGGTTACGGTCTCTGAAATTAGGCAGTCAATAAGTGGAATTTTCTTTTATTACAGTTTTAGGAATACCTAATGTGCACCTAAATAAATGCTTAAATGACACCATCTGCAGGTGGTTACGTTTTCAGTGTATCCAGGTCAGTGGTTTGGAATTTGGCCATTCATTAGGACCTACAGATGTATAGGAAATGCATATTCTTATAGCTAAAAAATACTGATTTGAATGTCGCTATCTTGCGAGATATGAATGAAAAGGTAGAATTTGCCCCCTTATGGGGAACGCTATCAGAGTGAATCAGTGTCAAACTGCAAACAAGTACCAAAATTAAGAAAATCAATATATGTCTGGGTTTTTTGTCATTTTTTTTTTCAGAGTACATTGCCATCTTTTGTTTTGTTACTGTTTTTACTGCATTTTTATGACTTATCCCTTTTCTTTAAATCCCTCCAAAAAGTATCCCCTATCCCACACCACTGTGGCTATGTATGACATCTACTTTTCTTAGTAGAATTCATTCCTGCAAAATCCTAGACCTGTGTTGTCACTGCAAACTGCAGGTATCCTGTGGGCAGGATTGTCAGCTCTACAGGGTCAGGATCACATTTAAACGCAGTAACAGGTAGAGAAATACAGGTCTGCCAATAGAAAGGTTGGCATGCATCTGAATCAATAATTTTTGTAACGTTACAAGATTTTTAAAAAGCAGCATTCTTAGAGAGAGAGATTTTCCAGTTTGATGGAAAATAGCAGATAATGACACGCTCACTTTAGACTTAATATTTTTTGACTGTTCGCTAAATAAGTATGCCTGAACTGAAAGAAATAAAGAAGCCGTTGAAGACAGCGTTTTTTAAGTCTGCATTGGGAATGTAATTGTATATTCTACACTACTTAGTCTACTTGTTAATTAAACAACTCATTTATAGGCTAGTTAAATAACAGTCATAACATACACTTCTGCTACAAATCCAGAGGATCCAGCTACTTACCTGCTCTTAAAAGATTTTTCTTGAAAAAACAGTAAATGCCACTGTCACCTTTGATGGCATTGTACCTACAGACACGCTCCTCCAAAATCTGACTTGTCATTAGATGAGGCGTTGTATTAAGTACTGCGGCTAACAAAGAAGCAGAGAAGAGTGATCTCTGCATATCTGATCAACACCATGTGTTACTCCATGTCTCCACAGGTTTTTTTGGCTTACTCTTTGTCCATTGCTATTCCTTCTTTGCTATAGCAAGTACCAACAGAAAGATCTGATCCTGCTACTATTTTACTATATTTAGAGTACACAGACACTCATTTCAAATTCTCCTCTAACCTAAACTTAGACACATACATAAGTCATTATAGGTTTGAAGCCTTAGTTATTTTATTAAAGACAGGCTTTTAAAAGAATATATATAGGAATGGATTGAAATTGTGTACAATCTGTGAAGATTAAAACCTCAGACTAGAGATCATAAAACTCTGTAACTACTTTTTTGTTATGCTATTTAAGATTTGCTGAAGAAATGCTTTTGAAGGCTGAAACGGGTATTCTATTTTTTAAATGGAAAGCCAAGAGAGCAAGAAGTGAAATCTCTGCATCCACATCACTTCGTGATGTAAAATTCTAGTTTCATGAGAACCAGAAGTTCTGGCTAGAACAAATTTTACAAACTGGGAAGAAAGAACATTTCTGTCTTTGAAGTTCAGTGATATTCTGTTAAGCAACATGTATCTGCAAATCTGCTATTTCTTCTCTTTCCTAAATCCATTCTTTGCTCATACTTTTAACTTGATTATTGACATCATAATCAGAATGCAATTTGATGAATATTTCCAGATATTTCCAAGCTGCACAACACATACAGTCTAGACTTAATTAGAGAAACAAAGAGTGAAAAATCCCAGCTGGTTTTCTTTTTCTTCTTCCATCAACAGGATTAGACTTCTTATCAGTTTGGCTCTGCCTTCCGATTCTTATCACACATTTCAGCTCCACCACCTAATGAACAGCTGAGATGCGGTAAAGAAACAGACCTTTACTTTCCGGTTATTCATGGCCTTAACCATGAAGGTTGAGCCCAACACATATGAAACGGCTCATGTTGGGGATTGCATTTAAATGTTGCAGGGCATTATTTGCAGTCCTTCTTGGGAGGGAAGGCAAAGTAGGGTCAGAGGGAAAACAAGAACTATAATAACATTTTAAAAGGTCGGTGACAGCAAATGCAATACATAATGTAATCATAGCTTGACTTTGCTTATAATTTCTCCCTATGCTGGCAGATTTTGGAAGTGCGGTCAAGAGATCACGTTCACTCAAAAGGTGTTTGAAGGCCCTGGAGGATATCCTATTCAAGAAGGTGATGGGAGTTCACCATTAAAGACCAAAAACGTAGTAAAAATACAAAGGCTGTCCATGGTGTTAAGGAGAAAACCAAACATTTGTAATGAATCCTTTGTTAAGATGTGACTGAACTCGTCTAAACTTTTTCCACGTCTTTGTTGCAGCAGGAGGAAGTTCAAAGGAATGGGGTACAACGATAGCTAGGTACTAATGAGATCGCAACTCCACAGGAAATATTACAGTGATTTGGCTAGCGTATACGGGGGCCATTAGTCCTCCCAGCAAGGAACTCATATGTATGTATAGGATCGGTGTGGCTCGCAATTGGCAGACCATCCTTTTTGGCGCAAGTGACAAGAATCCATATTTTGCAATCCTGAGGGTCCATTTTGTAGAGGGCTGCCACCGTGGATGTTGAGTTGCTTTATGGCAACCACAAAGTCTAGATTGTTTGTGGGTTTGTCTCAGTCTTTACTTGAAAAACTGCCTTATTTCATGCTGGGAATGTTTGATGAATGCTAAACAACACAGTATTCTCCATGAATTGATGGATATGATCTTTACCTTAACTGGAATAAAATGTCTAACGCACACAACTGCTTTAGTATGAGTCACTCCAGAGTGGGCAGTTTCCAGGTGCCTACCTCTGCCTCCTAACAAATGAATAGGAAATGAATGTTACTGAGTTATGAAAATTGGTGGGGACTTTCCACAAAGCTGCTTGCAAATTTACTGCTAATGAGTCATCAAAGATAGAGGAATACTTATCATTTATAACATGCTCCTGATACCTTTATCAGTTGATTATCCACTCAACAACACTGCGCAGCCACTGTATATGTTCTGCAAAATAAATTCATACCCAACAGTCTTACTGGAAATGATTGTATATTTAAAATGAGAGACAAGTAGAATAATCCATTCGTCGTAGTGGATATATACAGCTTGTTGGACTCAAGTCATTGAGAGGAGCCTGCATTCTTTTGATCATCTTCTCACCAATGGCCCTTTAAAATATGACAGACATGTGCAGCCATACCTCCTGCTGTTAGAAACAAGGCAGAGACAAATGGCTTGCAAAGAAAATGGCCTTTTTTAACAACAGCAAGGAAAAGCTCTCCCAGATCTCCTTTCAGTTGCTTCCCAGTGTGAATGACAAATTAAGATGGGGCCATGGACACAACAGGCTCAGACACATCAGAGCAAAGCCAGAGATAACAGTCCATCTTTTAGCTGGCACTTGTTTGGGTCTGAGTCTATAAAGGCATTGATTCTTTCACTTCTGTCATGTATTATTTAGCAATTAAACACATTTAAATTGCATTTTTCTTAAAGGAAGAGTATCTGTTAAAATGGAACATTGAGGCAAAGCTGCTCAGATAGCAACATTAAAATATTTTCCTTAACTACAAACAGGCCCAAATTATCCCACATTAAAAAGCCACTTCTATGGCAGAAAATTTTAGCTTGTGCAGCATAAGTATATTTTGAACAATTATACCAAGAAAAACATAGTTCAAATGCATCTTCACCTAGTGTAACTAGGTCCGTATTAAGGATTTGCCATGGTGATATCAAATTTATTTTAAATTGTCCAAATTATGCCAGTGCAAACTCATTCATCTTCAGAAATATCAGGAGTCAAATCAGATTCTTCCTCTTTGCACGTCATTAATCTCAAAAACCTCCTCACAACCTGTGGACCAGATCAACTACTCAAAGGTACCTTTGTATGCACTTTGAAATTATAGTAAATTACCCCACTATTATGATTTGCTTCAGTTAGTTTTGAGTTATTAGTCAACTTAGTTTGAAATTATCAGTAGAGCAGTTTCTCTCTTGTTTTGGTTGGAGATATTAGAATCGTTTGCTTACTTTCCATTTTTCTTTTGGATTGTCCATGGAAAATTAACTGTAAAAAACTAACCGAAAACAGAAGTGCTGAGAGCAAATCCAGCATAATCTGTTAAATTAAGCGACTGTGGTTGTATGGGACCATTGTCTGGCGTTTGGAGGTGCTGAGAAATGGCACTGAGAACTTGTCATCCTTACCTCAAATACTCCTCATCGGCAGGAGTAGCCTTGGTTCATCCCTGCGCGCAGGCTATCCTTAGCTTTACCTCAGAAGACTAAAGTATGCAGAGATGGCATTGGAAATAGTGAAAACATGCACAGAAACACTCAAAAGGGTCTTTGCAAATTATTTTTTCTAGCCATTGAGAATGAGAATTAACAAACTGGAATAAATGATAAAAATTATTTTTGCTCTAAAGTAGACGGCGTTGGGAGACAGAGGTGTACCTACGCAATTAAGCGCTGTCCTGACTTGCTAAGCAGAAACAATTTAGAAATTTAAAATGTACTTTTTGGCACAAGCAGCAGTACACAACTGCAGGAGTCAACCTGGAAGAGAGGTTGGGTGTACATGCAAACAGATGATTCACTTAAAAGGGATGCTTAGCAAAATTATCTACCAAAATTCATATTAAAGTGATGGTCTTGTCCAGCCCTCCTGGGCAGCTGCAGAGGTTTAGGGGATGGGAATTTGTGCCCCTGATGGGGAAGAGGCACTTTATGTAACTGGGATGGCAGACAACAGGATATCATGTAGGTCTGGTTTTGCTTTTAATGTTGAAATAAGAATTTGTAGAAGGAATAGACACAACAGGGCAGGTGGAAACATGCCAGCCTGGGTCAAGGAGGATATTGTGTCTGAAGAAGGAAAGAATGTGATACAATATATAGTTTGGCAAGAAGTGCAGAAATTGTTTGGATTGAAATAAAAGATAAAAAGACCAAAGAAGGAAGATAGGAAACTATTGTGGCCCATCTGGAGCAAATAAAAAAACAGCTGAGAATATTGATGCAGATAAAGACCCCATGGAAAAGCCTCATGTTGGCAAACTTCTGCTGCCCGGGATGCAGCGAGGAGAGCTCGGATGCTGCATGGTGCGGGATGGGAGTGGGTGCAGGGTTCTCTCACCTGCTGAGTTTCAAAATGTCATTTTTTTAAAGATTTTGGCCCTGCAGCCAATATTGCTCCTGCTTTATGCATCTCTGGAGACCATCAGCCTGGAGGACATCAGTCTGCACGCCTCTTCCTCGCCCTGCAGGTCCCTGCCACAGCCACCCCACCCCGAGCCGCGGCTGCAGAGGTCATCTCAGTGATCCAGGTCCAACTTCAAACAACCCATCTGGGCTAAACTGAAACCATGGCGGGGGTAGAAAAAGTGATTTAAACCATGATCAGTTCCCCAGGATGGTTCAAAGGAGATGGAAAAGGGACAGAGCAGCTGGTGATGGAGGCGGTGGGACCACCTTTCTGAGGGGGGCTGTGGATGATGCTCTTTTAAACTGACTTAAAATATAAATAACATGAGGTTTGCCAGCCAAGCTAGGGGGTGAGGAGCTGGGGGGGATTGCTCCTTGGGTCCCTCCTGGACATCTGGAGGCAATATGGTAGGGGAGGTCAGTGGCTCCGACCCAGGGGGGAAAGTGAATTTTAAAAGACCTTAGTAAAGACACAACATTTGAAGGTATGTAGCACAGAAGATGATATAACTTCATTAAAATGAAGACTGCATTTGGAGCTCTGGCAGCTTCAAAGTCACCCCCCCCAGCTCTATTTTGTGGAGACCAAAGCCCCCCCCTCGCGGGAGTCCCCGCCATGCTGGGGCATCCTGCTGACTGCCGCGATGCGGTCAGGCTGGCCGGGCCTCTGCCACAGCAGGTACCAGAGATTTCCATACATTTCTGGCTCATCTGGTTTGACTGGAATAGACTGGTTGGGAATATTTCAGAGTCCCGGAAGAAACAGAGCCGTGGGACTGAGCAAAGCAAAGGCCATGAGCTGGGATTAGGGATGGGGGTGGGCTTGGGGCTCTCACACCGACGGCAACAGACATCTTACCCCAGCTGCTGCGCACTGTCGCTGCAAAAAGCCATCGAACCAGAGGTTGGGAGTATAACAAATTATGCAGACTGTCGGGAAGAAGGAGGAGACAGAAGCTACAGGCAGCCGGCAGAGGGGATTCTGCCTGGAAGAAAAGGAGAGGGGTTGTGCTGGCCCCAGGGATGCTGCGAGCAGCCAACCTGGGCTTCCTGGGGCTGTCCTGCGGGACCCTGTAGGGGCTGCGGCGCTGAGCCGCGGTGCTGAGCCCCAGCTCTGCCCAGGGCTCAGCCAGGCTTCAAAGAAACCCAGGGGAGAGGCTGTGCTCCGCCTGGCTCCTCGCTGCAGGGAAGCCCTGCATGAGAGCTAGAACAAGGGATGATTGCAATGTGCCTCCTAATTTTCTTTTTTCTTTTTAGTTTCTATGATTTATTCTTAATATCACTTCTGATCTTGTAATCAAGGCTTTAACCCTGTGCTCTACGGAAATAAATTGGCTATTTTTATTTTTTAAAAGTGGCTTGGTATTTGAAGAAAATTCGTCAAGATCTAACAAATCCAGGATGGTTTTACTTCCCTAGATGAAAGCAATCCAGGTGAATCAATCCCCCCTACGCCTCATACACACACACTGTGGGTTTCTCATAAGGTAAGGCTGTCTTGGACACACTTCCCGGGCTGAAAGGGAGAGTTCAGGCTGGGCAAGTGGCAGCATCCATAGCAAGAACCTGCCACTGGGCGCTCTGCAGCGCTCGCTGCAACCGTAGTCAACAAAACCAGCTCTCAGGAGTTTGTTGACCCAGCTAAGATTTCATGACTCCCTGAAGTCATCCTTGTAATCACAGAATCATAGAATCGGTGAATCTTTTAGGTTGGAAAAGATACTTAAGATCATCGAGTCCAACCATTAACCTAACATTGCCAAGTTACCACTACTCCGTGTCCCTCGACACTACAATTACACGTCTTTTAAATACCTCTAGACATGGCAACTCCACCTCTTCCTTGGGCAGCTTGTTCCAATACCTGATAACGCTGATAAGATAACCTGATAAGAATTTTTTTCTAATATCCATCCTAAACCTCCCCTGGTGCAACTTCAGGCTGTTTCCTCTCATCCTATCACTTGCTATGAAAAGAGACCAGCACCCACATCACTACCCCCTCCTTCCAGGGAGGTGCAGAGAGCGAGGTCTCCCCTCAGCCCCCTTTTCTCCAGGCTGAACCCCTGCAGCTCCTCACAAAGTTACTCATAATCATCTTCATGGTTACAGAAAAGTACATCCTGTGGAGATCATGAAAATGGACAGGATGAAAAAAAAGTGCCTGGTTCACCCATGGCACACCTACTGACTGAGACGGCAATGCTGCAATAAGACAGCAACGCTGGAATGAGAGGGCGTGCTGCAATGAGATGGCAATGCTGCAACGGGATTGCAAGCTGCAATGCGACGGCATGCTGGACACCTCGGCACCGAGGGGAAATCTGTGGTATGACAGATGCAATGCAAGAAAGGAACCTAAAACGTGTTAGAAAATGACCCCATGAGGCCTCCAAAGTGCAGTTCTGAGCAAATACAGACTTGGCACTTGTCAATTACTTTTTCTGACTTTTTTCCATTTTCGAATGGAAAAAAAAACCCGCACAAACTTTAGAGTAAAGAACAGAAATAAACTGAATGCCGCTTGGAGAAGTGTTGGTATAGGACAGTGCTCGTAACCATCACTGTCAGAGCCCTGGACACAGATGTGACCCTGTGAATACAGCAAAGCTGCAGGGATGCTTCGCAGGGGACATAATGCCAGGCCCTCTCCCAAAAAGCCTGGATGTTCCCAAAACATCATAAGCAAGTACTGTAAGTGCATTGAAAATACTCAGCTCTAACTTGCATGAGGTCTACAAATAAAAATAGGAAGAGCATCCGGAAGGTGACACCCGAGGAAGGGAGCGGGAGCAGGAGAGAAGAACTATTTGTGTTCGGGAACAACGCTTGCACAAAGAACACCCGGACAAAAGTCAACCAAAGACACTTGGGCAGGAGGCTAGACCATCTCTAGCCACCAGGACATGGTATTTTGGAACATCTACCCAAAAATAGTGGGAGGAAACGCCATTCTCCTGTGTTTCTATGGTCCTAGAATAGCAGGACAAATGATGAAATGATACAGCGCTGCAAGGCAACCACAGCGCAGAGCTGGTATGTGCTGCCTGGGGGGCGTGGGGGACTTCGGGGAAGCCAAACCAAAGCCCGTGTGTGGAGGGCAACCAAATGCTGGTGGTTGGGGTGGGTTTTGGTACAGTTCATGATTACGGGTGAGGAGTACAGCTTTTATTTCTGTTTTGTTTTCGCTATGTTTGGTGTTCTATATTTCAGACCATCTTATTACAGAGAGCTACAAACTGCTTATTTGGGGTTTTGTAAGCTGGGGCAACACCTTCTTTAAGAAATGTCTTTGAAAAGCAAAGTCAACCCTTATTAGTATGGCAAAGGGCCTGAATCTGCATTGAGCACCTTGGAGCTGGTATTGCTCCATAATATTCAGGGCCGTTCTCCCAGCGCAATGAAGAAAGGTCTGGTGGAGGTTTCCAAACTGGGGCTCGGCACAAGCAGCCGTGGTCCACAGAGCCACGCTGGGGAGAGCCCCCAGGCTCCCCGCCGTCCCTCCACCTCACCTGTCTCAGCCACACGGTGGGATGAGCGGAGCCAGCTCTTCTGTGCGAGGCACTGCAAAAATAACAGTTTTCCTTCTGCAGGGAAGCTGAAGCTGTGAGCCCTCCTCTGGGATTGGGAGATGCCACACTGCTGCCTTTTTAGTTTCCTTCTCTTAGTTGGGAAAAAAAAAACAGGGTGGCAAACATAAATTTAAAGATGTCACAGTGCCACATGGCAGAGACCACCTGATAAGTCTCAACAGGGGTAAACCCACACAGCCCTCATAAACTCCATCTTCAGGAATTTACATTTCCCATCGCGTTAGACACCCTGCTCTGTTCCCTTTCCCAAATAGCTGTTTCCCGGTTGGCAGCAGCAGTTGCACGTCAGCCAGAGCACGGCACTCTTCCAGCGCCGAGGGGAGTTTGCCGCTGCCTTATCCCTCCATCTACCTGTCTGATGGGTATGTTGTCACATATAATTAGCTAATGTTTTAAAAATACTTTAAGATCTTCAGACGGGAGATGCCATAAAAGTGCAAAATGTCCCTGCCAGCTGGCAGAAAGCTCGCAATTCCCATTTTATGGAGGAAACATTCTAAATAATGAGCAAAAGTCCACTTTTATCAAATGCACTGAAAAAAAAAAAAACCCAACTAAAGTGCTTAATTTTGGTGGGCTCATTCATCTTGTCAGTTCTTGTTTGTTACTACCTGTTTGAATCTTGGCGCATTACAAGCCCTCGGCAGAGTGTGGTATGCGAGCGATGCACGACCCTTCATTTCTGGTTAAGAAGGGACTCGTAGTTGGTGACATGGAAAGATTATATTTGCCCTAGAAAATGCTGATTTGGCATTGGAAAAGAAGAGGTGATTGTGCTGGACGTGTCTGCAGTTATTTTCTGTGAGGGGAGTTTGCATGCAAGCGTAGCGTGGTGATGAAAAGCGATGGCTGCCATGTGCGGTGGGAGGCAGGGACATTGCTCTCAGCCCAGGTAATCTGTCTTTGCCCAATGGCAGCTGCCTTGCTCTGGAAAATAATGTTTAGAGTTGTGTTTCCACCATTTGGGTGTAAGAGGAGATAAAGCATCCATACTGAACACTGCCTTCGCTTTTTTGGCTGCTTTTGAGCCCTCCCGGGGCAGGCGAGGACGGGGGTGTTGGCAGTGTGTTCTGGCTTGTCCTGAGGACTCGCTTCTTGGTTTACGCTAAACCCCTTTTGTTCAATGCCAAAGGTGGGACAAGTTGTTTATTTTAAATCATCTCCACTCAAAGGAATGAAGGTTCAAAACCAGGGAGGGGAAAACTTTCACTGCCTGGTGAAGTGTTTCCCTGTTTTAACTGGATCCCTGCAGAAGAAGTCTTCAGCTTCTTGATGCTCGACTGCAGGTAGGAGGGAAGAGCTGGATCCAACTTCACAAACTCCGGCTGCTCCAGCCCTGCAGAGATACCACACCAACAAGGAAAGGCTCAAGCTGCAATGCACAAATGGCTCTTGCCGTAGTTTGTAGCTGGGTGTTTCATGTTATAGCACGTCTGTCTTTTCCAAAGCATCAGCTTGAGAAGCTATCCAGCAGGCCACTTGTTCTCTTAGCTCCCCATTAAGAGGAGTGGGCAAAGTTCACGTGTATCCCACTGCTAACTCAGCTGTAGTCTGCACCTTAACCAGGAAGCATCTCACGGACGGTAAGGGCTCGGTCAATGTAGGCAAACTCCGGGATTATTTTATCTGATGATCCAAAGTCTCTTCATTTGCACCAGCAGAAAATTTCACCTTTACTGACATGTGACACTATATTCACAGGACGATCCAGGTCTGTTTATGTTTCGTGATATTCTAGTAGTAATTGATTTGACTCTACCAAACTTACTTTTTTTCAGTTCAGGGGGTATTTCCCTGGAGAATTAATACAGCGCCAGTTTCTGCCAGGCTCACCATCACTGCATATATGTGGAAAAAGCAGCCCTCGGCACTCTTTCTAGTACTTACCTGTCTTCAGTTGAGAGCCTGAACTCTATTGCTACAAGTACTTCTCTGGGAGAAACGTGTCCAGAACCTGAAATTACTTCCTGGCCTCTGGGAAAAGTTCAAAAATCTCTTTCTGTCCCTCAGGCTCACCTCTGCTCCCAGCTTGCTTTATAAATTGCACGGCTTTGACACGTAATAGGAACCTGCCCTGTCACCAGGCTGCTCTCCAAAGGCTGAGTTTTGCAATTCTTGCTCAAGCAGCACTATCAGAGGTCAAAGAGAATATTGCCCCATTAAGTGCTGATTAAACATTGATGAGGGACCTCCACTCCTCTGACTGTTTCCAAGTATCAGCAAAGCAAATATTTAAATCCACCTTCACACGGGTGACATTGGCTGTATACATCTGGTCATGCATAGAGCTCTAGCATTATTTATTTTTAGAGTGAGGCTTTGGTGGTGCAAGAATGAAAAGTAATTAATGTGTTTCAATGCACAACTTCTCATAACCCTATTTTAAAAAGGAGATCTGCACCCCCTCTGCTGGGCTGCTTCTGATATGCAAATATTTACCCAAAAGCAAACGCCGGATGAGGAGACCAGAAGCGACTGTGAGTGTCTTGGCAGAGGAGGAAGGAGCTTTGAAGCAGAGATCAGCTGCTCGTTAGTCCTGCCTTTGAGCCAGGCACGAGCAGAGAATTGCTGTGATATTTACGGAAGAGCGCAGCCTGCCAAGTATTCAGAGGAATGTCTTATCTGTACTGATATAGTTATTCTGCACCCACACAATAGACAAGTGGAAAAAGGTTCAGAGAAATTATAATAGATTTCTAAAATAAGATGTATGAGGGAAGTTGGGAAGTATTGACTTTGCTTTGTACAAAAAACTGAAGACAGATAAAAACCAGTAACAATCCTCATAGGTTATTTTACATAAGACAATTATCAACTGTTTTCCACATCCACTAAGAATAAAACTAGAAGAAATCAGTTCAATTCACAGCAAGAGGGATATATCATAGAATCACAGAAAGGTTTGGGTTGGAAGGGACCTTAATACTCATCCAGTGCCCCCCTGCCCTGGGCAGGGACACCTCCCACCAGCCCAGGCTGCTCCAAGCCCTGTCCAACCTGGCCTTGAACCCCTCCAGGGATGGGGCAGCCACAGCTTCTCTGGGCACCCTGGGACAGGGGCTCACCCCCCTCACAGCAAAGGATTTCTGCCTCAGATCTCACCTAAATCTCCCCTCTTCCAGTGTAAACCCCTTCCCTCTCATTCCATGGCTCCCCTCCCTGATCCAGAGTCCCTTCCAGCTTTCCTGGAGCTCCTGGAGGGACTGGAAGGGGTTGGAAGGTCTCCCCGGAGCCTTCTCTTCTCCAGGCTGACCCCCCCCAGCTCTCTCAGCCTGTCCCCATAGCAGAGGGGCTCCAGCCCCCCCAGCATCTCCGGGGCCTCCTCTGGCCCCACTCCAACAGCTCCGTGTCCTTCTTGTGCTGAGGACTCCAGCTGAATGTAGTACTCCAGGTGGGATCTCACCAGAGTGGAGTAGAGAACAGATACTTAGAAAAACCGTAGTAAATATAATACAGCTCAAGTATGGCGATAGAGAATACGCAGCTTGTGGATCCCATCATGGGTATTTAAGAGTGCGTGAGACAGACATCTATTAAAGATGATCAAAAGATATCAATAGGTGTACCACGATCTTTTCTTTTTATTCAAAAAACAAAAGATAAAAAGTAGAGGAGAACGGCAGGACATACTGACTCACTCCATTTCTTGGTGTAGTGATTAACGGGGCTAATTTCTAGAACATAAACATTATGAAAAAGCGAATTGATCTATAATTAGTGAATCCATACATAGCTCACACCTTTGCCTGTATGGGTAGAAAACATGTTTGGCTGCGTTGCTTACACAAGCAAAAATCTAATTTCCACTGGAAAATATTTAAGGCGACTGACTTTGCCAGCTATAGTAAAAAAAGATCACATAAATCCCCTCCCAGTACATCACATTCTGCTGTTTAACTCCACAATTAATTTCAATAAGAACAAAACTTCAGCCAGGCAACACTAGCAGTCACTCGAGAATGTGAAAAACCCCTTACACGTGACCCAAACCTATAGCACTCTGTAGGGCAAACCCTGCCCTGAGAGGCAGGTGGGTGGGATGCAGAAACCCAGCTCCGTTTTCGCTGCGCTGGCTCCACGCGGCTCATTTGCACCATGTCAAATTAATGTCCCCAGGGTGCCAGTGACATCGCCCCGGAGCAACCCGCGCAGGACCCGCTGCTCCCGCTCCAACACAGACCCAACATCTACTTGCTGGTGCCTCATTACTGACCTTACTCCAAACTATCCAAACCACAACGCTTTCTTTAAAGAGACACTGTCAACCTAATGGTGAATAAATTTGTAACTCTCAGTTTATTTGTCATTATTTTTGCTCTTTGGCTGTTTTTAACGTTTCAGTTCAGACAATAGGAACCTTTGAAGTCAGTCTCATCTCAGAGTCACCGGGCTGTAAGAGTTGGGTTTTAAACAATGCAAGGGAGGGAAGTTATAATTGTATAAGCTGTATTTTCACTGTAACACTAAAAAAAAAAAAAAAGGAACTGTAAGAATATAGCTCCTGATCACTGTCTTTATTTTCTAGGAATTTGGAATGAAGCTAATGGACAACTGATGATTTAAATAATCTATGTCTGTTGAGCACAATGGTGGTTTTAAGTGGGAAATTTAAAGAAAGGAGAAATGAAAAATAACTGTGCTACATTACTTATTGTTGCAACGTGGTGCTGGTGTTCCCAGAATATACAAATATCCAGATGTAAAGGGCCAGGCACCAGTGAAGAGGATAGAGATAAGATACTCTAGCAAAAGCCTGAATCCAAACCGGGTACTTTATTGCAGCCAAAGGGCTTCACAACCTGTAACAGCAGCGATGACTTTGCCATCCATGTAGAGGTCAAAGACAAATGACGTTTGTGTTTGTACCTAAGCAGAGTGTTTCATGTGTTTTGAATATTTATGCTTTACTCTTTCTTGCTACAGTATCACGTTTAAATCTAATTACTCTTTGGGGCTTTTCCCCCCTGCCATTTCCACATATGCAATTTTCCAAACCGTGTGAGTGATGGGGTGCACCAAGGCTTGAGCCCTGTGCGATGCGCTGGAGCAGAACTGTGCCGGACCGTCCCAAAGATGTGTTAGAGGAGAGAAAAGCTGCGTGGACTGGGCTGTGCCTGTCCTGAGACCCCAGCGCACGCAGGGAAGGGACGTGGCGTTAGCTGAAAACAACGTGGACTTGGCCAGGCAGGGCTTCATGAAGTCCAGCTCATATAAACGAGGCAACACGCTGGGCTCTTTTACGTCATTTCGTTTCTGCGTTACAATGTTTATTATTTATCTGAGTGCATATACTGCAATTATTGTCAAGCTAAAATGGTTTGGCTTCTAAAGTGTGCTAAGAGCAATTACCCTATGGATCCATGAAGGGCTTTGATGCTATTATTTGCTCAATTAATGGCACATATAGCTTGTATTTCAATCCACTTCTCCATAACGATGGAAATATTTGTGAGGCGTATAAAGATCACACAGCAACACGACTCGTTCTAAATATTTACAGCACATTTTAGAAAATGTCTTTGTTAGTAAGAATAAATGAAGTTATTTTGTTTACTTGGATAAGGAACCATGGTTTGCTGACAGATGTGCAGCTGAAGTATATTTCTGCTCCACAGAGGTTATTATGTGCAAGAAAATAAAACTAGATGATGAATCACAACTGTCATTGATGATGACAAAAATAATTGAGATCACATTTTGGGTTGGGTGCATCTGCAGAAAAGCTGGGGAAAATAAATACAGTGCAACGCCCTCAGATGTTTTCCTACGCTCGGGCAGAGGGGCTGAGAGACAGCCCACTGGGCAGGATGCGACCCAGCTGATGTGCTGTGTCGGAGCAAGGATCAATGAGGCTTCCTCATTGGAAACAGGATTTCCCCCCCAAGAAGGGAATAACAGCAACGTGCAGCCCATGATCACAGCTCTCCACAGCAAGACAATGCCTATAGGATCAAATCAAACAACTTCCACGGGTATTTAGCTTTAACGACACAGATATTTTGCTGGTGTAAAATAGCATCACTTTGTAGATGCGAAGGGAGCTCGGCTAAGGTGCACTAGTGAAGGACGCAGCCCCGAACCCCACTGTACAGCTGGTGACACGCTCCCTGGTGCCAGCAGGTCCCAGCGAGGGGAGAATAATGCCACATGTGCCAGCAGACCCTCCTGTCACAGCACTTGAAACGCAGACTGCGAAGTCGGGGTGTCCCACTGGCTGCAGGTCAGCAGGGGGTTGGAGCTGAAGGGAAGCATCCCTCAAAATTTAGCAATTGGAGAAAAGGCGAAAAATATTAACTTATCATGGATATAAGCTGAAAGCTACAGTGGGGTGACTGAATTCTTAGGAGAAAGAAAATATCAGAGGACTTGCAAACATTCAAGGTCAGGTTAGATGGGGCGCTGAGCAACCCGATCTAGTTGAAGGTGCCCCTGCTGATGGCAGGGGGGTTGGACTAGATGAGCTTCAAAGGTCTCTTCCAACCCAGACTACTCTATGACTCTGTGATACTGCGATTCTATGATTTACTGGCATAGATAATCCACGTGTCTAAGAGTCATCATCGTTCTACCCAGAGAGTGCAGGCGGAAGGGCTCCTCCTACCCTGTTTGGGTGACACGCTGGGAACCTGGGCAGCCTCTCAGCCCTTCTGCTGGCAGAGGTGAGGAGCGAGATGAGGCTGGATGTGGCGGCAGGAAATGTTGGGAGTTTTATTTTGCTGGGGCCAAGCCCGAGAGGTGCAGAGCTGAAGAACCCGTTGCTACACAGAGCCCTCTTTTTCCTGCGCCCCTTTGCTGTCTGCTCCCTGCCTGGGCCAGCCTTACAGCAACTAGGGCTAGGTATACAGCACCGTTACGGTTAGTACGTATAAACCATATGTAAATATATGCGTGCGTATGCGCATACATGCTATACGTAAGTATAGATGTACTAGTCTATAATATCATATAATACATTAATACAAAACCAGTGTATTACATAATTAGCTACATATGCATGCCTATATAATTCAGTTTTCATCATTTATAAATAATGCCTTTTGTTCTAGCGACTGCTTCTGCATATGTTTTGAAGAAAAACCATAAATAAACGAAATAATAGGATTGACTCTGATTCCAAGCTTTCCTATTAAATCCTCACCAGGAGCTAAAGCCCAACAGCAGGTTTCTGAGCAGCTTGGGAGGCACGTAAAAAGTAAGCTTCGACTTTAACGTCTACAAGAGCAGTCCAAAATTAGAGGGCAATTTTAACATTACACTCCCGCACGTGTGCTGTCCAACCTGCTCAGAACATGCCAGGCAGTGCTGTTGTGCTAACCAGCTGCATAAACCTCCGATTATTATTTCTTCCAGATGCTTCCCTTGTGCAGAGACCGTCTTGATGTCTTTGAACCATTAAACTCCCAGCTCAGGCTGTGGCTGTGGGCTGAATCTCTCCCTTTAGTGTTCAATTCACTGTCAACATCCATTATGCAAACTCAGAGAGACCAGCGCTCTTCTGACCATAGGCACCACCTTAAACACAGCAGCAGGATGAAAGGGTTGATGAATGCAAAGGACAGGAGACAAGGAAACTGGAAAGAATGGGAGAGCATATGGGAAATGTTAAGTTTTCATTCATCATAGCTACTGCCTGCTGACAACAGCTGTATTTCTGACTCGTGTTCAGTTTTTCCCTTCCCAGGAACAGCCATCGCTGAGAGGCTGCCTTTGGAAATAGCATTAGCAGATGGACGTGGCCTGGATCAGCCCCGGCTGGCAAAGTCACCGGGGCAACAGCAAAGGGAGGGATGAGGAAAGGACCATGGGTGTAGTGCTGAACTGCGTTATTATTATGAATGACGGATTCCTACTGGATTCAGGGATTACAAATGATGCCCCATGTCCCACGCAATCAATATTGTAAATGCATCACTTGCTTGTCTCTGGGGAGGTCGGGAGAGCAGTGGCTTGAAGGAATGAAAGAAAGATGCAAGTCTCCTGTCCACAGGAAACACCAGCATTTTATTCCTGATGCTCAGATTCCCACTTCAAGCCGTTCTCTTCCAGTATATTTCTGTGCTTGGAGAGAAGCATTCCCCCAGATTCCTGCCGAATATAACTGCAACGTGTATGTACTCGGTAATAGAGCTCTCTAATTCAGCTGCATCTCTCACGCTCTTCTCCTAAGACCCTTACTGACATACCGGCTCTTGCTAATTCCTTTGCAAAGTCAATATAAAATGCTCATTCTGCTCCAAGCCCCATCCACTGCTGGGCTGCAGGAGACTTTGTGCTGATAAAATAGCCCGGAGAACGCTTCGGGAAGGCGAGGGGCAGGGATCTGCTGTGCAGACAGAGCGTGCCTGCAAGCACAATGGTGTTTGCAAAGCTATTTTCCAGGTATTTCGTTAATCCAAGACAAAGCAAGAAGATTTACTGGGTTTCAAACAGCCAGTTCCTTCAGATATTTTCTGAAAACAAGCAGTGTTTAAAATTTAAAGTTCAAAATTAGCAGAGACTCCTGGATTGCAGCTAGCTGTGAGCCTCAGAATCTGCTTAAATGTCTGGAAAGTGTCTTTCTGGGGAAGAATCAAAAATATTTCTCAGCCTAGTCAGATTCCACAGGAGGATTATAAATACTACAGACATTTTTTGTATCTTTGGGCTCACAGAGAATTCGGTGATAAAGCCAATCATTAATCTGACTGTGACCAAGTACATTTTCTGTATCTGGCTTTTCCTAGGAGTGTTCAGGAACGGCCTTTAAGATTTCAGGCTGGATTTCTTTGACCTAGAAAAATCAAAGTGCAGGAGAGACTTGGCATATTTGCTCTTTGCAGTGGGTCGAAACACTGTGGTCATTTTGTGCTGGGTTCAGCGGGTCAGCGCAGGTCCATAGGTGGGCTGGCAGGAACTTGGTTTCTCACAAGGTATCTATGGTGGATCTTTCCAGGCTTGTCTCTATTCTTTTATTATGTCTTTGCTTGGAATAAACATGCAGGGTCTTATTTAGAAACTGCACGAATCTTCACCGTGTTTCCCTGTACGGGGAGCCTCTTATGTCAGCCTTGGGTCCGTGCAGAGTCGTTTCCTTCAGCATAGCTCCCAAGGCTTTGAATTTTCAGACCTAATTGGAAGAATCTTTGCTTTTTGCTTTCTTCCTCCGCTTCTCCTGAAAATTTTGAAGAGAAGCTCATAGACCTTGCTGCCAGCCTGTGCTTTTGTCTCCCAGGGATGAACCTAACCCATGCATTTCCAGCTCTGATATTTCTGACTGTTTACATTCCTACAGCCTCCAAAATCAGTTCCTTGCCCTCTTGGGCACACATACTCTGGCAGCATTCCAGGTTGTAATTATACTGGTAAGAAGAGACGGTGGGGAAGCTGGTTAATGTCAAGGTCTGCTGGAGGGCACAGTCCCGATTTCAAGCCATCCCACTAAATTAAAGTTTGTGGGTTTTTATTCAGAGCTCAAGCCAAGATCCTTAAGCTTTCAGAAAATGAACATGCCACTGTAACGTAAACCGATTTCCAGGCAAATACCTCCGCCACCGATGCTGGATACAGAATAGATCCCAATTTATCTTCAAATAAGTTGTGCCTTTAAAGAGCCGGAGCTCCCAGCTGTGCTCGAGGGTGGGTGTCACGCTGCACAGCAGCCCGGAGACACACGCGAGCGCTTTCTGCTCCACATCCAGCCTCTCCCGCTCTGATAGAATAACTAAATCCTGCCAGCAGAGGATATTGTGAACAACAGCTCTCGCTGCCCCGCTCTATACCTGTTGCTACTTTCCAGCTTGTAACACAAAGAAATTGTATTATTTTCCCCTCCTGAGATGCAAGTAGTATATTCAGAAATTCTTGTTCTGCTAGAGATGGGAATGCACAGGTTTTGTTTCCAAACATTAGCCAAATTAAATGTGCGACTCCTGGTTGCAGGCTGATTGATTAAAGGCGCGTGATGTAAGGAAAGGAAGCGATGCTACTGACAGCGAGGGGTTAGGGAGGCCTTGGAAGACGACCCTCAGGGGAAAAGATTTCATTGTATTTCAGAGTGCAACCGAACACATGAGAGATTTAATATATGATTATTACAAATTAAGCATAAATTGAAACCCAGACAGTTTCCTGTTCACAGGGGCGGAGATGGAATATTAAGTACTTCATGCAATTATGAGGAATTGTTTCCATTTGGCATAAATCATTCCCCAGTCTCCATTATCTGCCCATAAAAAGCACAAGTGTCTTGGCTTCTCCTTATAAATAACTTCCTTTAAAATTATTCTCGCAGGGTCTATGAGTGATGGGCTAATCCTGTTATGAGATTTTAATGCCAAATTACATATTCAGACTGGAATGATACTATTTAAACTACTTTACAGATGAAGAGCATAATCATAGTTTTTCACTTCATACATTTTTTCCCTGTTAGTGCCTAATATCATTTACATGGACAAGGCTGTCAGTAATAGACAATGCTGTCAGTAATCCCTGTACAATGCTTGAGCTCCTGTAGTACCAACCTTTCCTCAGACATACCAGATTATATTTTGATACCCCTGCACGTATGGAGTATGATCTGAAGTGGTGGGTACGATGCGAGATACGCCACTAACTAGGGGATCAGCTGCAAAACCAGCCAGTGCGTTACGCTGAGGCAAGCTGCTGCTGCAACCAACAGGGATATTTCTCCTTGACCCTTACCACTCTTTTTCAGTTTATAAAAGCAGAGCTCAAAATAAAGGCGTCCCGTGGGCAGAAAAATGCATGGGTGCTCAGTAGAAGATAAAAGCTATGATTTACAGTCAGAGGGATATCCCTCAGAGTATGGTATTTCTGAGCTAAGGAGCAAAGACGATGGCATCAGGGCCAACCAGCAGAAGAGATGTCTCACCTGCCCTCTCCACCCGTGGACTGAAAAGCTCAAGCCCCACACTTCATTTGAGCCGGCCTTAATGGGCAGCTGGTCCTCCAGCTGCCGCGGGAGACCAGACAACAGGCAATGCCACCAGTTGTGGTTCCCCCTTTCTCCAGGGCACCCAGCTTCATTAGATGCTGCAACAGGGTTTGTATTTGGTCCAAAATTTGTGATGGAGCCAAGACAATCTGCCGACAAAGTGTGGATTATTTTTGAAGAGTATCTGGATCATTTATGCAGTAGGTGTGCAATTACAGCGGGAGTCGGCTTGGAAGCCACTGGCATGTTTAGAAATACAGAGGCTAGCTTGTATGCATTAGTTACCCTTCGTTATCTAATTTTTGGAAGGAGAGAACATTCCAAAATAAAACGTGAGATCAAGTCTTGCAGTTAACACTCATCTCCAATAATGATTTTTCTGCCGTTACAGCCGTGCTGTTTGTGTATTTTAAGAGGGACGGGCAGAGCAGCCCTGGGGTAAAGGAGTGCCTTCATTACAGCGTGTTTGTCTATGTTTCTTTTGGAAAAGCAAGATCACTCTTCAATTTTCTGTCATACAGAGACACTCAGGAAATACAATGACTCAGAGCGAGAAACTTAAAAAAAAAAAAAGATAGCTGCTCTTGGTTAAATGCTAGAAACAGTAAGATAGAATTGATAGACCTGACTCGGCCCAACTGTTATGGCATAACCTAATGTGCCTTTACATTAGCTGCTAGCAAATTATTTTTGTCGTGCTTGAATATTTATCAAAGCAAACTTTGATTTACAAGGGGTAGAAAATCTACAGAAATCAGTTTGTTCTATGGATAAATGTAACTACAAATAGCAAATACACTTACAAAGAGCCACTTACCGTCATTATCAATTATGATAGTTATCTTCTTTAAAATCCCCAATTTAAAATATGGTACCTAAAAATGTATTAAATGCTATATAGATTTCTCTATACGTAGCTTTATAATTAGTCTGAATAGCTAGTTTAAACCTATTTCTAAATGGCATTAGCTAGTACAAGATGAATGGGAATTCCTCAGCTTCCTGGCTTTCCATGCATTTTGCTTAACAACACGACAAAGCTGACATCTCAGTTTTCACAGAACATTGTAAATCTCTTAACCAAATATGAAATTCCTTCAGATCTATGAGTGAAAGGTATAGCTAGATGAATCTAAGGGATCTTTGAAATGATGGGCGATAGACCACGACAAAGGATTTTCTTTTCAAGGCTTCTGGTCCCAGACAGATGGAAACCAGTGAAAATTCTTCCTCTGATTGCTCTGCAAATTCCTGTTTCAGGAGAGAGAAGGAGAGGACTGCTGGCAACATGCGATTTTAATCAAGAGACGGAGGCAGCCATGGCAAACTTGATCAAAACTTGTAGATATTGAACCCAGACCTCAGCCATGCACAGAGAAAGCTTCAGGTTTGCGCCACCACCTCCACACTAGCTCAGTCAGAATCACTCTCAGTTTCTGCTGATGCAAATTTACAGCTTCCAAACTAATATTTTACTTTGCCAAAGTGGTTTGGGTGCTAAAAAGCTGGTCTCTCTAAAGCTGGTTATCCTCTGATTGGTTTAAGTATTAAGGACTGCTCTCATGGGTCTGGCAATCAGTACCTCGGGGTTTGAGGTTTACAGATCTACCTACCAGTTCTGGCACGTCCTCACCAGTCAACATTTTGCTTGCCTGGGACCTAGATTACATTTGTGAAGAAAGCCCAGGCATGGCAAGCGTGGGGAGCCGAGCCAGCAGCGTTTCCAGGCTGGTACAGAGGGAGAGCTCTTCTACACTAAAACCCACTCATTTTCCTCCCATTCTCCCAAAAATATGAGAGCAGCAAAACATATGGCAAAACACAGTTCGTGAATCACCACAGTGGTAAAGGATGGTTTTAGGAGAGGCAGATGTGCACAGCAGCGTTGGGCTATGAACAGACTGGCTTTAGAGGGGTGTCCCAGGGCCGCAGCATCAGAGAAGTCCAGGTAACGGCTTGTTTCCCTGTCCCAGTGCAGGTCTCACAGGCTCTTCAGAGAGCCAGCAGGCAAGAGAAGGGGAGCATTTCTGGCAGCAATGCTGACTGCAGTGTTTTGTTGTCTACTTTTCATAAAACAAAGTCTTACAAGTGATCTGGAAGAAAGCTTGTCCTCTAAACTCATCTGACAATCAGGCTCTCATGCAATGGTTTCAAAACTTCCTCCTCCTTCTTCTCTCTAATCAAATCACAGATTTACTAGTTGAACAGGTTTTAAAAAAATACAAGTTCTTCAGTCTTAGTGTTAGGCTTCGTGTCAGTGAACATTCCCAATACACGAGAAAAATAAGTGTCTTCTCAAGTGACCTCTCTCACTCCGAGGCAAAGGAGTAGAAGCCGTTTACACCAATGTCCTTTGAATGCATCACAGAGGCGCAAAAAGCACTTGAAGTGCCCAAAATCAGTATATTAAAAATTTGTACTGACAAGCTTATCTTCACTACTGAAGGAATAAAATCTACAGGATGAAATTAGATTATATTCTTTAAAATGTTAACAAAGTGCTTTATGCTATTGAAAGTTGGCCATGAGACGACTTCTTGCAAGAGCTGGATCCACACCCTGACAGAGAACGCTGCCTCTCCGATTTAGCACCTCGAAGCACTCCCCCCAGCTTTTTTCATTAATTTCTCCCTTGTCATTTGCAAATCCTTCTCTTTTATTGTCCCATGGACCACCTACTTTATCTCAAAGGGTAATCCACCCATCTTCCTTCCTCCTGTCGCCCTTGCACCCATTCTGTACTCACCCAACCCTACACTGGCCCTTCAGTGCACTACTGGGACAAAAGCCTTGCTCTCAGAAGAAAACCAGTCTGGGTTTGATGGTTGTTTTTGCTGTTGATGTGATTCATTTTCTGCCAATTTAATGACCTATGAGGTCAGAAAAGCATCTGTATTTGTACAAGAGAGAGGACAGGAGCAAGCAGCCCCATCAGAGGAGAGAGAGAGCAGAACCAGCCCTTGTGATGGTACCCAGCTATTAAACCAGTCTGGCTGCGTCAGCACATCGTGCCCTCACACACACACGTGCAGGGCAGCAAGGAAACACCTTCATCTCCAGCCAGAAACACAACCACCGACTGATACAGAGCAACTGACAGCCGAAATGGCAGCTGTGATGAGACATGAGACATGAGGACAAATTGCATATATGTGAAAGATACCATGAGGTTTTAGCAATGGCCCAAGGCAGAAAGGATTGTTTTTATTTGAAAAAAAAAAAAAAGTGCACTGATGGACTCAGTTCCTCCCACAAGTCAAAAACCAGAGATAAAAAAGAGCGTGAACTCACAGCACCAGCAAAGTGTTCCAGACTGTTCACTTCTAGCACCGCGCAGTCCCTATGAGGATCCCTATGATGATTCCCGTCTTCCAGGGGAATAGGAATTAACTGCCTTGCATTTGGCAAGGGAGGGATGGAGGAGTGCAGATGGGAGAAACCCATCCTTGAGCTATTGCACACTGACTTGCTCATGTAAAATGTCTCCAACCCATGCAGATTTCTATGCTGGAGGTATAATGCAATGCAGAACACAGATTTGCCTTCTCTAGATAAGTTTTTCTCTTGCACAATTTAAAGTAGTGGGACGTATAGTGAATGAGATTGAACATCATCTTATTATATCCCCAGGACTGACATTTTTACATTTACATATATGGGAGACAAGATAAGGAGCAAATAATCAAATATTAAAACGTCAGCAAAATGTGGACTAGCTAGTTCAGTTTTTTCTCTGCAAGGTCATGATGGAGGGATCACATTGGAAGAGTGAGGAAAAAACCTCAAACCACGAGAGATGTTATTACAGCAAACCATTTAGGCAGCTCCAGACACGTATGCAGTGCTTCACAAACGTAGGACGGCGCATCTCTCCCCTGCCGTTCTCTCCACCCAACAGACACCACAAATGCAGGGCATGAAAAACAGAGTGGGGAAAGAGTGAGGGGAGAAAAAAAACCAAAACGGGTGTGGAAAAATGAAGAGCAAGGAAAAGGAAGAGGAACTATTGTTGAAAAAACATCAGCTGGAGAAAGGTTTGAAGGGGAGAGAAAGTTTAGTGGAGGAAAGACTGGCCCAGGCTAAAACCTGTCTTGACACGGGAGTGCTGCACAGCTCACACTCAAGAATTGCAGTGAATTGCTCTATTCCCACCATGCTAATGTGCTCAGACCTTCAATTCCCTTCTCTCTCCTTCCTGTGTTATAAACCAGGCACACGAAATCAGTGTCTTTATTCAGGAAGAGAGAGAGGTCCTTGGTGTAGATTTGGGGTATTTCCAAATCAGCTAACTGTAGCTGTTTGGTTGGGATTTTTTCTAAAGACTCTTTAATGATCCTATAACATCTGGCTGCAAACAGTTTGTTTCACTATATATGAAATAGCAGCTCACCCTAATAGTTCTACCAAACACAGAGGAGACAGCAAGGCTTTCCATACAAAAAACCCACAAAGAACCAAAAGCATGCCAAACAAACCCCACAGACCTTACTGAATCCAAGCAAGGTGGTTTAGATAAGGAAGAAGAGCCTGGATACTGGCTTGGATAACATCCTTCCCAATCCCACAGCAGGGCCAGAAAGGTACGCTCAAGTCTATATGATGTCTCTTAAGAAAACAGCAACCACACAAAGGGGCCATAATAGATTAGAGCAAACAGAAATGTTCTCTCTGCCTCGTGTGCACGTTTTTCCAACTTCATTTTCCTGCTAATTTTCCTTCTGTACCTGCTAATACCTGCAAGCAGAGCTGAAGACACTCAAAATTAAAGCAGTCTCTCTAGAATGCAGAGATGAGCATATGGGCTTTTGGGAGCAGAGTTTGCTGCCAAGCCCGCCAGTCGGGTGTCATCACGTTCTCCCACAGCTGAGCGAACCTTCTCTGCTTCCTCAAGTCTTGACTCAAAACCTGATAATAATATTGTCCTAATGAAGAACTGACTTTGTGGTAAGGCTTTGCAGACCTAAGGATGCTGGGGACGTTTTTATACAATCCTTCCTCTGCATCAGGTACGGGCAGACCACATCGGTTTGTCCTCCCGTGGGCGAGTGACTGACTGCACCCAGCACCACCGCAGTCAGGCACATCTCCCGATCCTTGGGATCAACGGCTGAACTGAGACTTATGCTTAATAAAACAACTTCTAAAATCTGAAGAGCCTCTGGCCAGCATTGCTCTCCCTCCCCAGCTCTGCGTCAGCTCTTCCTGCAGCCCTTGGAGCTGCTGCAGACAGCCATCCTCCCCCTCGGGAGAAGTTAATCATTTAACAACAGCCTTGGCAGACTTCACCTGAGCTGTTATTTTGCCTGCAGCTCTCCCTCCTGCTTCGTGCTAGCCTACTCCTTGCTGCGGTGCTCTAGAAAAAGCAGCTGGGCTTCATTACTTCTTAAATCTTATTTTAAGAAAGTGGGACAGAGATGTCCGATTTACGTGTCTTCCCTCTTCTCTTCAAGTTGTGTGTTTTTCCCCTCTCGCTTTAATGCTGCTCTAATAACGGCAAGTACAGCCATTTAGCCACCTAGGTGGCTACAGATCACCTGGATCGAGCACCCTATCAGCACAAATGACTTTGAAGCAAAAGTAGCATAAACCACGAGCCTCTCCTTCCTCAAGGGACCTGGCAAGGGCGGTGGTGGAGCAGAGCCAGCATCCCGCTGCTGCCAGGCACAGGGGCCAACGAGCCAAGGGCTGCCTGCTGAATTCTGCTCCAGATGGGCAAGAAGAAACAGCTCGCTCCACCTGATGAGCCCCCAAGAGCTCTGGTATTCAATTTACAGGACACTCCTCCTCCCTGCCATGCAGTAATGGTGGGGAGGGCGACTAAAGAGACCCTCTCCATTCCCAGTTCTCAATGTACATCTGGGCACAATCTGGCTCTTGTTTAACTTGATCAGACTTCAGCTGCTGGTTTCAAAAAGAAAAGGTCTGTGCTTTGTCATTTACTTTTGAGCACAAGAAGGTATTCTGTTCTCCTTAAGAGAGAGGGGTGCATCTTTTGAAACAGAGGGCCAGAACTGGCACTGCTCCACCCGGCTAATGCAAATACAGCCATTTGCACCAATTAGGATCCGGTTACTGCAATACTATACATCAATGCATTTTAAAAATAGCATACCATTAGGTAGAGTCTAGGTTTGCATATGCTAGTATCATTGCGCAGCAAAGGAGACGGAGAGGTTTAAATATTTAATTGCCCCCTTTTTTAGCCTTATACGGGAAGGGAAAAGTTACTGTGAGACTGAGGTTTTCTTCTTGAATAAATTAAGCTGTCACGGTAAATCAAAAACATGTACTTCAATTCACTTTTAAAATTTAACAAGTTCATTCAGTTATTTCAAAAGTCTTTGGGAGAAATGCCTAATAAAACCAAGTTGTACTGTGAGCAGTTGCAGAACCAACAGAGCATTTCTAACAGGTTTGTGTCTATGGCCCCAGCCTTCCACCCAACACGTCACCCTGAGCTCTCTTCCCATCACCTTCTGCAATACTGTCAGTTCCCTTCCTGCATCTTTTAACCCTGCTCAGCTTCATTTCTGCAGCTAAATTAATGGATAAGGAGAGGGAGTTTGCAAAACATTTCATGGAGTGTTAGCAGGTCAAACCAGAGATGTATAGGTACGGATAGCAATACACAACTCTTAAGTTGCCATTTTCATCCATAGCTTTTAAAGAGTTCTGAGACGTCAAAGTTGTTATCTCCCTTCTTAAATTGGGAGGAAACGCAGTACGGAGAAGCAGGGTACCTTGCATGATGCTCCTGGCCTCTAGCAGAAAGAAAAGACCTTTCATCCTTCCAACCCTGCACTCCAGCCTCCAAAACATTTCTTTACATT
>VXBO01001723.1:0-40433 GCA_013400135.1 Rhinoptilus africanus | reverse complement strand
CCCCCCCCATTTTCTCCACCCACGTTACTCTTTGACATGGAGGTAGTGTTGAATATTGTCAGGAGGTTTATATCAGGAGCGTTGGGATTATATGATTATTGTTTCTTTGCTTATTGGATCTTTGCTTTGCACTTAATCTAAGCCACGCTGTCTCTAAAGCCAGCTCAGTCCCAGCGCCGGGAGGGCCAAGAGACCCTCCCAGGAGGAGAACACAAGCAGAACATGGTGAAAAAAGATGCGGAGACAGGGGGAACGGAGCTGGTTTGCAACTAACAGCCCTGATGGACCTGAATGGTTTTGTGCAGTGTGATACCACTGCATTTATCTGCATTCTTCTACTAACTGGAATACGGCAGCCTCTCAACGTTTTGTCAGGAAACTGGCTGCATTCACTGAAATTTATGCAGATTTACCAACAGTTTGGGCTGAGCTTAAATTGCATTTTTCAGCAAATAAATTAGTTGTATTTGAATTTTCCTTCACCTTTCTTTTCGCTGCAGGCAAATACATATTCTGTAATAGCATTCATATTTTAAATGTTTTCAAACTGCGTGTGAGGCTCTGTCAAGACCACGGATCCCCTTACTGTTAGCACTCATCAGCACCTTCTACGCAGAACTCTTTTTTTGACCGTCAGACACGTACTCCTTAGAGAAAGGGTAAGATTTCTGCCAAATTGATCTCTACTGATTTACCCACGTCTTATTTGCTTTATATTTAGGGTCACAGCCTGGCAGCTATTATCATCCACATTCTGTTACATAGAAAGGAAATAATTCTATTACTCTGAAGGGTTCCTTTGGGTTTTGCTTGGGGTACAACACCATCACTGGTGTTAGAAGCAGCACTGTCAGTGGATGCTGCAATCTGTCCTGGCAGGATTTAGGTAACAGTCTCTATTTCTTCCAGTGACCGTGAAGAAGTTAATTCACCTCTTCTGGCTTCTGCTTTGGAGATAATGCTTTCCTTAGTAAAGCATATGATGTTTTTCTACATATTGTCATTGAAAATTGCAGCTTTCACTTTTAGTTTGAGACTTGCAAGAATTAAGAGTTTTACTGAAAATCAATTTAGAATGGAGGGCAAGGACAAAACCATGCTGGATGCAGCACAGCACAAAGAATACCTGCCCCGAGGAGATGCTTTTGCTTGTCTTCACTCCTGCATTTTTTCTTTTTATTTCACTAATCAATCACCAATGGCCATTATGTCAGCTTGGCTTCTTCTGACATACACACACTGGTATAATTCCCAGTATGAATGGATGATTGGCTGAGGAGGGGATCTGCATGTTGTCTCTGGAGCCTGGCCTTTCTTTCCCATTGTATGTGCCTTTCCCTCTCACCGACAGCTGATCAGACAGGGGTGTGGAATGTGCTATTTAATTTCTCTGCAATGAATCCACCAGCTCTGCCCTGTCATTGCAATTAGTCATACCCTCTCAGCGCATTATAATCCTCACATATCACATCTCACCAAGTCATTCCTATAGTGTTAGAACAAAGCTCGCTCACGAACATCACGAAAGAGAAGCATCCAGAGGAAGTGACTGCCAGGCGCTGTGTTTGGTGGGAAGCACCAGAAATAGACAATTTGATCGAACATTAACCTACAGTTAAAAATTAAGAGTGCGGTGGTGTCTTTTCTGAGTGCATGTCTCTACCTCTTGAGGCGAGGATGAAACCCTCCTCTGCCTGCTCCGAGCTGGGCACAAGGTAGGAGTTGTCAACAAGTAGAAACAGCGGGACAGAGGCTCTTGCATCTGACTCCAGTCGGAGAGAAAGCAATGGTGTAAGCACAAATAAATTCCACATCAGTATATCCCCAGCTACGCCTTGCCATGCAGACTTGATCCATGCTGCCTAACACTGAACTCAAAGCAAACACCAACAAAAATCAAAGCTCGCCTTAACACACAGAACCTGGCATTTTTCTTCTTCAAAGGCTGCCGCAATAGGTACGCTTAGGCGTGTTTGCTCCCCTTGCTTGTATTTCCAGGACATTTGGATTCTTCAATCCTTACCAACATATTAAATGCTACTAGATTATTTACTCAATGTCTCCACTAAAATTTAATACCTACTCATTTGACCACTGAAAGCAGGAAAATTGGCATCTGTTAGTTGTGGGAATGTAGATTATGATTCATCACAGAGTTTTAGTCCAGAAAATGACAAGGGTAATAGTTATCACAAACCACCACGCACAGTAATGACAGACAGCTGTTGTGGTAATAAGAGACCAATCAATAATTCATTTGATATTCCTTGTGCAATTAATCATGATAAATTAATGTGGCTTTAATGTGGCACTAACGTGCATTTCCTGGGCTCTCCAATGTAATTTAACAATTAATGTGCCATCATTTTAAATTGCAGCTGTCCTTGCTCTGCAGACACACGGAAATCATCAGAGCCGCAACATCCAACAGAGATGGGATAATAGTTGGAAAGCTTTCAAAGACTTGGCTTCTGGGAGGCTCATCTGCCCAGCTATGAGCGTTTTGGTTTTGTCCCCCACCCTCTCCCCAGTCTACTGAGGACTATTACTGTCCTCAGGGCAGAACAACACCCCCTGCACCCAAGGAAGGCTGAGCACATATTTGCTAAAACGAACTACTTTTTCATTAACTACAAGAAGTATAGGCATTCAGGTTGTTTAAACTATGCATTCAAACACATTAAAGAAGCAGCATTAGCTATATCCAGGGGATGATCAAATACAGACAAAAGCTAGAGAAGTTGTAAAGTTGTTCTGAACTCACCCATCACACTGAAAGACTAGGTTTTTTCATTAATAGCAAGCACTGCGGAGGAAAGCTCTTTAGCACGCTTCGTATTTGGAGCTGCTAAACTGGTCAAATCAAGAGGTTCAGAGCCATCTCCGGTAAAAGTCACAGACCTGTGGAAGGTGTTTTGGGGTGGGAGTAAAAAAAGCCAAATTCAAGAAGCCATATGGGGTCATTTGTAGGGTGTTGGTATCAGGAGAACAGGGAATGCTACTCTCAGGAAAACAAAATAAAACATAATGACTACCTTGCTATTCACATCCCAAAACATGGGGCTCTGCAAGAAGGCTGGTTGGCTTCTGTAGATGCTACCTGGCTGTCTCAGAGATATGCCAAGAGTTTCCAAAATCCCTGACTCAACGGTGTAGAAAAGCAGCACGCGAGGATGGCTGCTCCACCTTCAAAGCAGCGCAGTCCCAGCTGCCTTCCGCCCTGCTGGCTGCTCTTCGGAGCAGCTGGGAGAGAAGGCAAGGTAGGAACCGGGGAGCTGGCAGAGGTTCCCCGCAGGCTGGGCTTCAGTTCAAGGCAAATCTTGTAACCTTTAGGGCTATTCACACCAGCAACCAACAAAACCGGGGACCTGGCCTCGAGATTTCGCAGGCATTCCTTATTTTATTTTTTTATTAAAAAATAAAGCCACAAAAGAACCAGGCAGCCTAACTTCAGCATAAAGCACTTTGCCTTGGGCATCAATCTAATTAAGAATTTGTTCACACCTCTTTCTTAAGCTTGAGTCAAATGAAAGATTTGTTTGATTTAGCTGCTTTGCAAACAACCCTTATAAACTTCTGCCATTCTCTCACCTCCCTTTCAAGTGCTATCTTTTTGTCCTTGGATGCTCTAAATTATTAACATATTTTACAGTGTGCTCAAGATAAAAGAGATCTTTCAACTTTCATTCTCTCACCCCTTGGTTGAGCCAGTCATGTTGTTTCTCACTGGATACCTTTGATCAACCTGCTTGTCGGATGTTAAACCACAGGACACCCCTAGTGAGAAAAGAATCAGGAGGAAGCCTTTCAGCAATCCCTTGCCATCAGAATTTTCTGCTGAGCTAGGGCAGCACTTTGAAGTCACCCAAGCTTATGGCCAGGCTCCGAGAGAGGTCATCCTTAATGTTAAGAAAAACCTAATTATAAAAAGGAGTACACGGTTGTTACAAACATCTCATGAACCTAAATAGGCAGTGTAATACTTATGGCTACAAATAAGCTACCAGTGGAAGTTGCTATCAAGGATAAAAACACATTTATTGCCTTCGACTCCAGGATTGGTCTCACAACGAGCAAGGTTTTCTGTGTTTTACTAACCCTTTCTAAACTATTTTTCAACCTGTCCTTAGTATGAAATATCATTGTGACACAGGAGTACAGAGCAGGGAGTACCTTCCTCTGCAAGTGGCCCTGCTGGTTTTCTCCGCGTTATTTAGGGAGAATCACTGAAAATGAGAATAGCATGAGGCGGTGCACAGAACGTACAGCAGAGAGAGCACACTGAGCTCCCTGCGAGCACGTCTGCTCACATCACCGATCTATATTACAGACTGAAGACAGCATACGGTCTTTACTGTACTTCCATGCTTATCCACGAGCACGTATTTGAAGCTGTGTAACGACACAGTCAGACACCCACAGCAGAAATAAGAGATGGTGTTTCCCACCGCCCCACTCACACCCCCTTCAGTGCAGCTGCAGGCACTGCTGTATTTTCCCTCGACGCCCCTTTGCAGCGCTCAGCGGCACAGTACCCCCCTTTCTTCAGGCACGATCCTTTCTGAGGGGCTGCACCGTGTATACATTTAACACCTATACGTGACGGTGGCATTCACTGTAACTCTTCTGCTGGCGATGGGACAGACTGAAACTTCACCGAACGAGCGGAGCACCTACACCAAACCCACCGGGATGCGCACGGAGCCAATTCCTTCTGCAGCAGCTGCGACGTTGCAAAGAGTCTTTTGGAGGGGCTTCTCCAGGAGCCGCCCTGGACTATTACAAGCAGAACTCTACCTTTTGGCAGCCGCCTCTCCAAGGAGGAGCTGCCGAAGGCAGGCAGCAGCCCTTTCCCTGCCCTGGAGTGGGGCAGGCAGGGCCACGGGGCCATCTAGAGGAGAAGGAGCTCCAGCGCCACAACCGCCCGGGAGAGGCTCGGGGAGCACCTCCAGCAGCCCCAGCCAGGGCAGGCTCCCACCCGGGAGCCTCAGACCAGACAGGGCCTGAGAGCAGCTGCTGGCGATTAGGTTTTCTACGGGTTTTTGATAAAAAGCACGTGAACAATCTTCTCCGTTAATTACACCACCGTGGGATATACAGTGCTTTTTCCCATAGCAGGCACACAGAACGTGGACTACAGCCTGCCTACGGCATGTTACACAAAGCAAAGGTCACCCACAAGAGCTCAGAAAGAAGTGTGAAATTTAAAGGACTGCAGTTCCGCTTCACATTACCCTGCAACACAGGAATATATGGAGCTGGATTTTCAATAGGAAAGATGTGAAGCGTTCATAGCTGGAGGTAATTTTCCCCAGATGGTCAATAGGATTAAAGTGATATCATCTGCGTCCAGACCGAAGTACAAACTGCAGCTTCTCTCAGTTCTATATTGTTCGCATTCCCGGCTGTGAACCATTTCTAGAAAGGCACCATCAAAGACACAGTGACCAGCCATCCCTTCGGATGCCTATCTCACAGAGCCAGCTCCTCTTCAGAGCTACCCCATGTTCTGTGCTGGCTGGTTAACGACACCTCTGTCAGACTAAGACTGTTCATTAGATTTTCCAGATGTGCACGTATACGTCTATACAAGATCCAGCGTTGTCCCGTTTACCCAAGTCCTAGTTGCACTCCTCGCCCAATTTAAGCAGATTTCAGAACTCAGAGTGTAATATACACAAGATATAATAATTTCTTATGTATTACAAGGTTAACGTGAGAATCTCCTTAGAAAAGTGATCTTATCAATAAGTTTTGAGGCTCCTGCTTTGCTTCAGAAATAGTACAATATTTTCAGAGCATGACCAGACTAGCTAAGAACATTAAAGCACATCACAAAAACAAATTCTGATCCAAAATTTACTACCCTCATAGATAAGACAGGTGAAATCAGAAGGATGTCTCAGAAAGGTGAAATAACTTGGCCATGGTCACATTGTAGTGGCTCAGCTGTGGAGAGGTGACAGATTATCCACTCTCCAGATGTGCTCTTTTCTTAGAGGCTGATGCCTGCAAGCAGTTCTACATATATGTCTCACAGCCTTCAATGTTTTTAGTCTTTCAAAACTAAATCACAAGATACCTGGTACTGAGAAGAAACATCTTGTGTGTTACACACACAGGGCACAAGCCACGGCGTAGGCTTGCTTTGTGACAGCTACTCTTTGTCTGCTGTCACTTAGGGAACAGGTTTCAGAGGTGGGACACTCATATCTTTTTTTATCTCTAGGTGTTCAGATAATACGCATTTCTGAAGTTCTATTGCACAACTGATGTCTCTAATGGATTCCTACAGCAAAGTGCTTGTGCCTTTCACCATTGCTCTACACTCCTATGGGTTGGGGTTTTTATAGGTCATAGAGTGCAAGCATAAAAGACACTTAGCTCTCTCTTTTTTAGGCAGCATACAGACATGTTAAGAGGCCAGTGACTTGAAGATTGCAAAAATACATTTCTTTTGTAATCGCAGCGAACTTCTGTGTATGTGATTCTGCAGATTTTGTAACACTGTGTCTCTTGTTTACTTAATGACAGGACCTGGCTGGCTCTTGAAACCTGAGCCTGGATCCAAGCTGTACGAATCTTTACTGTCCTGGATACCTACATGTCATTTGCCCTTTTTCTAAGTCTCAGCACAGCTGTGTGAGTTACTTAGTGATGGCTACAAGTGATAAGCCCAGAAGAGATCAGAGAGATGTAGGGTTCTTTTAGGAAAGTTACAACATGCCACATTGAGACATTTCATATCAGTGCAAAGACCAGAAGAACACAGGAAGTCTGGAGTGCAAAATTAGCACTGTTGGGTTTTCAGTTCTGAACACCACCATAGTTTGGTTTTAATATAAGCAATTGCATCTCAACAGATATGTTGTCCTGTGCGTTCAAAACTATGTGTTTCTTCATAGTATTTCCTATATCTTGTCATTGCTCTAGGCCCAGCAGAGGTTAGAAGACGTACAAATACCAAGCTATTTAGGTAGTAAAATCCAAAAAAAATACAAAGCAGCAACACCACCAAGGGCAAGAGGAAGGCAAGAGTCCTGGTAAAAAAAAAGCCAAGCTTGCATGCACAACACAGATTCTTATTCCGCTCCTACTGAACCTCTAACTGAAGGTGGTAGCACCATGCCAGCAAAACAACCAACCAAAATCCAACCAAGTAACAACTGACGAGATGCCTGGCAGGAATGGTACAAAACCCCTTAGACTGTTTAAAGATAATAAAGTGCTTACTTATCTGTACATGCAGTCTCCCCGATTTAATCCTGTAATCTTTTGGTAGAGAGTTAGTCCAAGCTACCAGATTGTCTGCTTCCTTCTCCCATAGTTCTTCTTGGTTGTCATGTCCATCTTCATCAGCTATTTGCCTTTCTGGTAGGAGCTCAGGCACATCTGTGGTTTGGAACAAGGATGAAGATCAATAATGACTGAAGGAAACAAAGTACAGCAGGAAAGAGCAGAAAGGATGCTTCTAAAACAAGCCAAAACATATTTTTCATTTTAAATGCAGGCCTGAATTTGTCATAATACATGGAACTGCATCTGCCGGGAATGCACAGGGAACATGCAGATTCACATGCACTATAAATAGGGAAGTATTTGTATAACAAGTTGCAGAATAATGTAATAAACTACATTTTTCATCTGTCTGACAGCTCTGTCTGAAATCTGGCCACTAATCCGTTTAAACTCGAACTTTATAGATTCTTCCAAACTATTCTGGACAACTGCTTTTTAACCTGTCAAAAATAAAGTTTCTTTCTGAGGCTCTGAATGACGATGTTGTGTTCTGAATGAGTGAAATATCCTTTCCACCACTCCCAACATTATCAATATTAACAATTCTGTCAGCAGGGTTCCCATTTGCTCTTTTATAGCTCTAGGACTCTGCTGTGTTAACAGTATTATAATTTGTTTTTGTCAGTTAAGTAAGCCCATATGCCTCTAATACAAACAAGGAGCAGATTTATTGCGAAAATTGTGCTATTTTTAAACATTTTTTTCTGACTAATTTGCAGCCAGTTAGTGATGTCATCTACTTTGAATGTTAGAAAATCACAATGCTCCAAACCACTAAGCTCTTGCCTTGTATACTATTCTGAGAAAATAAAAAAAGAGCTTAGGAAACTTATATTTTTCACATGCAAAACATGCGGCCAAAACATTTCAGGTTATGAAACAACAGCCCATACACTTACAAAGAACACGTAACAGCATTTGCCCTTTAAGGTACTGACAAAAACATCATTTTCAATGTGTCACCTATTTTCTTTCCAAGCACAGGCTTGGTAACAAAAAGAGGCTTATAAGGAAAAAAGCAATCATAAGACAGCGGAATCGAGCCACAGAGTTCACTGCTCAGTGGCGTGTTCCCAATGAACAGCTTCCCCTCTCTCTTGGACTGACAACCTTAAGTCCTGCTCCTTCTCTTACTATGGAAGGTTCAAGCTGCAGTGATTTGCTGTGCAGAATTTTTACAATTTTCTTTAAAAAATTGACATTTCAGGAGATGTTAATGCGACAACTGGCTGCAGGTCCTTGAAGCTAAAGCGAGCAGGGTGGAGTCAGCAGCTCTGTGGTGGCTACTGGAGTCCTCCAGTTACACCAGTTATAGCAAGATCCCTGCCCCAGCAGAGCTGTGATGAGTGCCACACACATCCCACATGCCTTCTGGCTGCTTGTCTTCGGCAAAAAAAAAGTGAAGGTTTTCCTCCTACCGTGTAGAGGTTCAAGTTCTCCTCTAGGTCTAAGTCTCAATAAGAAAAGCTAGTCCAAATGTTCTCTTTTTAAATCCCCACCCTTTGATTTAGACATTGAGTCATTTGAAACAAACAGATCAAATGCTATTTGGGCCTCTGATGATCGGGTATTTTGGCAATCTTCAGAAGTGTTAGTTTGGGTCAAAGTAAACTATATCAGAAATGCTAGGAAGATTCCCTTGTCAGCAATGATAAACTTTGGAGAACCATTAACAGTGCTCCCATAAAGTAATAAATATTTAAAACCAGTGTGTAACAGCTGTATTCCAACAGTACCCCTACATAACAATTTTACATCTGTTCCTTTTCTTTTGGAAAAAAAAATCAAAAATGAAACCTTATGCTAATAAAAGTGTCTAACCCACCTCCTGACTTCAGATATGTAGAATCCAATTCTTCTTTCATTTATATAACTTCTATTTTGGTAAAGCTTCTACATATTTGAGTTGAGCTGATCCCAATTTCCTTTGGTTAGCAGGGAAAAATCAAATCTACAAACTCCTGCCAAAACGTGATACACTGCATGGTTTCAAGCAGGCTCTTACTCAATTCTCACTGAAGAAATAGTCATATATTGTTAACACTTACACTTATAAATAGGTCAAAAAGTAACTTGTGACCATTACTAATATGCTGGGGATCTGCACATTTATTTATAATGACATTGATTTTTCTTCCACAGCATCTGGGTCTGTCCATAATTTCCAACATGATTTTTTTCTCCCCTGGGTGGAAGCGCTTTTAAACCCACAACTGACAACGTTAAATTACTTGATTCAAGTCTCCCAATAGCATTAAATGACCAAGAAGTTGTGGCAAATTTACAATGATGAAAGAAAGAGGAGAAAATCATGTCATAAGTATTCGTAGGAAAGATTCATTTACGCGGTACTGAGTCTTTACCTGGAAATGGGTAGTTTTCTATCTCTGTTTTGCTCATTTCCAACAATCCTGTAGCCGTTTGTTTCCTTTGCTTTCTGATGAGCAGAAAGATGGAATCATTGCATCTGTACGCAAAAACATAATCTGTTGGATAAAATCCATTTAGCATACACTTCTTTAAGACAAATTTATATAATAGAAACATTGCCCACTTCAGCTGTTGCTCACCTCAAACAAGTGCTTATACAAAGCAGTTGGAGGCAGAGGTGAGCAGGAGCTTTCTGAAGAAATACATTTGGTTTGGGGTTTTGCTCTTTATTCATGAACCAAACTTGAAGGGACACACACATATGCTTGTTTTGACCAGCATGTCATTCCTGTTGGTATCTCTGCATCTTGATCTATCTAAACTGAAAAAGCCTTCCTTCCCCATCTGTGCCTGGCTGTCTCTCCACCCTTTGGTCTTGGAGTTCAAAGTCAAAGTTTATGCTGAAGTCAAAGCAGGGAATTAGACTATCAAATCCTATATCCTAGGCGAGCAATATAAGATGTATACAGGTCTTTTCCTCTGATCTCTTCCTAAGAACACATTTTAAATGAGAAACCTCTGGAAGATGCAAAAGCCACTTGCCCGAGCAGCTGTAGCATATAAAGAGCTGAAACTCACCCAGGCTAGAGAGGCTTTATCCTGTAAAGTGCTGAGAGCTTTGACCCAGACTCCATAAAGCACTAATCACACAACTGACTGCACAGGGACTGTTACGGCGCTCTGAAATTAATAGCTTGAAGTTAATTGCCAACTTGTCATTTTTGAAGATAATTATGTGGTAAGCGCTTTGCTGGCTCATGACTGGATTGCTGAACATCTTTTTGGGACTGAGTCTCAGAAGCATATGAAACAGACTGAAACAACTTACATTCCCCAAAACCTGAGAAATGTAAGATAAAACCATGAGAAAACATCAAAAAAAGTGCTATGCTGCTTGTATCCTAACTTTTTTATTTAAAAAGAGATGATACTAATAACATTTGTACACATAACTTTGTTCTATCATGATACCATTCTTGGCTTTGCCACATCCCTTCCAATTTTAGCAAATAAAACAGCCTTGCTTTCTATTTTAAATTGGTTTAAAACCCCCCCACAATTGTGAAAAGCAGTTTGTACTGGGGATGAAATAGTATAAGAGGCAGATTAAGTAAAATTAAAAAAAAAAAAAAATCACTCACATGCTCTGCTTTTATTCCCCTGGAGTCAAGCATTACTCTTCGGTTTGACTTCTCCTCACTTCTTCTCTGCTGAGTCAAAACATAACTGGAAAAGAAAAGAAGTCAGAGAATAATATTCTTTAATATATAAGCCAGTCCAGTAACTTGTATAATACCTGTCACTCTGCCTTGGCTTTTAGAGCACATATTTGATGTCCATGCTTTCTGGAACCTTTATTTTTGTAGTGGGGGAAAACGGTTGCTAAACGTACCGCTGTTAATGGGATGTTTAATTTCTCTCTCACGAAAGGAAACTAAGGACTCATCAAAACAGAGCATCTGGTCCCTGCCTTCTCTTTCCAGCCACAAGATGGCAAACTAGCTTTTAACATCCAACAAAGTCGCAGCACCTCTGGGTTTTTCAGGATCTTGGTAGCAAACCACATGCACAAATGCTAACTGTGTATTCTGTGCAATCTCCTCTCAGCAGCGCGGGGTTTAGAGGGCGCAGTCTGTAGTCCCTGCAGTACAGACGTGCCCACTACCCCGTGCCAGTCCCCTCCTCTTGCTCAACAAGCTCTCTGAAGACGTGCGTTTGGTTTTCTTCTTTTTGTCCCTGCATCATAAGTACCACTGCTGTCCTTCAGCATCAATAAAACAAACCTCCAGTCTCCACTGGGATAGATTAAGCGCTACTTCAAGATCCACCCCGTTTCTTGTCCTGTGATTCCTAAAGCTCACCGAATTCTAATCACATTTTTATACCCTGCACCTCCCCATTTCCCCGTGTTTCACCATCACTTTAACAATATTCAGTTCTTCCTAAGGATTATGTGCAACAAACTGCTCATTACACCAGGACAAATCACCAGGCCCTGAAGGCTTACACTGATTTAACGATGTAAAAATTGACTCAGTGCCACCGTAATTAGCGAACATGTAAAAACTCAACAGGGGCAAACTGCTCACAGTAACGCGAACAGCATATTCTACAAAAACAAACTGTATTTCAAATCTCTTTTATAGAAGTAATTGAATGGAGAGATCCAATTTTATGAAGAAAACACGTCAAAGTATGAACATTTGCCTTATTATATAAGTGAAATTAAGATTGCTGCTGCTGCTGCACTTATGTCAGCAAATTTTGGCCTCTTTCCTCTCTAATCCCATGCCAGGAGTTAAGAACAGACTGCAAGCTTTTAAAAAAACAAGCATGTTTTGTGAGCTGTTTGCAATTGAAGAGAGAAAAAATAAAAAAATACAAACCGAGAGGCAACCCTGTGTTTGAACCTGCAGCTGACTGCTCGGACCTGCCTTTGATCCCGCAGCCCCAGCAGTTCAAAGGCAGGGAGAAATCTGTTACAAGCCCATTATCTGCTGCCACCAGGTGGCACCGAGATGCCCCCATTCCCCATCACCAGGCGTCCGGCCCTCACCCCCTCCTCAAATCAGAAAGTTCACCTTCGCAATTTCCTCTCTAGTTCTTATGAATTTAACGGGGGGGAAAAAAAAAACCCCCCATCAGTGCAGTGGGAGATGAGGCACCACCCTGAAACAAGGCCAGGTTGCCTGAGCTGTGTGCACAAAAAGGGACATCCGCAGCTTTTCGTACAGTCTCGCAGGATGGTGTGCCGCTGCATAATGAAACAATTATCAACCATATAAAACAAAGGAGTTCTGTTAAAGGACACAAAAAGGAGGAAGCCATGTCAAAGGAATATTAACCCTATATTCTAGGGGCTTCTTGCAAAAGCAAAAAAATACTCTTAATTTGAATTCAGGACTCGCTGTCCTTCAAATTCAATGAAGCAGTCCTTTCCTTGCTAATTGATGTTGAAAACTAATGGGATTCAAAGGGAAAGGGGACTTTTTTTAACCATTGGAAAGTTACCACATAAGAAATATGAAGGAAGAAATCTCCAGCCACATCTGACACAAAGCAGCACCTTGGCTTCACAACTTCCCTACATTTTTTGCACTAACTAAGCCACTGGAGAATTCAAGAATAAAATTTAAGAACCTTGATCACATCTTCAGCTGACCTTAAATGCGTGTAACTTCACAGTTCCAACAAGGAATTTGTTCCAGTAAGTCGGAGCTGTGAATTCTGGGTCTTCAAAAGCTAAAATGGCATAATTATCAAAAATTACATTCAGATAGAATTACACACCCATCATTAAATGCTCCAAAACTAGTGATTACATAAGTCCTCCTGATATTTGTCATGCTCATAATAAAATCCCATTTTTATTATACTTTGTTATACATAGTTTATTTTCTTATAAGTCACTATGAATTTTCCTCTGTGTTTCAATGAGGCTGGTTCAGACCAAACCGATTTACAACCGAGTACTGTTATTAAATACAGACCCCATGCTGTACCGCTGATCTCGCATCCATGGGTGGCAAATTCAAAGGAACTCTATCGAAATCACCCTGTCGCTTTCCAGATCACCCTAACACTTTCTAGCGTAATTTAGGATTGAATTTGGCCACTTACGCTCAAGTGGGTGGCAAAACAGCGCACACACACACTTGAAGCACAGTTTCCTCTGCCTGTGGCAGGATTATTTGGGTTGCCAAAAATTATTCCACAGGTTCAGAGGCACTTGCGCTTGCCCTGTGTTGGTCAGAGCAGTCTACACTCCTTAGTCCAGTACAGCTCCATGTAAAGCATCTCTGCTACTTCTAAAGACACCAGAGGACGAGAGGAAGGGCAGCTGCTTTTGTTCAAAATTACATCCCTCATCAAGCTCTGCAGGATCTGTGCTTCCAACAGAGTTCGGGCTCTCTCCACTGGTCTTACACAAATAGACGTCTTCCAAGACAGAGTGTAGACACTGAGCAAGTGCGTGCAGGGAAAGGGATGAACAATCTGGTCCCTTTGGCCTCCACTCTAATTGCACTTGGATATGCTGCTTCTGAACCCCAGCTGGATCCGTTGGTAAGTTTTCCTGGAACCAAACACATTGAGGACTTCTGCGCTAGAGGCAGCTACCTGGGTCTAGCTGCGGTGGTGCTACTTAGGGTTTTTGCCGAGTTGTGTTGCTTGGGTGCCTTATGGTCCATCACCCCCAGTCTCGTGAAAAACAGAGAACTGGTGAGATTTGTCTTCATGGCATGGTCCAGAAGTAGCTCTGAGTTGCTCAGCAGGAGGCAAATAGGAAATGAGGACTGCCTGTTTTCTTTCCATACAGTACACACAATAATAATACAGCCCTCATGCTGCAAACCCAGATCAGTAATGAGTCTTGTAAAACATTACCAGTTACCCGGTTTGGTTAGTAATTTAGGTATAGCAAAATCCAGCAGTAGAGTGTTGGCCTTCAGAAAGGTCATAACTGAGATATACACTTCCCTTATCACCTCTTGATACTCTAATACTTCTAATTAATGACTTAATTCAAACTTCCAAGAGCGTCCCCAGCCAACAAGGACGTTCTCTGACTGGAAGGCTTTTGTGGCAAGGATCGTAGAAACATAGAATCTTCTAGGCTGGAAGGGACCTTTAGGATCATCAAGTCCAACCATCAACATAACACTGCCAAAGCCACCACTAAACCATGTCCCTCAGCACCACGTTTACCCGTCCATCCCTTGTGCTGGGTTCGTACAACAGCAGCACACTGCCTGGCTCCAAACCAGACACCGACGGCCGGATCTCCAGTAGGCGTTAACTGACATGGCCGTCCTGACGTACATGAGCCCACAGCAACACATCATCTCAAACGCAAGTTTTGGACACCTGGCTAAAACAGCCTGACTACAGACACTACCCTAGTTACACTGGATAAATCTGGCACAAGGACAGCATCAAATCCATTATGTTCAGTTTTGCTAAACCAGGCTTATCATCTCACATGGATCTTTGAAATGCTTTCTTGCTTTTCATACAGCTATTCTAGACCATGTCTTGTGGTAATCTTCGAATAAAATGCTTCTAATCCCTCTGAAAACATAAATACAGAACCAAGGAGGAGTTTTTGACAATTACAGAATTCGCTAGTTAATGCGGGCACTCATGTATAACGGTCACAAAAGAACATAATTAATTAAGTGTATTTTAAACCCTTATAGTATTAATGGTTGACAAACGACAGACAGAAGTAAGTGCACAAAGCTCCTACAAACCCAAGAGGAACGACTTCCACAAGAAATCAGTATGTCTGTTCACTACTGCTGTTAAAAGCAAAAATTATTTTAATATTCTGAACTTCCTTTCTACTCCAAGGAAAATAAATTATTGTTTGAAATTGTTTATAAGGCAAATCTTACTGAGGGAAGAAATATTTTTGCCATTAGGTAGCATTTTGTAAAATCCATTTGGAATTTTTCCATGAGTTTTCTGCCCGAGTTTCAAAGTTACTACACAAACATTGAAAATAAATGAAGCAAAGTGCCCGCTTAGATGTGGTTCCTTTATGGTTCATCACATTGCTGCGTGGGTTATTCACACTGCAGGCCTTGTTCCTGCCTCAGATATACACTATACCTACGTTATCTTTTACCAAACCAAGGGAGAGAAACCACAATTTGGGTAAGGTAAGGCAATTTTCAGTTTCATGACAGCTTAAAAGAGCCCAAGCTGGTGCTGCCGTGACCCCACCGTCTCTTGTGCTATTGTCCACACATTCCTATCCCTCCCCAGGGTTCATCTGATCCTGCTGTGAACCGAGAGGGAAGCCATCAGAAAACCAATAAAATAAAATAAAATGAAAAAAGGATCGTTTTCTCCTAGCTTGGCTTCCTGAGCCGGGACACCGCAGGGTCAGGCAGGCACCAGTGCTGGGGTTAGGGACGGGGCAGGACCACAGCCGCTTTAGGGGGGTTTGAACTCCAATGGAAAGTCATCTTTAATCAGAAAGTCTCTGGCAAAATGTTCCCATTCCCCTCAGGGCCCGTTCTGGCATCCGCGAGATCTTTCTGTCAGCTCCTTCAGTCCACAGGCAAGGCAGGAGCGAGCCGCTTCCTTCTCCGGGTCAGGGATGGACCGGTCAGCGAGCAGATGGGGTTGGTGGGAGGCTGTGACTTGCAAGAGAGTTGGGATAAGTACACAGCAGGACTGCGGATCTGGGAATGGGAATGGAAAGGAGCCCTCCCCTCTTTCACAGAAGTCACATTGGCTTGTCTCATCTCATCAGGAACAACGCTCCTTGCCGCCACCACCCCAGCCCTGTGTGGTTTATGTCAGTTTTACCATTGATTTCATGAGATGAGATTTTTGATTAGATGTGCGTCTCTTCTAGAGTAAGGCAAGAAAGAGATTCCTGAGGCCCAGCGCACCCAGGAGAGCACAGGAAGCACTTTTCCTCCTACGTTGCTGGGAAGACTCCCACACCAGTGAGTCTGGTTGGAGAACGTGGCTCTATGGCCCCATCACCATAAAAATAATAGCTGTCAAGAGCTCTGGAAGCCAGTACTGACCACTTTCCTAAATCCCATCTTAGGATGCTTCTTATGAAACAACTCGGAATACCAAATAATTCTTTAGCAAGATGTTTTTATGGGAAGGAGGAAAATTAAAAATTGCATCCCCTTTACTGGCCCCCACCAGAAACCTGGCAAACTTGCACGAGACTCTTGTCTACTCACGGCTAGCCAGCATTGTCTGACTTGGCGCCCTCCTAAAGCTCTGCATTATCTCATTCTTATTACTCCTGCTTCTATAAAAATAATTGATTGGGGGGGGGGCAGATTAAATTGTAAACAAAACATATTGGGCCAATACAATTTTATACATAACAAAACACGGAATGACCCACTGTCTGAATTATGAAATCCCCCGTGATCCCACGACTGTCTATTATCTGTCAGGAAGTAACAATGAAAGTGAGAGGAAGACACTAGTTATGAAAAAAACATGGACTCTTGAGCTCAATGATCAACATTATTTTCGTCTCTTTGATATCCTTCCAACCTCCCTTGCCATTGTAGTCCTGTAAAATGTCAAAAGATGCTTGCCAGAGGCCTTTCGCTTTTAGCAATATTTAAAGCTGTGGCCATAAAAGGAAATAATTCCATTACAGATCTCAATTTCCTTCCTTTCCATGCTCATCATCTGTGGTGAAACCCGCGGAGGAAGTTGTACCTGAAAGTCAAAGGCACAACTAGATCAACCATACTTTGAAGGCAAACTGAAAAAATTTGTTTGGGGTTTGCAATCAATCTAGTTCCGTACCTGAGCAAAAATCCTTCAATGAAATCCTGTTTCCACCAGCGTGAATTAGAATTTAACTTCAGCAAGGCCAAGATTTTATCCTTAATGTCCCAGACACATCCCCATTGCTAGGGTCTGGAAATAGAACGAGTTAAGAATCCACCACGCTAGTGTTACCAGGGCTGAGAACTTCTTGCCCTTAAGAAAACTGTCAGCAGGCCAAGTGCTGCCAAATCCTGGAGGGGAGTAAAGGCAAACCAACTGAGAAAAAGAAACTGGCTCCATCTGCTAGTTTGGAAGTTAGCTTCAGAAATATTTCAACAGTGATGCCATGTACAACCCTAGCAGTACAAAAAGAAATACATCATTAAAATGATCCTGGGGTTTTTTTTCTCTTTACTTAGGAGTGAATTCACTGGTTTCCCTAGGCTATTTATTAATATAATAAATGACCTTAAAATATGTATTGCCTGAAATAAGTGTCATTGATTAGGTCAAATAAAAATATCACTTGGCCCAACAATGACAAGTTTCCTGGCTATGCTCCTGTAGACCAAGAACTTGTTTCATTTAGGAACAAGAGTTGCTGGCAGTATCTGGGAAGGAAACTGCTTGCCAAATGTCTCCATAGGAAATTAAATAATTGAGAATATTCACTAACAGGAAAAAGAAAATAATTGCTCTCTTTAGTATACAGACCCAAACATCCTGGACTTATGTTGGTTTTTTTCTGAAATAGTGGCAGTGAAAGCAGAATGTTCAGTGTAATTTGCTACCTGGCAAAGCCGAGAGAAGCCCTTTTAGCTGGCTGGGAAAACTTCAGAGAAGAAACACAGTCCTTCTCAATATCAGGAAGTTCTGCAGTGGAAAACGGGGTCTCTTAAAACATTTCTGATTATACCAGATCCTACTGGTAGAAACTGAAGCTGTGCTGACTTTGTCCCAGAGGAGGAACTTCCCCTCCTTCCATCTTTAATAGTCACGTAGGCAAGAACTGGCTGTGCACGTGTGTGCATAGAGTTTGGGCTTGATTCTTGTTTGCACGCGGTGTATCTCACCCAGCAGTGAAATAAAATAAGGGAAATGGAGGAAGATGGAGAGGCAGCTGACCCACGATTCTGATGGCCTTCTGAAAGCACAGCTTTCCTGCCTTCAGGCTAATGGCAACTTCTTTATCATCACCAGACTCTGGACCCTTTCTGCCACTGTACTAGGCTAAAGCACCTCATTTGGAGAGTGGGAAAAAATCTATAGGATCCATACCTGCACCCTCGCTCTCCCTTTTAACACTTCCTGAGCAAATCCAGAGAAGTTCTGCCACAAGTCTCACCCTCCAGGCAATCCATTCTGGATCGCTGCAAAACAGCAGATCGCTGCAAAACAGCGGCAGCGGGCTTAACCAGCCCCTGTGCCGCGAGTGTGACAAACGCATCTTTTAAAAAGCCTGAAGAAGAGCTTGCCCCGCTGCCGAGAACCAGCGTGCCGCTGTTGGGAATCACTGAGGAAGAGGATTCCTGGCCAAAGGACTTATTTAAGGGCCAGCTTAAAAGGGCAGAAATCGGCTTTTCCGGAGGGGTAGGGACTTTCCTTTGGGAAAGAAGGGTTTTTTCCTCCATTCCAGAAATATTTGAGCAGGGGAGGGGAAGGAGACATGAATGAGGGTTTCTGGCTGCTTCCCCTGGATGGTTTGAATGGACAGAGTTTTGTTTTCTGTTTGTTTCCTTGAAATAAAGCCAATATTTGTCGAGTGGCTGTGCTGCGCTTAGACTGGAGGGTAGAGAAGCCAGCTGGTGTGTCAGAGAGAAAATATCAGCACTTCCCATCTCCGTTTTATCTCAGCTGTGCTCACCAGAGCGCATGAACTGCGCTGGGTCTCGTTCACCACCGCACCATTTGTAAGACCAGGCCAAATATTTTCTTTCAAAACTCTACTTCTTATTCCTTAAAATTAGATCTGCATTCAGATTTACTTCTTAAGCAGGTTTTAGAATTGTTTAAAAATTCTTAGCATCTACTTATGAATAACAACAACAAAAGAGACAGCGTTACCTTCTGGGTGCAGGCTCTTACTAACACAGTGCAAAACCGTTTGCGTATATAAAGATACACTGGTTTTCACCACTTCTCTGCATCTGTGTTTGCTGTATTTTCTGTCACCGGGTTTGAAAACATCACCTAAAGAAATATGAACAAATACAGGAGTCTGTAAAGCATAAGCTATCAAAACCCTGATTTCACACTTAGTAAAATTACACAATTCCATTCTGTTAAACTGGCTTCTTCGTGGCCAGAATAATCACAGTAGCCCTTTAATTTTGATATTTTGAAAAAAAAAAAAAAAGGACACAATCTTCTCACTCCTTTCAATTTCCCCCTTCATTGTTTTATAAATCCCAGCAGACAGCTGTAAGTGATACATGACTTTACCATTTGTTTTACTCATAATCAATACGTAGTTGTCTGGAAAAATCATGAATTCACCTGGGGGACATATTCCGTTAGGAGAGGAGAGTACAGAATCATTTACAGCCAGTGAGGCTGGAAATGAGGACAGAAGGAAGGGCAAAGAGTACTCCAAGGAAAAAATCTGGATTAATTTATCTTTAAAAAAAACCCCCCAAGCCAAACAACAAAAACAGAGGGGGCAGTAAATCTGAGACATCATGGCAAAATGAAACAACACTTTATCACTGATCTTAAGACTCATCCCAATACTCTTAATCAAGACTGACAATATGATAGCCCAGAAAACTTAAAAGTAAAGTTATCAGCTTCTTTAAAGCATTTTTCCAAAGTGCAGAGAGCTGGATGGGTATGTACCTCTTGAGCAGTTGACTTACACAAGATAAAAGAGTGCAAATCCTAAAGATCAAAGGAACCGGTTAGCCTGGTCTATCTAAAAATTAGCATTGGTAACAACTCCAATCGTAGTCCTTCATTTCATCATCTGTTTTCATCAGAGTTAAGGAGCTGCCAGAAGAGCCACTGGTGAAGAAGTGCAGAAGTGAAAAGAAACTATTCCTGTTTGCAAAGAGGAACAGCCAATAGATCCTATTTACCCCAGCTCGGGAGTCATCCAGGAGTTTGTATTCTAAAGTTCACAACCATTACATAAAGCGTATTTTAATATTTTCTGATAGAGAAGACATGTAAACCTCCCTCTTTTTCCTTACCCAGAGAGCAAGTAAAACATTCCTTCTATTTCCATTTCTCAAGGAAGCCCTCACAGAGTACTGATCCACTGCACGAAGGGAAAACATTCAGATGCTGCATAACTTTAAGATAGGACAGTTTTGTTGCTAGGCACTAAAGGAACTAAAGATCATTCCTGTTTGCCCTGTGTAACTTGTATTTTTAAATGACTCAAAAACCTACCTACAGCCTTCCTATCTATGGGACTATTTGCATGATTTCCCACATATGTTCCCATTTTTCTACCCAAATAAAAACCCAGTCCTGGTAAAAACTGTTAAAATTTCAATATTTGTCCAAGACTTTTGGACATTTAATGGCTAGGCTAGAACAACAGCTCAACAGTTCCTACCAGCCTGTTGTATTTCAGCCCCGCTTATTTTGATGACAAACGCACTGATAAAATGAACACCCATATGCAGCAAGTCCTACCTGGAAGGTGTCCCTGCTTCTTATCCTGGAGAGAGATCTGGCAATACTTATCTTCCCCATTCTCCTCTGTTCATTCTGATTTTCCAGGAACTCACACATTCCTTTCTGAGGTTCTGGTTAACAGCGTGCCTATATGGTCACTGCCGTAGCAATTTAGTGGGTCTGTCCTCCTCTCCTCCATGGCAGAGCCGTTAGGTTGACAACATCCACCTGATGCTGTCAGGTGTTATCAGCCTTAAACCAAGAGCCTGATGGCATCACCTGGGCTCCTGCCACCCTCCACAAGTCTCTTGGAAGAGCATCTTTTTGAGGAGCTGAGCAAACCCTGATGAAGCAGCCAGTAGTGAGTAAACACAACTGCCCTACAGTCAGCAAGATGAAACGGAAGAGCATGAGAATCAGGCTCTAACTGTATCTCTGCCAGTTGCTGCAAGAGCAGAATATGGGAGAACCAGCACACAACCCTTTCTGCACCGGCATGGAACAATCCGGCATTTGCACCCTCGGCAGCTGTTGCACCGTGCACAGCAGCAGCTTCTGTACGATACAAACCACCAACAGTGTTAAGTCTTGATCCTGCTCTCTTTAGTGGTCTGCATATTTTCAGGACTGAGACTAACTCACAGATAAGAAAATAAATACATAAATTATATTGCAAAGAAATTGCCTACAAAGCGATGTTTGAAAGGAGTAGTATTTATGCTACAATGCTGAGCACTCAGAAATTAGGAAATGCCAGATTTATAGCTTCTTGTGCAATCTTCATGGCTTGGCTGCTTGGGAAGGCCGGCTTCCTTAGGACCAGAGATTTTTTCAGCATAAATGAACTTGCACCCACATACAAAAGTCATTTTAACTTTTTTTATCAAATGCCTAATCCATTTGATGCCAGCTATCTTTGGCTATGGCTTATGTGGGTCTACTTTGGAATAATGATTCCATTTCTGGCGCTGTTTCCTGCTATGCCATAATAAAGTGTCCAGACCATCTGTTTATTTGTGTCTTCTGTAACACTCCTAAATTAGTTTGCCTGGGTTTGACCCCTTTGAAATGCTAGCACACAAGACACGTACACTGCTTTACGGGTGGGACTAGTGCTGGTTTTATGTTCTCAGCATCCCACCCACCCTCAGCCTGGCAGCTCAGTCACAGGGGTTTTGCTGTTTCCACTGGGATCTGCTGCCCTCTGAGTAGCCTGAAATCCTAACGGGAGTTACTGGAATTAGCAGGCTCCGCAAGCAGCTCTCAGAGTGCAAAGGGAGAAGAGGCAATGGCCTTCCAGAGGAAGAAGAGTACCCATTTCTCAGCAAGGAGACGGAGCTCACGTTGTTCCTGCTCAGCTATGTACAGATCTCTAAGAACCACAGTTGGACTTCTGACTGGGGTCCTCACATCTCCGAACCCCCCTCTTCTTCCAGGAGTCAGCATCACTGTGTAAAGGCATGTAAAAAACCTGATTATTCAGTTTCCTCCTTCTTGTCTAGCAATATCCTTATTGCGTTGTCACAGATATTTTTCAAGGCAGCCACGGCCATCCGACAAAGTAGTGCTCAAATGTACAGAAAAGCGTGTTCACAGTAGACAAGAGTTGGGTTCGCACTGCTCTGCAGTCATCTTCCCGTATCTCTTCCACGAAGTCCAAATGCATCACAGCATGATGCAGGAGGAATTATGGCAAGGTGTTGGGTTGAACCAGTGCCCTGGCAGTCCTGGGGGACGCTGAGAGGAAAGGAAGGATTTCTATTCTGCCTTAGCCTGAAAACGTGCAGAGGAGATGCTGAGGTGGAGCAGCAAAAGGTTTAGATGCAAACCTGTGGGACAGTTATACCAGCGGAAACCTGGAGTTCAGCATGGGGTACTCAGCAGAGCTTTTGCCAAGCTTTTGTGCTGCCTAAATTGCCTTTAAAAAAGAAAATTAAATAAAATCTCTAAAGAGTTCAAGTTCTGTGGTGCATAAAAGTACTTCAGAGGCAAGAAAATAAGTTATGAGACATAACAAGATAAGATCAAATCTGATTTTTAAGGTGACTCCCGAATTCCCACCTCACAGTCCCACGCAAGCAAGGCGAGAGTGACCACGATGAGGGCTGAGCCGCAGTGGGGACGCCTTCGTCTGCCGCTCACCTTTCCTGCAGCTCACGATGAAACCTGGGAATAAGCCAGGCCTAACCAGAGAGGAATCGCAGGCAGTGGAGTCTGTTTAAACAACATTAGCTCAGCATAATGATGTTGGGTAATTCCAATACGAAATGGAGACGGCTCCGCCAGGCTCTCCTCCAGCCCGGCCCCTCTGCCCGCCCGGCTGCCTCACCTGCGTGCACCTCGCCGGAGCCATGCGGAGCACATCGGGTGCAGCCCTGCTTCCAGCAGCACTTGGAGCCTCCTGGACGAAGTCCCAGACATATGTCCGGTGTTAGGAAGCCAGGAAGTCACTTGCCCTTTTCTGCCTCTTTTGGCCTTAAAATGTGCGCGAAGGCAGGGGAGCTCACATTAAAGAGTGGATTTTTCCAAGGGTGTGATGTTTTCCTGGTTCTCCCCGCTGCCCTGGCCACCTGCCCCCTCCTCTGGCCGGCAGCTGAGAGCCAGGATCCCACCCCAAGCAACCTGTGTCCTGCTGTGAGCCACACAGGACTAATTTCTCTTCTAATGCCTGGGAAAACTGCACTTTTAGAAGGCTTTAGTGTCTGAATTGGTGGAAATATTTACTTGATAGTTTCAAGGTCTCAGTGTTTTCGAGCTCGCCAAGTGCGAGGATGAGGAGCAGAGAGACCCAGGCTGCCAACAGGATTATTTCATACCATGAACGTCAGTTTCAATATAAATTAGAAAGTTTGCTGAGGACTGGGATTGGGATTTGATTGGTATTGGGATCAATGCTGTTTTTTTATCTATTATCTAGTCTTATTCTATTAAATCTGTTTATATTCCAACGTTCAGGCTTCCTTGTTTTTTCCCCAATTCCCATTCCCAGGTGGGGAGGGGTCATCAGGTGAGAGAATAATTGTCTAAACGACAATAAATCGTTATGGATTCCTCAAACCGTAACAACCTCGCCCTGCTCCTTCTGGAGGGACCCGGCCATTCCAGACCCCACCACGGAGGCACCACTTCTGCCTTCCGCAGCCCGGGATCAACTCAAATAAGCTCGCCTGCGTTTACACTGAGGGTGACTGGAAATAGAGGTTACCCTAATTCCCCTTAGACAGTGTTTCAAAATATTATTGGACTTTTTTTAACCTATGGGAACACCTCCTGAAAACATTTGGGTGTGTATAGCTACATGTACCCGCATATCTAACCAAACATATACACATTGCACTCCAAGCACCAGTTGTGGTTTCAAAACTCATGTGCTTCTTATGAATCTCTTAGATATTTCTGTTTTGTTTTAAATCCCTCGGATGAGCAAAAAAAAAGGAACCCAACTTCTAATTCATCCAGGCTATAGGTCGCAGCGTTGGAAAGTGTTCCTTTGTGTCTTAAGGGCAAAACTCATTAACCACCAGTTCCTGCTCCCCTTTGCAGGAGCAGATAAACCACGGGGTTTAGGGTACAATCAGAAAATTGAGGAAGTACCAGGTTCTCAGTTCAAAACAGTTAAGACACCATTCTAAAATGTGTTGCGCTGTTAAATGGAAAATAGAGGACACCACAGATGCTTCTAATAATTCCAGCTTCAAGTCAATTTTCCCTCCTTTGTCTTAAAGAGCTTTTGATGTGTAGTCACAATATTGTCTCTCTCTCTGTTTTTAATAATTTTATATTACCTCAGCAATATAACTGTCCTGAAATATACTGAACTTTAATCTCTGAGAGATCAAACAGGAAGAAATATGATGGGATAGAGAGTGACTGACTTGGGGGCAATATTCTCTCCTCCTATAAAAGATAGCCCACAGCAAGATAAAAATTGCTTCTCGGATTCCATGAACGTCACATCTCTGAGAGAGGCTTTCAGGCCCACGGAGAGAGCAGACGCTGGGCCACAAAAAACCATCGCCATTGAAGATGCAGCCAAAAGAAAGCATGCTCTCACAGAACTCGAGGATGTGGTTTGGGTGACTACATGCTTTAAGATTGGTCCCAGCACCCTCAGACCTCCTCCGTTAAGCCACGCTCTGTAAGTCTCACAGCCGAGCAGCATTTGGCTACTGTCTTTTCGCTGGAATAAATGCGCTGGCTCAGTCTCAAGCAAAGGAAATACCTGGTGCGAAGGCGCAAGGTTACATACCATGAAGACATGGTGATATCTGGGGAGGGGAACCGAGGAATCGGTACGTAGATCTTAGGGACACAAAAGAGGTGCTCATTCAAAACGCAGCTAATGCAGCTCTCCAGAAGACGTTTGTTCACCATCAGCTTAACCCAGTTTCCTCGTTTTTCCACTGAGGTTCTCCAGCAGAACGAGAGGTGATGAAATTCAGCTCAGCGTGGCTGCTCATTCCATTCCCTGACCACAGAATGACGATGAATTCATATTCTAAAGAGATACTGGTTTAAATATTGTAACATACAATAAAGATATTGTAATTTTTTTCTGGGAAATAAAAATTGACCTTTTTTTGTTCATTGCAGTACTCTGTAACAAAAGTCAGTTTTTGAAAAAAATTTTTCTTTTGAACCAATGAGTTAATGTGTCTTTTTCTGCTGGCTTGGGAACCCGCCTCATAACACGCGCTGTGCAGGCATCAGAACCGGTTGTGAACTTGTGCTGCAAAGGCTTCATCAAGCTCATTAAAACTCCTAGGGATTATCCAGAAGGCAGAAAGCCTGATTCAGGCACCGCTAAAATCACTGCAAAGACTCCTGTGGAGCTCAGTGTGTTTTATTGCAAGCCATAAGGAACAATGAGAAGATTTTTTTTTTTTTTCACAAAAAAAATAATATCTCTCTCTACTTGCAGCTCTATCAGGTTTAAAATCTCAAATGCATATATATAATTTATAACCTGTTATTGTATCTTATGCTTGCATGGGGAAGGCAGATGATAAAGTGATAGCCACCTTAGTGTGTGGGTGTACCTAACACCTAGTGCGACACGGTGTGGAAGGACACAGGGTGGCTTAGCCCCTCATTCCCGGTGTCTCCTGAAAGGTTGGCCTTCCTCCACAGGTCCTCTCGTCAGCCTTTAGCCTCTACCTTGACCAACCAGAAGAAAATAGGCATCCTTTGGTCAAATGACTCCACTTTGCGAGGAGGCAAAGGCAACGCTCAGACACGCTGAAAGAGTGAATCCTGCCAACGAGCCAAATACCTCCTGATACACACAGTAACTAGAGCCAGTGGATGTTGATGGTACTTGTTCCATAGAATTGGGTTCACAGGGAACAGCACGTGTTTGTACTTGAGAGAGTTTTTGTATCGCCTGCCTTACTGTCAGGAGTGTTTTGAGTTAGGTGGACATTTTAAAGTTCTCCTGGTGACTGTAGGCTACAGAACAGTACTGGAACAAGAAGCAAATGTAATAGAGTATTTCCAAGCCTGCGACCTTCTTGGATATCCTTATCCATGCAAAGCAAACCATAGAATCCTTTTTGACAATTTCTCATGCTCTGGATAAACATATTCTGGTATTTCTGAGTTTTGCAGCCCACATTTCTGCACAAGGAGATCTCTGCTTTACCTTCTGCTTTCAATCCAGAGAATGCAGAAACCCACTATAATCACTCCTTTGTGGGAACAAAGGATACAAATCTCCATTGCAGACTCTGCATTTTGGTCTTTAAATCAGCAAATATTTATTCTTTTTTACAGAAATATAAGCTAACCTGGAGGGAATGAGATTCTCCAGATTGAAGGCTTATTAAACAGCGTTTATTCAGTTTTATTTCCAAACCTCTAGAGCTTCTCAATCCATTACTGCATTTCCAACAGCCTTGGCTGTCCCATCTCTTCGAAGGAAGAAGGGACGATGATTCTAGCACGTAGCATTAGGAATCTGCAGAATTCCTCCTTCCTTCGTTTGCCACGAAAATGGCTTTCATCTGTATGTCTGCATTCCCACCTGAGGAGTAATTCCTTAATTTCTGGCAACATTTATTTTCCACATTATCTAATTGGGGTTTAGAAGATTTATTTTTTTCCCCCTCTAATCTCTCCCTGATGAATTCCTGCCTCTCTGCATTAGCATTTGTTCCCCATGCATCAGTTGTGAGCCAGACTCTGATTTCAGCCTCACAAACTTCACCCGCTGCGGGAGGGAGAGAAGGGCAGGGAGAGGTCTTTGCGAGAGTTTTCAGGTGTATTGTTCACTGCTGGTTTACATCTGTGAGCCTAAAAAATATTTTAACCCTAAGAACCCAGCTTACTTTGAAATAAAGGAAAGCCCCTAAACTGAGCTGTGCGTGGGCTCACGCTGGAGCTCCTGGTTTTTTAACGTGAAACCACAAAGCGTGTGAGGGACTATTTTATGACTCCCAGCGCTGCTCTGTGAAGTGTTAGGTTACTGTTTTCCTATCAGGGTGACCAAAGCCAAGCAGGCAAATTCACAGCTGGGCTTACCTGCGCACGACGGCAGTGCCGTGGGAGCCAAGCGTACTGATGTGAGGGTGGGTTGACTGGAGTGGGGCTCACGCTTCTCTTTAAAGATTTGAACTGAACTATGGTACCATGCCCAACATGTTCTGATTTGACCCAACGGGACACGCATCTCACATCCCAACTGGCAGAGCCCATCTGTCCAGACGTCTCGTGAGCTGGTTCCAGAGCGCTCTTCTCCAGCCCTGTGCAGATGAAAAGCCTCCTGGAGATACTTCCACTTGCTTCACCCATTCGCTCAGTGAAGGCTGTCGCTTGACAGCGATGAGCAAATAATTTGAAAACATTCATGATAGTATCTCAATATCTTTTTCAGCCATGTTTTTGCACAAATGTCTGTGTGTCAACTATGGTGAAAAGATTCTTATTTCTCCATTGACTTCACTCACAGCATGTCCTTTACCAAAGATTTTGCCGTAACAGCATAACCTAAGGACCACAGACTCACTTGCCTGCATATGGTTTCTTCTGTTTCTGAAACCAGATACGAAGTGGCAGACTGTCTTTAAACTGTCACTGATGAAATTTCAAGCCCTTAATGGCACAAACTAAGAAATCCCATAGGCAAAATGGGGGGGAAGGGGAAGACTTCTTCCTCCTCAGTGTGTTTGATGCTTAAGATGCAAAAGAATTGTTTGCACCAATGCACGCACTCTAAAAAGCATGCAGTAGATGAGAGAAAAGATGGATCAAGGACAACTATACGGCTACAGGCTGTTGAACAAGATGCCAAACGAGCACGGCAAAGCTGTGCATGTATGAAAGAGAGGAAGAGCAATTCCCTCACCTCTAGTTATGGCAATAGCTATGGCTCAGAGAAAAACATCTCATCCGTTCCTGCAAAACACCTCTGCTCAAAAGTAATTGTTTAGCATTTGAGTCTGGTAACCTGACACAAATATAGAAGTTAATAAGATGCAATTATGGTCTGAATCTTCAGTCAAAACTAAATTTTACCTAACATGTAACATATTTTCATTACTGACCCAGATGTAAATTCAATCCAGATGGAAGCTGACATTTCAGGCTCATAAAGTATCTCAGAAGTCACAGAAATCCTTACTATATAATTACTGATTGTTCTTAATCTGCAAGTACAGGCCTGCGCGCTGGGGAGGAAGCCTGGCAGCTCCGGGTGCTGCAGCAGCACAAGGTACCACGAAAGCTCAGACGACGGAGCAGGACACGGAACTTTCAGCGAGGGGCTGAAAGGGTGACACTGGCCCTCGGTGCGGGGCTGAGCGTCACCGATGAGATCTCAGCCAGGGCTGCATCCTCGTTCTCCGGGGCAGTTACGGCATCCTGCCTTCTTTGGTGTGCCCTGCAAATATTTGCACAGTCAAATATTCATTTAAGCCTCTGCATGTTACCCCTCAGCAATCTGTCTGCAAATATTATCCGCAAAACTCTCATGTCCCATTGGAGCGAGCATTTGAGCAGGCTCCCTACTCCGAGTGAGCAGATTTTAGCTCTCTTAAATCCAAAACTTTTCAAAAATCTTACACCAAGATGGAGGAAATGCCAATATGTTTATGTTAAAACAATGTTTTAATAAACAGCAGCATAAAATAATCAGTGTTTAATATCATCTCTGGCACGTGAAATACAAAAATGCACATATCTTAATTATAAAATAGCCTTTGTTATTACATTTTCATGCTTGCCTAATTGAAATGCCCATAATTAATAAATCAATCATCAAGTAATACAGTGATTAAACGCATGCAGTGAAAACAAAGAAAAATATTTGTATAAGGTAGTGGCTGAATATCACCATAATATATTTCAAGAACATCTACACCAGGTTAAAAATAAAAAGAAACAGACCAAGATATAAAATGCAGAGATGTATTTTCACTTCTGCTGTACAAAACATTATCACACTTTTGTGCAAAAAGATAAAGTCATATTATACAACATTGTCAACTGAGCAAAAGATTGTTTTCATTCCGTGTACAATAAAAATACTATTCAGTACAAAAAAGAGTCTGTGGAAAACTGTCATGTACACAGCACTTCTGTAACTCATTAAAGTGGTTTCAAATGAATAATCTAGATTGCTTATACCTGAATGAATTTTTAGTAATTATACATATGCCTTATTTCTAAGTTGAAAGTTAACACTAATTCACATTATTAGAATTGATAGACAAAATTGCTATCAATGGATTTGCTGCCTGATGGAATGTGAGTTTCCCTTTTTTCAGGGCTACTGGAGTCATAGTCACTGAAATTACACGTTGATCTGAAACAATAAATATTCCTGGGAAAATTGATTGTCATATATAAAATTGTGGTTTGGAGCCTTTCCATTAAACAGTTGCATAGCAACAAAAGGATAAAAAAATTTCTGCTTTAACTACTAGATTATGAAATGTTATCTTTGAGTAAGTCGATTCAGGTTCTGAAATTAAAACACTTTAATTTCATTTCCTTTAAGGCAATTTCTTAGAACTCCAGCCATCTTTAGCAGCCAATAGCAGATGATTCCTGTAGACTGCGAGTTGGTAACTCAAGCTATTGTGCTGTCATATAAATGACTTTTTTGGGGGTCTGAATCTGAACTCAGACTCCCAACTTAACAAAAGACCAAAATCCTACCTGAAGTAATTTATTCCGCTCTCAGATCACATATTTGAAACATAATCCTCGACTGCAAAATTTACAAATATTTTTACTAGCTATTGGAACTGAAATTGCACAACCAGTAGATCTCCGAATATTTGCATCTCCTAAAAAAAAGAGACAAATATTAAAATATGTTTTCAGTATAAAAAAAGTTTCTGTGATTTAAACCACATCAGAGGTTTAAAAAGCTGTGAAAAAAGCGTATGAGAAAACGTTTTTATTTAAAAAGAAAAAAAAATCCCCCTTCCCCTTTTTGAATTGTCGGTGGCACTTAAAGGAACGCTGCGTCCATTGAGGAAGCTGAGTATTCATACCACAACGATCTTTGTCTGGTTGAGTCTGCCCATCCTGTTAAGCAGTTAAACTTCACAGAAGATACTTGCTGCAATGTCTGTTCAACAACCAGAAGAATCTTTAATAAAATATTTGAATATAAATCTTTGCTACGACTTTCTAGTTTGTACCGTAAATAGTTATATTTACAAAGGCCTCGCTTATTTACAATTCAGCTGAAATCATAGATTCATTCGGTCCATGGATGCTGGAGTCTCCTAATAGGGAAGACTGCTTTGAGTCAATTTTGTACGGTTTTTGAGTTTTATTTCCAAAGACTGTAATACCGATGCCCCCCGGATGACTAGGAATTGACATATGAGATAGTAAAGGAATATTTGCTTCCTGGTTGGATCCTGAAGACGGCAAACTAGTGACGTGACCTGTGCTAGTCGACCCACTGGCGCTGCTGGGAGAACGACTCTTTGGTGGAGGACAGTGCTGGATCACCCTGGGTGGACCTTGCGGCTGGTAGTGGGCAGCTGGGAAGGCAGCGTATCCTGGTGGAATCGGGTACCCATTGATGGGGATGTACCGCTGGTTTTGAGGTATCGGTGGTCCGATGAACCCGGCGATCTGGCCTTGGGGTATACCTTGTGCTGGAAACATGTAGTTGGGGTACCTGGGATTGCTGAGATTACTAACCGGACTTGCGCTGAGGGAAGTCGTTTGAGTGGTGGCATTCCCACCGGAGGGAGTGGTAGAACTAGTGTGACTTGACAGACCCTCCCACGAGCGCAGCCTGGCATGGATTTCTTTAAATCGTGGCCTCCGGGATGGCAGATCGTGCCAGCACTCTGTCATCAGGCTATACATTCTGGGAGGACAGTCTTCAGAGCACGGCAGCAGTTGTCTTTTCCTGATCATCTCTATGACTTCTTGATTACTAAATCCATAATATGGTTGAAGTCCAAAGCTGAATATTTCCCATAAAACAACACCAAATGACCAAATATCTGAATCGGAAGAGAACTTGCCGTACATAATTGCCTCCGGTGGCATCCAGCGGATTGGCAAGAGAGACTTGTTTTGAACTCTGTAATAATCTGCCGAGTAGATTTCTCTCGAGAGTCCAAGATCTGAAATTTTCACGTGAAGTTGTTCTCCAATTAAAATGTTACGAGCGGCGAGATCTTTATGGACAAAAAAATGACTTGATAAGTACTCCATCCCTGCTGCAATCTGGACTGCAATATGCAGGAAATCCCCATGGTCCAGGCTGGATTTTACAGTCCCATCCTCATCGCTGCTGCACCCAACGTCTGAATGCGGCGAGCGCATGATGAGAAACTCGTGGAGGTCTCCTTGGTTCATGTACTCGAAGAGCATGCAGACAGGTTGCTCCTGGGTCACCACACCTAAGAGGCAAACGATGTTAGGGTGGTGGAGCTCGGCCATGAGAGACGCTTCTTGCTGGAACTCTGCCCACTGTTGGGGGTTGTTAAAGTCTTTTAGCGTCTTGATAGCAACGAGCTGAGCGTGGTCCATGCCTGGAAGGTACAGATGTCCCTTGTAGATCTTGCCGAAAGCACATTCACCCAGTTCCTCCATGAAACGAACAGCAGACAGAGGCAACTCCTTTGCCTTACTCTGTTATAAAAAAGGACAGGAGAAACACGTCAGAAAAATAGGCCTGAAACCGTATTTTTAAGAAAAAGATCTTTTTGCACAGGACGTCTGACAGCCAGGCAGATGGACACAGGAGCTCCCGGGCCACGTACCCTTTAGGTAACGATCTGCTCAGCCCTGCGAGACGTGAGTTCTCTCTGTGCAACCTGCTCCAAAACTAAATTAGAATTACCTTTTACCTGCTACACAAGATCAGATACAAGTAGGAAGTATTAGACCTAAATATATAGAGGAACCATCAGCATTTTGGCAGGTGCATTTAGATATTTGGGCTTGGGCATTTATATACTTAAAATTGAATAAATTCAGGAATTGAGGCAGTCCACATACTTTAAGTAAGTACATGCTGAAGTGTTTTCTCAGCCAGAAAACTATTTTTTTGTTTTTTTTTTAAACTGTGTCCTTTTAGCCAGTTCTTTCTCAACTTTGCTATTAACTCTTCAATGTACAGTACAGACTATTTCTGCTCACACTTGACTCAACGTTCAGTCCTGAAACACGTAGCACAAAGTCAGCCGGAAAAATGAGATAGTTGTCAAAGAAGAAAGGCAAACTTTTTAAAAACTTCTTATTCTTGCGTATTCACTCATAGGTCATAAAGAAGTTGTATTATTTTCAGGCGTTAACTTCCACATGTGCTTGTAACACCTACACCCAAACCCACCCATTTAGGGTCCTCAGTATAGCCACAGGTATAATTTAAGGCTAACGAGTTTGGGATCTATGTTTTGTGAATTGGTGTAAACATTAGCATTTGTATTCCTGAAATAATATAACGGCAGCTTTACGCCGGCAATATAGGAAAAGAACTGACATGTTAGGAAATAATTTTTTAAAAATGACATTTTAGAGTGAATGAATTCTAATCGTATTGACCTCTTATGACTTTCAAAGAAATACCGCAATAATAATAATAATAATAACAACAACAACAATAATAATAATAATAATAATAATGCCATTTAAGCAGGCAGCCAGTAGACTGTACGGTGATGGCAGGAAATTAGCTATATTGTTGAGGAACAGATGGTTTATATTATACAAATCCTTTAGGCTAAAACTTGTTTAGGTCTGGCATATTGTAAATTATATTTTAGTAATGAAAGTGAAATGACCTCTGTCTGACCTGGGGCTGGGTTTGTCTGTTTGAACCAACATAGTGGAAAACTATGAAAGAAAATGAAGTCATAAAGTTTTGGCAGGAAGGGCTCATTTCAAGTTAAGCGGTTATAAATCTGCTTAGTTTTTGTTTGACAAGTATTTGTCATACACGGCTGTACAAAATGTAAAGAAGTGTAAAATACATATGAGGCAGCACGCCAGAGTAAACCCAGTACAAAGAGAGAGCAGTAAGAGTGAAGCCCACTGCCTCTATCTCTTTATCGGCTCCTTCCATTAGGTGAATGACAAGACCAGCTTAGTTTATTATATTTTTTGCAGGCAATTAAAATCCCTTAAAAGTGAAACAGGCTTTTGGATGAAATGCTAACGTTTTTATTTGGACGAGCAAACACACATGTACCTCAGTCAGAGCTTGAAGCTGGAGTGTATTTTTACCCAAAGTTGACGTTAATACTGGATACAGTATTTAAAAATAGGATTGTACTTCCTTTCTTTTACAGTTTTGTTTGAAAGGCAATCAAAACATCGGAGACAGGGTGAGCTGGGTTTCCAAGTGGGAAAATACAGAATTAGCATAAATAAGACAGAAAGCTTTTTGCAGCAGATGACTTTGAACATAAAAAGAAAACAGTGAGGTCTATATTTGCAAACATTTCTGGGCAAGTTGCTTTCCTGCGCTGTGCGTAAGGTGTCAGTGGAAACTGTGACCTCATTGAAATGATGCTGATTTTCCCATTATCTTAATGTCCGCCCAGATACAACAATAAATATCTAATAGAGCAGGGCCAAGAAACAAATCCAAATTTAACAAAATATTCCATGGAGGTTGGATGTGAGATGTAGTTTCGACACTTAATTAAATACTTTTTGTACTATCACCAACATTTTGACAAATAGCAACTCTAAGCTCTACATGAAAGTTGAAATTAAGACCTTCAAAGGAAAATGGAGCTAGATTCGCTGGGCCAGCGCGTGTGGGACTGAGGAGTTAAAATATAACAGCAGACCAAACTCTGACCGACCCCCCTGCAGAGACACCCCGCAGCACAGCCCTGCTGGCACCACGGCACAGGCGCCCAGTGCCGGCAACACTACTGAAAACAGGGAATCTCCTGTTGGCGTTACGCCGTGTAGAAACATCTCTGTGTGCAGTTTGTATTGCTAACGGGCAAAAGCAGCACTGCATTTTCCAGCAGAGCCACGCAGTGGGATTACTTTTATCGCTGACTTAAAAGGAGTCTCCTGCTCTTTTGGTGAGCTGGATTTTTCCTCCTTCCGTGTCTCTGACCGCGGCTCCACAGACCCCGAAAGAGGGACTGGTACCTGGGTGGCACAGCCCCATCCATCCCTGCCCTCCCTGTGTCTCACAGCACACAGCGACTTCAGCTATTTTCTCTAGGCTGCCACAGTTAACTCTTTTTAACCCAATTCTATCAACTTGACATTTAAGATCAAGCAACAGCGGTATCCCATAGCTGCTTTATTGAACTTAAGAAGAAAACCAATCCAGGGTGTATTCAGAGCCGGAGAACACAGCTCCTGAAGTACAAGTGTAAGCTTTCCTGATGCCGAGTGATTAGCTCTGCTGAAAGAATACCTACGGCAGCAATATTTGAAGGTTACAGGTCACATTGCTGCAACTCAATACAATCAGAATTTGGATTCATATTGCTGTGTCATCTTCTAACAAAAATTACAGCTTACCCAAAGGCATGCCTGACTGCTTCAGATACCACAGTCTACACGCTTTCTATTCTAATTACTTGTAGATATTGATTTTAACTCAGAAATGCTCCAAAAGAACAGTCTCCATCAAGCTGTCGAAGAGAACTGGCATGGTGTGAAAAAAAAGGCAAATATTCTCTTCCAGGGCATTATTCCGCTCGTAGGTGGCAGGAGGCAGTTACAGCCCTGAAGTGGGTGATCCACACAGGTTTGCAAACTGGCTGCCCCGCTCAAGGTTAATCACGCTTAAATCTTAAATGGTTTTTAAAAATGCTTCATGAAGCTGGGACCACAGCGAAGCAAAACAACAGCAGCAACAAGAGCCGCTGTGCCTCAGCTGCGCCGGCCAGAACTGCAGGCTCTCTTTTGGTAATTTCTCTTTTTACCGGAGAGCCATGGGTAAGCCTGAAAAAACACGGTACAAATCTTTCCAAAGTGATTTCAGCTGAGTGAAAGATGACACGTGACTACAGCAGACCCATGAAAAAACTTCTCTCGAGAAAATGCTGAATCACGTCTTTATCTGCACTGCTTTCTAACTTAAATGAGGCAATTTAGAGATGCTCCAGTAACGGGTTGCCTGCTTTATTACAAAAAACCTCCAGCTCCTGTTTATCCAGATACACGGACACACAGGAATTACCTCCACAGACTTGTCCAGCACACTCGCGATGCTGCTGCCAAGAAAAGTCCTTACAAAAATTACAGCTAAAGGCACCAACACAAACCGCAAGTTCAAATCAGCTTAATATTTCAGGGCTGAGCTGATCAAAGCATTTCACTCCCCGCCTTTAGAGAGAGCAAATGTGGCATCAGAAGCGAGGGATTACCTTTGGTTTGTAGGCGTTGAGCATTGACATCTCCACATTTTGTCCTCTTACGTGTTTCGGCTGTCTTTGAACGGGAGGGGAGGAAGACTTCTGATTGTTGCGACAGATGCAGATGAAGAAGAAGAGCAAGGCTATGGCCAGGGGAATAGTAACGCTTGGCACCAGGATATACAGGATTTCCATTTTATTCTTTTCCTTGGAATCTTTATAATCTGGTTCAGAGAAAAAAAAACAAACGGACAAACAACAAAACAATGAATGAAGCATCCCACAGAGTGAAATACATCCCTGGGTCACCTAGAAGTGCTAAGAGGAATAAAACATCCAAGCAATACTACTGCAATCCACCTTGGATGCTGGTTTATTTCCTTAAAATTAACACAGCAATTAATTTTGCTGAGTCCCATTTCTGTAGGAAGGCAGAATGGCCAGGAGCAACCTCCCTGCAGCAGGTCGGTTCAAACCTAGTTCTGGCCTTGAAACAGCTGAATCCTGGGGGCTCTTCCCTGGGGTGAAATGAAGTAACGGCCTAATGCAGCTCCACAGCAAAGTTAATTCCTAAAATAGCTTATGGAAGAAAGGCTCTGATGGGATTATGAACTCCTTATTTTAATACATTAGGTATTTAATATGTTAACAGAAACGTGGGGAGCCATTCCAAAGGATAGTTTTATCCCCCTATTTATTTCCAGCCTCCCAATCTCAACATCTCCTAGCACTGGCCAAAGCATTTGTGTGGCCACCTGGGGCACTGGAACAAACAACGTACGCAACTGAAAACTTATTTTCTAGTGAGTTTTAGGTGCAGGAGCAGGAGTCCAGAGCAGAAGAAATGGAGACCAACTGGAAAATAGGAGGAAATGCAGGGAAATGGCAAGAATTACAGTGAATTGTCCTGGGTTTTACCCCAGGAAGTCAGGAAAGCAGTCCAAAAAGTCTGAACATAGACAAAAGCTGTAGCATAATCTTAAAAAATCTTACATCCTGAAGACTTGATCTTAATAGGATTAACGAGCTGCTGGGAAAACCCATCCCTCTACCAACTACACACAACTAGTGTCTCATCTGAGGAGGGTGGCAAATGCTGGCCCAAAGGACACAGCAATGAGAGCTGAAAGGAGAGCCAGAGCGTGGATAAAAAGAAGGATCCAGAAGAGGTTGGGAAGTCGGTTTATTTACCGTAGTGGGAATGCTAGCTGCAACATTTCTTCCTCCGCACGCAGCTAGGGAGCGAGTGATTAATTTTAGAAAGATGAAACCCTCTTCTACCGGTGCCCAGCAAGGGACAGCGGGGCCATCGGACACCCAGCTCCCTCCAGCTGGCTCTGCTGTCACAGGGCACACGCTCCGAGGAACTCTAAAGATCACCTTGAGCTGCAGGACTGGTGGCTGTAGCCTCGCTGTTTCCGAGGGAGATAGCGAATGTCCGCGGCAGCATCAGGCTTAGCGGGGGAATGTTTTATTATTCCTGCAGGGTCATTTCAGTTTGTTTGTCTGTGTTTTCCAGGCTGGATCTGTAGAAGTGCTCAGCGGCCCACACAGATTTCTTTTATGCAGTTAATTAAACATGAACTTGATCTGAAGCTTGGGTTGGACTCAAATTGTGACAGAGGCAAAGTTCAAATGGTTCTGGATGTCACTTTGCAAAACCCCTCTCCTCTTACAGGCTCGCTCTGTCCCACTCCCCCCACGCTCCTTTTTGACCATTCTTTTTAGCTTAAGTTGTGCCATCTGGTTTTTAACTGAGACACGAGGTAGCACAAATATTTCTGTGGGCTTTGAGAAACAAGAGAGGACTAAAGCACGGTCCCGGTAGAGTCTCCCCGTGCCCTCCCTCTGTTTTCAGCGAACGACCAGCTCTACAGCCTGCACCCACTCTGGGTTTCCTTCATGAGCTGCTGCCCTCTTAGCACGGACACACAACCCAGGCCTTTTCCCTCCCATTCAAAACCTTCTTACATCCATCTTTTCTAAGCTTCATGCTCGAATTACTCCAAGTTTCATGTCTTCCTATATTCAGGTTGGCAAACTTTTGTGAAAGGAATCTGCTGCAGCTTGTGAGACAACTGAAAGATACAGTTGAAGAGAGATAAAGAAAGCACCAGCACGAGGCAGAGGGAGACCTGGGCACCAGTTCATCACCTGAGCTATTCCAGTCAAAGGGAATTATTATTCTTATTAAGCAGCAGCCCCTGCCATGAAGCCTCATTAGGGTAACAGGTTTCTTGGGAGCCACCCTAATTAAATCCATTTTCCATCTAGGCATGTCCTGGTGAGGCAGAATGCACAATACTTATTAAAATGTGCCTGAAATGGCTCTTTCAGCCAGTGCAAAACCAGCAGAATGCCAGTCCCACGTGGTATTTTGGTTTTAATATGCAGATTAGCATTTAACACTTAAATTACTACTCACCTGATACAGCTCGATTTGTCTGTATTTAGAATAATAATGCCATATAACCCAGCTGTACAGCGAGCACCATTTAAGGCAGCGGTGAGGGGTAATTAAAACCCTTGTCGGGAATTCTTCAAGCCAGCCAGCCTATCTCATTTATTATCTACTAAAACGTTCAAATCAGAGACTTTTGCAACACGTCCAAAAGCGTCCTGCTTTCAGCTGTTTCAGATCAAAAGACCGAGCCAGTCCTGGGATCTCAGAGCCCATCTAGAGGGGCCCTGGCAAGCATTTCCCCCCCATCAACTCTTAATTACTCAATTATCCCGAAGTTGTGGGAAACACAAAATGCACATGGCCAAAAGGTTGTGCAGTGGAGTACAGAAAGCTCAGCAGCGTCGCTGGAGCTGGTGGACATGCAGAGACCCCTGAGCTTGCCCAAACGCCCGGGGGCTGAGCCAGGTCTCTTCACCCGGAGCAGCCCAGGTGCCTGCAGCTCCCGGGGTGGAGAGCCAAGAGGTAAGAGTACACAAAGGGGAGTCCTACCGACAGCAACTTAGGTCCCGATTTTTGTGCTGAATGGCTGAAAAAGATCTTTGGAACAGTTTATATACACTGAACGATTCTTGTGTACTGTGTCCGGTTCCGGGCTCCCAGTTTAAGACAGACAAGGAACAACTGGAGAGAGTCCAGCGGAGGCTACAGAGATGATCAAGGGCCTGGAGCGTCTCTCCGCTGAGGACAGGCTGAGAGCCCTGGGGATGCTCAGCTGGAGAAGAGCAGGCTGAGAGGATCTCAATGCTCATCCTTCCCAGTGGTGCCCAGGGATAGGACAAGGGGCAACGGGCACAAACTGGAACATGGGAAACTCCGTCTCAACATGAGGAAAAACTTCTTTCCTGTGAGGGTGGCAGAGCCCTGACACAGCCTGCCCAGAGAGGTGGTGGAGTCTCCGTCTCTGGAGATATTCCAAACCCGCCTGGAGGTGTTCCTGTGCCCCTGCTCTGGGTGACCCTGCTCTGGCAGGGGGTTGGACTGGATGATCTCCAGAGGGCCCTTCCAGCCCCTACAATTCTGAAATTCTGTGATTCTGTGCAGTCAGTCAATCACTGTGCCTAATTAACAGGACAAATAACTGAAGTTAAATGCACTGAAATAATAGCAAGAGATAGAGGACTCTAAAAAGCGTGTATGAATGTTAGAGAGGGTTTGAGATGCACATGATACAGCCCAGACTGTCTGCCTTTCCCTGATCCACTCTTTCAGTAAGAACATAATTTAGATCCCATTTTGGCATCGATTCCCATCTTTTCATTAATTGAAAGAGACTTTGGAGCAGGCTCAGAACATGTCTCGCTGCAGGAATGCTCATAACCATAACCAGAAATAATTTAATTTAGTTCTGGCTATCGAACAGTAACATCAAAAAATATCTCCTTTCCAAGGGGAAAGGTAATGTTACTGTGACAACTCATAGGCAACATGAAATTTTGTGTGAAACTTTGTACCGTGAATTGCCAGACCATTTCTAGGCACATTTCTGGCATGTCCATGTCAATAGCTGTATTTTTTTCTTGGCACGCTATCAATATTGTTATTTCTAAATGCAGATAAAACAACCAGGAAGCATTTGTTCAGGTTGCCCACCCACTCCCCTTGGGTCTCAGGAAAGCGGAATAAAATGAGAGCTGAAACTCCGTTTTTGTACATTTCGCAAAACCAAAACGCAGCCAGGGTGTTTCTGTAAACACAAACTTAAAACACAGCTAAGAGGGCCTGGCACGATCATCTCTATTTTTTAAACAAGGCCCGAGCTCTGTTAAGTGAGGTTTGCATTAATTAAAATGGCTCTTAATAAACCAAGCGAGACGGAGAACAGTTTTATAACCGCTCTGTGGATCAGCAGCACCAGTGCAGTTTCTGTGATCCGATTTAATTTGGGACTAAGGAGTCGTATTGATCCAGGAAAGCCTGGGACGCTGCGGCTTCACCACCTTCTGGCCAGCGCTCAGGTATTCCCCAGGAAAATATTTTCATGCTCCCGCTTTGCCAGCTGGGTGGGCAAGTGTGCGCTGGAAGGTCTCCTCGGGGGGAGGACGCTGCGCCTTTAGCTGCAAACGCTGCCGTTCGCCCTTTTACTGCTCTCTCTTCAGGGATTCAAAACAGACACTTTGTGCACAGCTCCCCCGTTTCGCAGGACGGGGTATGGATGTGACAACATGAAACATAAAAAAGGCAGTAATTACCACATGCCGGGACGTCACAAAGCTCAGACTTAAAGTTCTCATCCAAGGTGAAGCACCACGGGGCGTCCTTCTGGTTCCCGGGGTTGCGGCAGTAGGAGTGGCCGCCGTTGAGCTCGGGGTACCTGATGGCGGTGAAGGTGTGGGTGTGGGGGTACTGCGAGTTCCAGGGCTGGCACTGCCGCCCCGACCGCGTCACGCTCACCGTCCCCCGGTAATCTACTCCCGTGCTGTTGTAGCATTTGTGATCTGAAAAAAAGAAAGTAAAATAAAATAAAATAATAAAATAGAATATAACATCAAATCAAATAAAGTGAAATAAAAAGTAAAATAAAATCATAAAAAATAAAATAAATTATA
>VXBO01001722.1:157901-175947 GCA_013400135.1 Rhinoptilus africanus | reverse complement strand
TGTTCCCTTTGCAGAACACCATACATGTCTTTGAATACCTTATTCATTTAAATACAACCCAGTAATCCAGAACCTATGAAATGTTTTACATTCAAATTTTCTACTTCATAGACTGGTTTGGGTTGGAAGGGACCTTAAACACCATCCACTTCCAACCCCCTGCCATGGGCAGGGACACCTCCTACTAGACCAGGCTGCTCAAAGCCCCATCCAGCCTGGCCTTGAACACTCCCAGGGATGGGGCATCCACAGCTTCTCTGGGCAACCTGTGCCACTGTCTCACCCCACTCACAGTGAAGAGTTTCTTCTTAATATCTCATCTAAGTCTACCCTCTTTCTGTTTAAAACCGTTACCCCTCAGGCTGTCACTTCACTCCCTGATAAAGAGCCCCTCTCCGACTTTCTTGCAGGCCTTCTTTGGGTACTGGAAGGTTGCTGTAAGGCTCTCCCCCAGAGCCTTCTCTTCTCCAGGTTAAACAATCACAACTCTCAGTCTGTCCTGAAAGCAGAGATGCTCCAGCCTGCTGACTACCTTTGTGGCCCTCCGCTAGACTGGCTCCAACAGGTCCATGTCCTTCCTGTGCTGAGGGCTCCAGAGCTGGCTGCAGTACTCACAAGTGGGGTCTCACCAGAGCAGAGTAGAGGGGCAGAATCACCTCCCTTGCTCTGCTGGCCACACTTCCTTTGATGCAGCCCAGGATGCAGTTGGCCTTCTGGGCTGCAAGCACACATTGCTGGCTCGTGTTGAGCTTTCCATCAGCCAACACCCTCAAGTCCTTCTCCTCAGGACTACACTCAATGAATTCTTCACCCAACCTGTATTTGTGCTTGGGATTACCCTAACCCAGGCTCAGGACCTTGCACTTGGCCTGGTTGAACTTCATGAGGTTCACACAGGCCCATCTCTGAAGCCTGTCCAGGTCCCTCTGGATGGCATCCCTTCCCTCCAGCGCATCAACCGCACCACACAGCTTGGTGTCATCATTAAACCTGCTGAGGGTGCATTTGATCCCACTGTCCATGTCACCGATGAAGATATAAACAGCATTGGTCCCAGTACCAACCTCTGAGGAATGCCACTGGTCACCACTTGGACACTGAGCTGTTGATCACAACCCTTTGAGTGTGACCATCCAGTCAATTCCTTATCCACTGATAGGGATGGATCCATCCCTCAAATCCATGTCCCTCCAATTTAGAGACAAGGATGTCACATGGGACAGCGTCAAATGCTGTGCACAAGCCTAGGTAGATGAGTTCTGTGACATGACAGTGTTGGTGGATAAGGGGAGAGTAGCTGAAGGCCACTAAATTTGTCAGGCACGATTTGCCATTACTGAAGCCATGTAGGCTGTCACCATTCACTTCCTTATTTTCCATGTGCCTTAGCACAGTTTCTAGGAGGATCTTCTCCATGATCTTGCCAGGCACAGAGGTGAGACTCAGCAGTTTGCAGTTCCCTGGGTATTCCTTTTCCCGTTTTTAAAAATAGGAGTTTATTTCCCCTTTTCCAGTCAGTGGAAACTTCACTCATGGCTTCTCAAATATGATGGATAATGGCTTAGCAACTTCATCCACCAGTTCCCTCAGGACCTGCGGGGTGCATCTCATCAGGTCCTATGGACTTGTGCACCTTCAGATGGTCTCAAACCCAATCTCCTACAGTGGGCAGTTCTTCATTCTCATAGTCTCTGCCTTTGCCTTCTGTGACTTGGGCAGTGTGGCCTGAGCCCTTGCTTGTGAAGACAGAGGCAAAAAGTTTGAGTACCTCACCCTTCTCCATATCCAGGGTAACCAGGTCTCTAGTTTCCTTATGGAGTGAGCCGACATTTTCCCTAGCCCTTCTTTTGTCACTGACCTACCTGTAGAAGCTTTTCCTGTTGCTCTTGATGCCCCCGGCCAGATTTAATTCTATCAAGGCTTTAGCCTTCCTAACCCAATCTCTGGCTGCTCAGTTTCTCTGTATTCCCCCCAGGCTTTCTGTCCTTTCTTCCACCCTATGTGGGCTTGTTTTTTTCCACTTGAGATTGTCCAAGAGCTCCTTGTTCATCCATGCAGGCCTCCTGGTGGTTTTGCCTGACTTTCTCTTTGTCGGGGTGCATCGCTTCTGAGCTTGGAGGAGGTGACCCTTGAATATTAACCAGCTTTCTCTGGCCGCTCTTCCCTCCAGACCTTTATCCCATGATACTCTCCCAAGCAGATCCCTGAAGAGGCTGAAGTCTGCTCTCCTGAAGTCCAGGGTAGCAAGCTTGCTGTGCATCCTCCTTGCTGCCCTGAGGATCTTGAACTCCACCATTTCATGGTCACTGTAGCCAAGGCTGCCCTTAAGCTTCACGTTCCCCACCAGCTCCTCCTTGTTGGTGAAAACAAGGTCCAGCATAGCACCTCTCCTCATTGGCTCCTCTATCATTTAGAGAAGAAAATTATCATCAACACGTTCCAGGAACCTCCTGAATTGCTCAGGCCCTGCTGTGCTGTCCCTCCAACAGATATTGGGTGGTTGAAGTTCCCCACGAGGACCAGAGCTTGTGAACATGAGGCTACTCCTATCTGTCTATAGAGGGCCTCATCTGATTAGTCTTCCTGGTCAGATGGCCTGTATCAGACTCCCACTATGCCTGCCCTCCCTTTAAACCTGACCCACAAGCTCCTCATCCATCCCCAGGTGAAGCTGCATGCAATCCCACTGGTCACTGACATAGAAGGCAACACTCCTCTCCTTGTCTCCCCTGCCTGTCCTTCCTAAAGAGCCTGTATCCTTCCATTCTAACACTCTAGTCATAGGAGCCATCTCACCACATCTCAATAACGCCAATATCACAGCCCTGCAGGTGTGTGCACATCTCAGACTCCTCTTGTTTGTTCCCTACACTACAGGCATTGAAGTTGGGCCCCTGATGAAGCTGCCTTACTGGCTGGAATTCCTTTGTGCTGCACTCCAGGTACTCTCCTGCTGACCCATGATCCTTCTACAGGCTTTGGGCATCTATTACGGGCATCAAACTGGTAGGAGTGGGATGGACTGAAGTTCCTCTCCACTAGCAATTTTAGTTTAAAGCACTCTTCAGCAGCTTGGTAAGCCTATGACCAAAGATGCCCTTGCCCTTCTCTGACAGATGGGCTCCATTCTTGAGAATCCTTCTGTAAAACTACTTTATTCAAGACCCCAATGTCTTATAACTGTGCAATAATCTCACTTCACAGTGACTCTTCAAGTCAACAAAATGCTGGTATAGGATTCAGAAAATGTATTTCTTCTCTGTAATTAGAAGCAGCATTAAATATCTTCTGATTTCTAAACACTTTGAAGGAATGGAGTTTTTCTTCAAAATTCAAAAAGTTTGAAATTATAAAAAAGTGGTTGCTAAACTGAAGAAGTTCAAGACAGTATTTAGTATGGTTTCATGAATAGTTACATCTCAAGTACATGGTACCAGAATCAAAGTCCAAATACAGGATAAAAATAATGAACTGAAACACTGCACAAGTAGTCCTAGACTTCCTGTGATAGGGATGGACTCAGGTGAGACAGCTACATCGCCAATGGCAGGATTAATGCACTCTGTGTTCAAGGAAAAGGTAAGTGATGGCTTCTTAAACACTGAAACCTCACAGCTTAAAAATTCCCAAAAGGAATATTGATGCTTCTGCAAAACAATGCTACACCTGAGATGCTACAACTAAGAAGTCAGTAAAACAAATCTAATATTACATTTCTACAAATTTTCCTTCTTCCAATTAATTAGAAAAGTTTCCTCTATAGAAAAGGAGCCCCCAAACCAAGGAAACAGACAGTAAAAGAATTTCTGCTGAGAATCAGTGGGTTTAAAACCAATAAAGTATCAAGCTTTAGTGTAATAATACATTCTGAATCCTCCTGAAACAAGCTGGATCCCACTCTGACAAGACCTTTAAATCCTCCGAGTGTCAGAAGATTAAGCTTGACACCTTTGGAGTTCTGGCATAAGACGACTCTCAACCAACCCTCTATTTTTAGAATTAGATGTTACAGTACTGATTGACGACTTAGCTACTGAAACTGAAGTCTGGCACAAATCTATCTTTTCACAGGAATCAAGCTTTATTTGTAGGCATGTCAGCCACAGGGGCCTACTCAGTTCTTCTGCAGAGGGAGTTGGCAGATCTTACATAAAATCTAAACCAGTTCTATATACCTTCAGGGCTTATCAGCACGAGGCTAAAGAGCTATTAAATTCTGTACTAGGACAGATTTGGTAGACCAACCTACCAGCAGAACAGGTGCATGCATCTTCCCCAGGGGAAAAAAAAAAAGGAATGACATGTTATTTACAGTTTTCTCCTTTTTTGAAAGCTACACGTACCATATTTGTCCAGCTTGAAGGTCAGCACTAAACACTGTACAGCTGCATAAATTCTTTAAAAAAAAACAGCCCTCAAACAAGAACAACGGATTACAGGTACTTGAAATTAAAATAACTGAATAACAGAAATTATTTCATATCAAGAAATAAGGTCCACCTTTTATTCACACGAGAAGTAGTGAAGGACAAAAGGAGCTAGCTGAAACTACACTGCCCAGAATCCTGAGCTCTAAAGCTTCAGTGACGCAAGGAAGCATATTGTGCTATCCCAATGAACAAGGCTTTCCAGGTGTTTCATTAGGGAATACGCGCTGATCACTTCACATGGCAGCACTGACTTGCCTATTTTAGCTGCTCATAAACTACTTCCCCCCCTTTGAAGGATATTGGACAATTAGAAAAGTAAGTCAGTAGAAAGGAAAAAAAAAAGCTAAGTTTTACAAATCCTCCAAGATCTAAAGAACACTTAATATTTGCAGTATTACTTCACTTGAAAATAAGTCTGTGACTTCCAGTGTCTTAGAGGAAAAAGTATCACCTTACATTTAGAATATTTTGTTGAATTGGCGATGACAGCTAATCCCTTCGATACTGACTGCTGACAGATCCTAGAGCAAACTCTGCAGCATGGATACCAAGTGCTGTAGGACACTGTTGCTCAGTTACCTGTTACCCACCTGGTCTCCTTTTTGCTGTACCATGAGCTTGCCTTGAAAGAAATCATTTGCTCTGTTATCACAAGAAGCAAATATTTATTTACCATTGAAATATTTCACATCTAACCTTAATAAGGAAGTGCAAAATGCAGAAATGCAAAGCAATAGCTTGCTTACAGACCATCTGTGACGCTACCGCTAATAACATCGCTTCACTGTCATTCCAGCATCATTTCTAGTCATATTGCCTGTCACTAAACACCTTTTTTGGTTGTCTCTCAAACAAGTAAAATGAAGTGACCAAAACTGCTTCCAAATGAAAAGATTCTTGGTATATTGGAGAGTAAAAATTGTAGGTAGTTAGGGAAGACCAGCACCCAAATTTAGTTAAGGAAACAAATATATGTATTTACCTTTTGGAACGTCTTCTGCAGTAACAGCAGTAACAGCAACAGACTGCTATGGACACCAGAATGAGTCCAGCTACCACAGCTATGGCAATAATTAAAGCCTCAAAGTTTACTGAAAAACATGAATATATTCAACTTGTTAGACTCCAGTATTATCATTTGTCTCTCTGATAATTCTTCCCCTTCAGTCAGAACTCAGCATATCACATTAGAATTTCGTTACTATGCATAATTTACACTGAACAGTCCTTAAGTAAAATTGCTCTTTACATACACCAAATTATTAAAAGTCATCTTGTAATACTTTATATGATATTGTTGTCCCAATCACAATCTTAGCCAATGTACCACATGAATAAAAAAGTCATATAGACGCAGCCTCAGTGTGCACATATTACATGCAGCAGTTACTTAAGAAAGAGCAAAATGAAATAAGACAGTGTCAGAGGATTTGAAGGAGCCAATATAAAACTCTCCATTAAAACTTCTTAAGTTATCTTCTATGTCCAAAGAGATTAATCTTCTACATGTAAAGAACAATTAAGAAGTGGAAGGCAGGGTATTATTTTAACAGCATACACTATAAAAAGTGTAGTTAATCTACACCAGGACAGGACTGCATTCATAAAAAAATAATCAGAAACCGGATGTCCTGGAAAAGAGTGAGGTCCAAGAAAGCCAACAGGGACAATACAAGCAAAGCTACAGACACAACTTTGAGGAGTTAAAGGATCTAACAAGGGACAAAATTAAATCATTCAGGAAAGTTGTGATAGAAATAATAAAAACTAAACCCCTCTCCCCACAAATACCCCACACTGCCTATTTTAAAGCGTAACAGGGGAAGGGCTGTCTCTTCTCCTTTCTCACACATAAATCCCTCTGAACTCTGCCAGATTCAGCCACTTCATGCTGCTGCAGCGATACAAACGAGCTGCATCTGCACTTTTTCCTGCTTCAGCGTGCAAGTGATAAGGCAGTCAAATTCAGCCAGTGAAGTTCAGAGGGTTTATCCTCTCTGATCACATGCACAAGCCAAAGCCAGTAAATATTTTTGCTTTTACTGGTCACAGCTTATAATACAGATTAATACATAGTTTCTAGTTACAATACACAAATAAAGCCTAAACCTGTAAATTTTGAAAGTAACATTTCACTGTAGTACATTTCTCATTCTGTTATTCCCCTACAAGTTACAAGCAATTAAATATACCTCATTCAGTGAGGTAAAACACAGAAAATGGTTTTGATCTCCATTTAACTTTTTTTAAAGTATATTATTTACTTTTTAAATGCCATTTAATCAAAGCAAAAAAATACTTTGAACCTATTAATGAAGTGTGGAAAAAGACTGTCAGTTTTCAGTCTGTATTCCTGTCTCCACTATTTCATTTGCTTATTATTCATGAAAAAAACCACAATTAAGGTATGCTGTATTACATTGTTTCTACACTGTTCTTTTTTCTTCACTGCTAGTTAATAATCTGTCACCATGTCTTATTCCATAAAATAAATGCAACTGGAAGCCAGTCATTTGTTTTTCATTTTGAGAGCTGCAATATTCACCTTCATTTTCAGCAACACTGAGCCAATGCTCACCTCTTGATTTTATTTGCAAAAGGGAAAAACACCAGAACACCCACAAGATAATTAGTTTTCCTACTGTGTCTGAAGGGGAAAGTCTCAATAAGACTATATATTCCCATGGCATGTTGCGGTGTATAATTTGTAAAAAAAAAAATCTATTAAGGAAACGCATAGCTGTTGTTGTTTCGGGGTTTTCTTTTTTTTTTCCTTTTTCCACTTTTACATTTTTGCTGAGAATGCGCTCTTCTCACTGTTTAAAAGCTGCATTCAACCTCAAAACACAAATAGTGCCCAAGCTAGAAGTCATTTCTACAGCAGAAGTAAACTGTCAAGGACACCCTTAGTATCAGTAGATAGCAGGAATCACTGCTTTCCAAAAGGACACAGCACAAATATATTTCTGTACTGGGTGTTGCTGGGACAGAGTTAATCTTCCTCATAGCATCTAGGTTTTGATTTCTGGCTAAAACAGTGCTGGTAACACACCAATGTTTTGGCTGCTGCTGAATAGGCTTGAAGAGCAGTAAGATTTTTCTCTTCTCCCCACCTCCTACTCCCCCCAATGAGGAGGGCAAGAGATGCGAGAAGTCAGGAGGGGACACTGCCAGAATGCCTGACTCAAATTGGCCAAAGGGATATTCCACACCATACAATGCCACAATCAGCAACAAAACCTGAAATAAAGGAAAAAGTGGGTGGGGTATCTGACTTCCAAGGTGACTACTGTTTAGGGACCGGCTGGGCACCAGTCTGCCTGTGGGAGGTGGTAAGTGATTTCCTTTGCTTGGTTTTCTTCCCCCTCTCCTCATTTTTCCTTCACCTATTAAACTGTCTTTATCTCAGTCTATGAGTTTTCTTGCTCTTGTTCTTCCTATTTTCTTCCCCATCCCACTGGGGCCAGGGGAGGAAGGGTAGGAGCAGTTGTGTGGGTACTTAGCTCTTGGCAAGACTCAACTCGCCACACTCCCAGAAAAAACTCTGCTTACAGATCATAGTCACAGCATTTACTATAACATTGAAAGCCCAATTTCCTTAAAAGCATGCCTTATGAGTGAAATTATATACCTTCTGCAGCCCTAAAAACTTTCAAAAGTCTAAGCATAAATGCTTTCTCTCATAAAACAGAGCCTTTCTGTTAAGAAAAAAAGAACTGGTAAAGTTCTCCTGTACTGTCCAATCTAGTCCTTTGGTTTGCAGGGATTATATGAGGTGGTAACATACAGAAACTTGCATGCTCCATTTTGATTGCAAACTTCTACCACTGCTACTCTAATTTAAAGACTACTCCATAATCTCACTGTTCTAAGTGTGACAACTTTCTTCTAATTTACAGTGAACATTCACTGATAGTTCATCCCCAATTTGTCCTTTAGCCTCCTGTTGTTCATGAGCAAATACATAGAAAGCAGCAAGCCTTTGCTTTGCTGAGCTGAAGGTATACTCTTATTTCATATGACAAGCTTTCCAATGTCTTATTTGTTCTCTGATCCAGTCTAGTTTGAATTTAGATCTGTATACACAGTAATGCAAAAACAGCCGCAAAAAATTTCACCCCAAATGGCAGCATATGCACTGCACCATATTTTGTGATACAAAATGCAAAGCAAAAGGAAATCTAAGATCAACGAAATGATGCAGGACTACAATCTACGATGGCACTCTGCAGCTTCCTTTTTAACCTTAACTTCAGCACCCACAGACCACAGTGGTTTTTTAGTTGTTTAAGCAAAAACAGCAAGAATTCTCAGGCAGCACCATTCCTGTAGTATTGGTTCACTACTGCCATTGGAATATATTATAAAAATTGTGGATCCAGGCATATCACCCAATATCCTAAGAAATTTTTTAAAAGGTAAGAAGTCATCCTTTGTCAACAGAGAATGACCTTATTTCTTTGCACTTCAGAAGTATGGTTTAAGAAACAGGTGAACCCTGACTGCATACATAAAATACTCGGAACATTCCAACATCACTGGCTCCCAGTCTAGACTTTAGCACCAACAGAACTTCGCTAGTCAGTAAATGTTTTAAAGCCATTGGATCAGCATAACTATACTGGCTGTTCATGAAGAACCTTTAACAATGACTATTTCTTAAGTCCAGAAGATTAGGGATCACGGTTCCAAATCATAACCACTGTCTTCTCCCCTCACCCCTCCAAATAAATAATCAGGAAACAGCTCCAGTAAGCAGTAGTCTCAACTTTAATCTAATCATGCTTATAAATAATTCTCTACAGCAAAAGTAAAATTAGTACCTACTCCAACAAACTCCCCATCGAGCATTTGAGAGTGAACATAACGAAGATGGTGGAAGAATGCTTCTTACAGGGTAATCAAGACAAGTGTTGTTGGTGTAACACCAAAGGCACTGTGCAAACAAAACAAATAATAAACAAATTACTGATCTTCAAAAACAGTTTACAGTTTAGTGCTCCTCTCCACAGACAGAATTCTTAAGTGCATAAAGGACTGTACAGATATGTTGAAAGTGCTTTGTAGTGTAAAACCTTCAGAGTCCTGGTACAATTCCTACGTAAGCCTAAACTGAATTGTGAATAAGTACATTTCATACTTGCAGGTAATAAAAGGTAGTAAATATTTACACTAGCCTGAAAATATTTGGAAACACCTTGAGGTACTTTGTATACTTGAGGATAAAATGACTTTGGAGTTAGAATTACTGAAATTAACAAGAAACACAAAACCAGAAAGTCAACTGTTCAGAACTTAAAACCACCTGGTATCTTTGAGGAATACAAGTACACTTACAATCTTTTTTCAGCCCTGTATTTTACTCTCAACAGAGAAAAAAAGAATGAACCACACTTAGATATATGGATATTTTTAGAATTTCTTACATGTATTATAGCTACAATATCAACACAACATTTTTGCTTTTTATGTCAACACTAAGCATCAAGCTTAAGTTTTGCATTTCTTCTGTTAAAATAGATGCTCATCCATAATTCCTTTACCATACAACTCGATCACTGAAAACATTTTGAATGACAGCAAGAAGAATCCTTGACAGAACAGAGTTTTTTAGGATTCATTCTAGAAAGAGCTCATCCAGGAAGTAAGCTTTATCTAACAGTACTATCAAGAACATCTCTGTCATACATCCTCAATTGCACAGTCTGTATCTTGCTATAAAGGGTTAGAAAACATTAAACACAAAAGAAACAGTTTGTAATAGATTCCGCTCTCCTGAAAAAAGTGAAGGAGACAAAAATATTCTGTAGTTGGTAGACCATACAAGTCAAACAGCCATAAAGACACATCAACAAAAATAATTAAGGCAGAATAATCTTTGCCAAAATCCCTGTCATCCTCAGTTTTAATTTCAATCAAGGATGTTTGATCCAACAAAAATAAGTATATTCTTATCTATTATTTAATGAGAATTAACAGTTCAAAAATAACGACTAATAGGGGGCAGACTCCAAGTCATTGTTAAACTTGTTTGAATGTAACGTTGACCCTATTTTGAGTAAGAGGAGGCTGGACTAGATGACTCATGAGGTCTCTTCTAACTTGAATGACTCTATACTGTTGGTGACAACCGTGGGCACAGAAAGGTCAACCGTTTCACTCTGATGGAGACTACCACATGTAAATATTAAAAATGTGCGCAGCCCAAGAGGCAATATCTGATACAGCTCCTGATTGGTGCAGACATAAGAGAGTATTTCAACTGACTCATTCCCAACGCTAAATATTGAGCTAACTGTCAAAATCGCATTAGAAAAAAGCCTAAACACACAAGGATAAAACATTTCCTTAACTTTGACCCTCATCTACACAACCGACAAATGAAGACAAAAAAATTGTATTTAATTTAGAGGCGAATCACATATTCTTTGCAGAGCATGCTAGGAACCACGTTCACACTCTGATGGACATCACTGACTTTATTTTAGTAGAGTCTCACACGGATAATGAAATGCAACATCATTAATCCTGTCCGCATGCATTTGGAGGACACATTCTCAGTATTAAAAGAGATAAAATAGTAATTATGAATACAAAATTAATGCTTATTCCTCCATGATCAGATAGAGGCATGCAAGTGACTATTATTCCCACCTTTCCTTCAAAAAAAATTGGCTATATTGATTGATCATATAATTTCCTATAGGTGTTAGCACCTTTTTTTTATTTTTAACATCTGGCTTGCCTAAAATCCATTTTCCACAAGTATTTAGAGTCCATACATTTCCTATTAGGACAATGATAAGCACGACAAAAACAAACAGCTGAGAGGAAAAGCGCGTTGGTAGACGACTCAGAAGTTAAAAATGAGACTTCGGAAAATTCTCCAGAACGTTGATGCTCTACACATGCACACAGATTTTAAAGTGTAGCCCTACCTTTAACGAGTGCTTGCATTACATATTTTGGCTTATGCACTGTCATCTGGACTTAGAAATGTGAAGACAAAACTCTCTCAAGATGTTAATCAATAGATATTTACACATTATCTGGTAACAGATAAAAGGTCTCGAATTTTAATACATCTGGTAACCTGCTAGTCATAGCAGGAGATATTTCTTTGAAGTAAATAAATTGAGTTTCAGGATTCAACAGCTCTATTCAAATCCTCTGTGTGATATTTGTTAATGTACCATATTATAAGGAATAAAATGAAATGGAACAGCGTATCTATAAAATTACCACTCAGAACTTATTGATACAAACACAAGAAAGTAGGTATTCATCAACTCTAAAGATCAATACAAAGGACCAACCCAATTACAATTATGTTCAACAAAATCTGAGCATTTTGAATAATTCTATTTATCTGAATTAAATTACTACATTTTAGGGTTTGCGTGGAATTGTTTCTATCTATCCACCACATGTTTAATTTTCATTTTTATCTGCTGCTGCTATCTATGTTATCACTAATATGAAAACCTGAATTTTTTTTTCCTACTGAAGCCATTAAACAACATAATTTCAGCAATGCTCTGCTTTTGTATTGCCCACAGAAATGCTAATGGCTTTGTTCTGCAGGGGTTTTTTTTTAACATATGTGCAAATTGTCTGGATCAAGTCTAAACTCCTTTCTTCAAGGTTAACCCCGATACTAGCAAAGCAGTTGCCCCAAATCATCCATCATTCTGTCACTTAGACAAGCCTGGACACTGTAATTGGTTTGACAGATTCTGAAAATAACTACCTATAACTCTATTGGTCCCTTCAGTGCACAGACACAGCTAAAGGGTTTATTTATTTCACAAGGTGAACGCATAGCTCTCAGGTTAATAAAAGCTGTGCTGATTATCTGCAGCAGCACTGATGTGAAGTTACAGTCACACCAATGGTAATGCTGAACATTTAATCTATAATGTAAATAATTTCCATTTCCTCCTTTATACTTTTGAAGATGAAGAGTTCTTTACACAATGCCACGCTTATGACAACAAATATAGGTCTGACAACACATAATAACCATATCAATAGAAGACAGATAATATTTTTCCATTAAAAAGACTAAAGATGCATAAGTCAAGGGTACAACGTGTAAGTCTGGCTATTTCTCAATTTTCCTTAGTGAGAAAGTTTTGCAGTAAATTATGTAACTTAAAGACTCCCGAAATATTTCTTTTCAGTAACATCTGAAGTTAGAATTCAAGACAAACTCTCACTTTAAATATGGGAGTTTCTTCTACTCTGCAGGGACAGGCACCTTTTGCACACTTATGCCCCTGATTGTGGAGATAAAAAGGTCTTGAGTGAAGGACAGAGAAACAAATTCTATTGTTTTAAATGTCTGCCTTATTTCAATCTCCTTGGAAATCTAAACACTTTGCTACTGCAACAGTGAGCGAGCCTGGCAGTCTTAAGCACTTATAGAGTCTGACGTAGTCAGTGGAGAGGGCGACATGTTTGAACACCTACAGCACTGATCCAGTCTGCCTCAGTTAAATGCACTGCTTGTGGCATCTCCAGAGAAAGGCATTTCTAGTTTATTTATATTAATCTCCAGAGAAAGGCATTTCTAGTTTATTTATATTAATTTCCCAATTCTCCTATTCAGCATACAAGAAATGCAAGACATGTTAGCCAGGTAAGATCCAGTTTATCTAGCCCTTTTCTAAGACGGAAATTTAACCAAGCGCTGCTTGCAAAATGAGGTTGAGTCCAAATCAGCAGCAATATGGACTTGCTCAGTTGTGCCATGAAAGCGCTGAGCACACACTGGAACTGGAAGCCTGGCCTTCACACCATCTGTCCTCTCCAGACAAAGCAGAGAAATACCCGAGTGAGCAAATCATGGAGCAACCCTGGCAAAGTGAAAGCACACTGGCATCGAGTGTGACAGAGGGGAAGCAGAACATCAGTTGACTTTTAAGTAACAACAGATATTACAACTGACCGATCTTGACTTCCTCCTTTATTATGGGTAGTTTGACTAGATTCACCATTAAAAACAACACAAACCCCCCACCGAACAGCCAAACAAAACCTAGCAACTTGATTTTATATTAAGTGGAAAAAGGGCCCAAATTCTCAACAATCAAAAACAATGTTAAAAATCTTACCGAAACATTTTTCAGACATTCTTCACAGGACCTCTGGGAAAACTCTGAGCAGGCTAGAAAAAAAAAAACAAACCAACACACACACACAGATTATGTATTTATTTTTACTCAGTAATGCCAAGCATTTAACAAAACATTTAACCTTTTCTGTTTTCTACTTCTAGAGACAAACCACAAATTTGACTGAAGTAATGGAAGCTCAATAATTCCATTCCAGGAGAACTGTAGCAAACAGAATCAAAGCATTTCAGTTTGACCTCTGACATAGTTAGGGAAACAATTCAAGCTTACTTTTAACTTCAAATTGCTTTCTCTAAGGACAGCACAGGAGATACACACCAAGAGCCTCCCTGCATCTCTGCTGAAGTTCTAAGACTTTTATGCTTCAATTTAGAGAACATTCCAAGTTTTGCAGCTTTGGAAGCCTAGCAAGAGCTGACCTTTGCCTAGGGTTGCTCCCCCTTCCATAGATATTAACCTTTTTCTGGGGAGAAAAAGGTTTTTAAAAGACAAAAATCTACAAATGACATTATTTAAAATAACTATAAAAAAATGTTTCCAAAGAGGTCAACAAGAACTCAAACGTAAGTCTGAAAAGCCAAGCGATGCAGAAGGACTTGACTCATTTTTTCTTTGGATTTTGAAAAGCATCTATCCTAAAAAAAGTTATTATTTACTGGTGCTCAAATTCTCGGAGGATTCCAGTCGCAGGCCATGACTTTCATTTAAAGGTACTGAATGCTTATCATCTTAAGACCTGTCTTTTATCCACAACACAGACATAATTTGCTGCCCACTGGACCACGTATGTGCCATAGTCTTGACCTAGATGAAATCCCTGGCAGATGAGGGGGAGTCTGCTCTCCTGGACTGAACCTGGACTTTTCTTCCCATAATTGTAGTTCCTATGATAATTTTTAATACTATTTAATGAAATTAACTTTTGATTCTTTTCACATATATCATAAATACGAGGGGAAAATATCTTCAAATCAGGAATCCAATCCCACCTTTGATGAATAACTGTATTAGTCACAAGTAGTTTTCAATTTGAGCTAAATTATTGGTATGTTTTGAGACAACTACATATTTTAATATTTTCTTTTCATAATTCAATATTATACCCTTCTGGTACTAATTCTTAACATTAAAAGTATTTTATGTACCTATATATTTAGCTTTAATTAATATAGAAAAAAAACTTACTAGTTTATCTAGTACCAATTAATCCTGTTACTACTAACAATTAACTGAGAAATAGTCTAAGTGTAAGGGCCATATACCGATCAATGGAAAAAAAATCTCATTAAAAGCAGATTCAGAAACAGTTCTTAGTTTAAACTAAAAAAACTTCAAATGGTCTTATTCTACATGGAGTACCACCGTGTTCATTACAAAAATACTTCGTTACATTTTCAATTTAAGATGTAAAACACCTAAACAAACCAGCTTTCTGAATATGAATCAGCAAGGTACTGTCAGAAGCATTCAAGTAACACCAAGGACTTCTAAAAACATGGTTTAGGTTACATTTTCAGTAACTGAAACATCTACAGCAAATTGAAGAAATGTCACATTACTTAGATTCTTATCAAAGAAGGTAAAACAGCAGGGAAAGCTTGAGATATCTCCTTTAACTGCCTTCCTACTGACTTATTATAGCAGATAACCTATACTGGCATACAACCAAAAGACAGGTACTTAAGTTATCAGAAAAATTAGACTTGTTATTTATCTTTGGAACAAAGAACAGCATATTAGTCTTAATGAAAATACTTCACATCATCATCACAACATATGCCTCAAAAATCAAAACATCTTTATGTACCACTGTTACAAAACGTAACAGTACAATGAGCGATTGCAAAAAAATTTTTTCCATTCTGCTTCTCTGGGTCACATAACTTACAAACATCTACGAGTTTCACATCACTTATGGTGTTCTCCACAAGAGCAGAAGATAGAACAAATCACTTCTCAAACCAAAAAAGAAGAAAAACCCAAACCACCCCTCTCATACACCCTGCTAAAGCATTATGTGTACCAGCACATTGAGTAAAAAAAAAATTTCAAAGTTATTTTTGTTTAAAAAGCTATTAAATTGATGGTCTCCCTCTAGTATTTCAAGGGACTACTGTATTATTTTTATCAGGGGAAAAAAATAAATGTAAGCCATAGCACCGCTACCAACAACAATTCACTCTGTGTTTTAAACAGCTTTTATCAAACGTAATCATTCCTTCTGTACTGACATGTAACATCAGCATTAATTACCTAACATATCATAAAATGATAAATCATTTTTACATGCCAAGCCTGGTTTACCAAGCAGTGGAAGCATTACTTTCCTAAGTGGTGTAATTTTTACCAAAACAGTTCAGTGTAACACCTTGTACAGAGTGAACTGTAGCTGTATGAAGATTATATTCTAACAAGATAAGAAAAGGCTATTACTTTTTTTTTTTTAACACAACTAGAATGCCGCCCACACATACAGGAATTGTGCTAAGTTAACTGTACACCAGTTATCTGTATGATCTTGCTTTCCAGAAAACATACTCATGGACCAGCATAACAATGCACAAATACGTAACAAAGGCTGTTCATCCTCAAAATACAGATAAAACAGAATAGCACTGACAATAAAACTATTTTTTAAAAAAAAACACTTTCCAGTATGTATTTTTGCATGAAGGCAGCATATTCAGAGTTTTGGGGTTTTTTTAGGAAGACAGGGCTCTCTACAGCATACACTAAGGACTGATGACTGCCATACAACCTAAGATCAGTGAGAAAGGGAGGGAACTCTTATTCCACTAAAAAAAAAAAAATCAAAATAGTGCAACTGCTCAGACAGTCAGAAATCTTTCAACACCTACACAAAGCTTATTCATAGCTAGTTTATTTTAATTTGTTCTCTGCCCCCACTCAGGGCAACACTGTTCAACTTAAAACAGTTGTTCCCTCCTACTGGTATGAGTACTTTCTTAGAGTACTCTTATTCCCCCTCAATCTTCCTCCTCCTCCAGCAATTAAAGCCATACTCTTTTTGATATTTTCTGAAACAGGGAACACTACAACCCTTGTAGCCCTGCTTTGTGCCAGTCCAGCGCTGTTGAACACAGGTGCTGAACTTGTGGAATATTTAGCAGGATGGCATATAAGGTCCCACAATCTTGCAAAACTGCCACAAAACTGTAAAACTGCCATCCCTCTCTTCACTAGAGCATAACTTCAGTAACAGATACGCATCCGATGATCAACAAGTCTACCTCCCTACTTTTTTCCAACTGTTTTGATTTAAGATTAAAATAATACTAGTCATATGGCATAACAATTCATCTTTTGTTTTTTATTTCAGATATTTATTCCTTAAAGGTCACTCACATCTTTATGTATAGTATCATGATCCTTCTCCACGTCAACAATCAGCTCAGTGTCACAACTAAGATCCTTTACTCACATAAGAATATGTGAAAACTTCTTTCCTAGGGAATCCATAAGCAACTCTACTACTAATTCAACCGAATTTTTGGCTCCAACCAAACTCTTTGCTCTTTGGTTTCAATTATGTTTCTCTTTGGGTTCAATTATGTTTACTGATTAAACTGCAGCTATTAGCAGGTCTACCTTCTGTTCTTTCTAATAGTCGAGAAACACCAACAGCCCTCCTTCTCTTCTGCTTCAAGATAGCTGCCTCACAGAGTTGGATACTTCATTCTTGAGTATAAACCTTCCCGTAAGAAATTAAACAAATTATGACTCTAAACACACATGTCAAGGTCCACATAGAATGGTTTGGGTTGGGAGGGACCTTAAAGATCACCTAGTTCCAACCTCCTTGCCGTGGGCAGGGACACCTCCCACTAGACCAGGCTGCTCAAAGCCCCATCCAGCCTGGCCTTGAACACTTCCAGGGATGAGGCACTGACAGCTTTCCTGGGCAACCTGTGCCAGTGCCTTACGACCCTCACAGTAAAGAATTACTTCCTAATATCTAACCTAAATCTACCCTCTTTTAGTTTGAGGCCGTTACCCTGTGTCCTATCATTACACTCCCTGATAAAGAGTCCCTCCCTATCTCTCCTGTAGGCCCCCTTTGGGTACTGGAAGGCTGCTACAAGGTCTCCCCAGAGCCTTCTCTTCTCCAGGCTGAACAGCCTCAACTCCCTCGGCCTGTCCTCACAGCACAGCTGCTCACACGAGCTACCCTAATTTAACGCAAACTAACCTGATGAGCACCTTTCTGGTCACATCTGTCAACAGCAACCAAATTTGAGAACGAGCTTCCCCACCTGCTTTCCAAAGGCAGCCACCCAGCGCCGGCCGCCCTCCCCGCCAGAGGGGACCAGCCCGCTCCGGGGACCAAGGCCCACTCTCCAGGACCGCTCCCGGCTGCGCTCGGCGCCCGCAGGCCTCGGGCCGAGCGGGGCCCTCCTCCCACCGCCCCGCCGCGGGGCGGGCGCGGCCCTCCGCCGAGAAGCACCCCGGGCGGGCGGA
>VXBO01001722.1:119977-157648 GCA_013400135.1 Rhinoptilus africanus | reverse complement strand
ACTCCCTGATAAAGAGTCCCTCCCTATCTCTCCTGTAGGCCCCCTTTGGGTACTGGAAGGCTACTACAAGGTCTCACCGGAGCCTTCTCTTCTCCAGGCTGAACAGCCTCAACTCCCTCGGCCTGTCCTCACAGCACAGCTGCTCACACGAGCTACCCTAATTTAACGCAAACTAACCTGATGAGCACCTTTCTGGTCACATCTGTCAACAGCAACCAAATTTGAGAACGAGCTTCCCCACCTGCTTTCCAAAGGCAGCCACCCAGCGCCGGCCGCCCTCCCCGCCAGAGGGGACCAGCCCGCTCCGGGGACCAAGGCCCACTCTCCAGGACCGCTCCCGGCTGCGCTCGGCGCCCGCAGGCCTCGGGCCGAGCGGGGCCCTCCTCCCACCGCCCCGCCGCGGGGCGGGCNGAGCGGGCGGCGGGGAGCTGGGGGTCGGCCGGATGGCGGGGAGCTGGGGGGGCGGCCTGGCGGGCCGGGGTCTTGGCCCCCGAGGAGCCGGCTTTATACACTGGGGGCTCGGCGCCCGGGGGCCGGCCTCTCGCCTTCTGTGCGCTCCCGGTGCGGGCGGCCGGCGCTGGCCCTGCCGGGGGTGGCCCTCCACCTGAGCCACTCGCAGCCCTTTGTGGGCTCCGGCCCGTCAGGCCTTTTTCTCCTCACTCCAGGCTTATTCCTTCTTTGGATTTGACTCTCCTTTTTTTCCTTCCTTTGCTGTGTGGGCTCTTCCCGCCCCTCTTGAGGGCAGGGAGGTGGTGAGGAGCCATCGCCCTGTGTCCCACTGTTACAGCCAGGGACTGACGGTCTGGTAAATAGGTAAACGTAATTCCCTGTGAAGAACAAACAGCAAAGAATATCACATCCTGGAAGAGACTGAATATCAAGCTTGCAAAGTAAATGAGGGAGTTGGAAAAGCTGCTGCATTTATCTTCCCCAGTCCACACACAGAGATTCCTCTATTATCAGCTCAAACCAGCCACCATACCCCGCTAGGAACCACCCAAAACCTACCATGGAGCCCCTAATAGACTTAATGCACATATACCAAGGTGATGTGAATATGGAAATGAGTCCTGGAAATGTAAGGAATATGGCAATGGGGAAATGTAATGACCATGCGTATTCTGTATCGATACAAGTCTTTGTCAGTCTCGCATTCAGTGGACGTGTTCAGTGGAGAGATCCCCTGTGTCCCCGGTGCCAAATAAAAGAATGCCTGCTTCTTAAGACTACGTTGGTGTTAAGAAGGTCATTCCCAATTTCGGTGACACCACTTGCTGGTGTTGTTTTTCGGTGAAGTTGGCCAGCAGGCTGACAAAGCCAACAGAGCCAACAAAGGCATCCCCAAGTCGGTGCTGGCTAGAGAAGGGAACAGAGAGATCGAGACAATACGAAAATTTGCCATGACCTTCCCATTTTAAAAGATTGATGAGTTGTTGGTTTGCCACAGTGACCCAGCTCTTAGGGCCTTACAGAAGCATGTGGTGCACACCAAAGTGCCCAGGTATATACAAAACACCCAGATAGGTCTGCAAGTTGTGACACAGGAATGAAAGAAACAGACCCAAAATCCTCTTGAGGTGGCAGGTGAGGATGCATAGGAAACTTTGGCCCTAGAGGACTGTGGTTAGGCACCAAATTGAGTCCTTAATGGCCGATGAAGTGAGATACCTCACCATGCTTTGACAGCCAACCTTGCTTTAACTAAATAATCCCACAGCTGGGCTTTGTTAGCTTCTCTGCGATTGTGTTCAGGAATGGTAAGTTTGATATTGGGCAATCAATAGCCAAAGTATTGGTGTAGGGTTTTTTTTCATGCTGAACAACTCTGCTGCAAGTAGGAAGCAAACACTCCCTCCAAGTATGGCACTGGTTCAGTCAGCACTGGCTCCAGTTCCTTGTCACCTTCCTTCTCAAACACAGCAGCATTTCGACCACTTTTATTAGCCTTGTGTAACGATACCATTGCTACTACTGAAAGTTTTGCAATTGGTTTGCGGATGTGGGGAGAGCAGATCTTAGCTGTTTGAGATGCTTTTGCAAATGCACTTGAGCCTTAATGGGGAATAAGATGAATGCTCTTCAGCACTTGACCTTGCCATCCTATCTAATTTTAGACACGTGATTCACCTTATTGCAGAGATTAATCTCCCTGAAATCGGCCCCCCCCCCCCAGAGATGAGTGGCTCCAAGAAACAGTTAAAAGGGAATTAGGGAGTTACTGCTAGTAACTCTGGTGACTTAGGCCAGCACATAAAATCAAAAGGAAAAAAACAGAGTTGTCTTGTTTGGTTCTAAGGCTGTTGGCCTTCAGAGCTGGCAGAGTGCTGTTCTGCACCAGGATGGCTTTGTGAGAGATTTGGCAGTTTCAGCAGGGGCTGATTGGAAGGTGCCCTTACCTTAAGGAAAGTTTCAACCTGTGCATTAAAAAGTTATTTGCGTTTCATTTTGCCTACATCACCTTTGGATTTTTGCCAGCAGTACTGGGGTCCCTGCCTCTCCGTCTTCAGGGAGTGAGAGAGAAATAAAGTCTGTATATGAGCCGTATGGAAGCCAAGGTGTTTTTTTCTGAGCTTAATGTAGGACAATACTGACTCATGACTTCAGCCTTCTTCAGCTGGCTATATCATAGAATCCCAGAAGAGTTTGGGTTGGAAGGGACTTTTAGAGGTCATCATCTAGTACAAACCCTCTGCAATGAGCAGGGTCATCCGAAGACCAGATTTTGCCATGTGTTCAAGCCTATAAATCTTTATGCTCTGAAACACTTCTTTTTTTCTTGTTTCCATATTCTTGAGTCACTTGGAACGTGCTCTTAGAATAGTAGAAACACATAGATGAGTGACAAAGACTACCAAAGAAAAGGAACTGTTTACATAGATGGTGATAATTCAACAGACTGTAGCTAGGGAGGCATACAACAGAGGTGTATGAAGTCATGAGGGGCACAGAAGTGAAAACAGAATGAATGTGTCTTCTAATAGAAGACCTAGAGGGCATTGAACACAATTATCAATTAGAAGATTGAAAACAAAAGTACTTTGAAGAAAATAAAGTGCTTAAAGTATAGCTCAGTTGTGAAACTCTCTGTCTTTGGATATTAAGGAGACTAAAATTTTAGATTAGTCCAAAAATATTGTATTTTTTTCCCATGAATATGTCTGTTAACAGTTATTAAATACCAAGACATCACCTCTGGTTCAGAAAGTCCCTGAACCACACTGCCAGAAGCTGTGTGCAATTGCCAAGGAAGATGCATTATATGACTGCTTTATTCTGACATTCTGCCTTAGGCATCTGTTGTTGACTGCCATTTTAGGCAAGATACTGAGCTAGAAGTGTCCTTGAAATGACTTTATACAGCTGTTCTCATTAATTGTCTTTTTCTCAAAAGCTTATGTTGTGTTCCCCGTGATTTTGATTAAATGTACCGAATTATGTTTGAGGCAGAGAGGAAGTCCTCTAGCTAATTTTTTATGTCTGAGTTTTGGATCGCTTTATGTATTCAGTGAAGAATGACTTCTCATGAAACAGCTCAAATTCCAAGCTAGACTTTTCCTTGAGTTGCTTCTAGCATGGTTATTCTAAAGGAAGTATCTTTTAGCTGGAGCAAAGAGTTGGGGGGGGGGGGGGGGTGGTAAAACAGAATTTGCTGAGGGCCCTTCAGAAGTATAGTTACATCCATCTTCTCTGATCTAGCTTTGTTGTTCCTTTGGGGGACAAAAACATTAATATAATTTATGAACAGCTACAGTAATTCTCTCACAATGGCTATACTTACAGTAATTAATCACTTTTTTTCTTGATTAGTTAACCACTCCCTCAGCAGACATAAATTCAGGAGAAGGAGTGTAGAAGACATGAAAAAGTGATCTCTCAAGAAACTGGGTTAGGAACAAGCAGTATATATTAGGATTACAAACAAAAGGAAAATTTCAGAACTTAAACAGATTTTGCTTTTTTCTATCATAATTCCATATTAATTTCAAATGATAATAAGGATTCTTCGGTGAGCTCTGTAGATTCTGCCTGGGGTTTTGAACAGCTTTTCTACTTATGCATTTTCAGCGGCAGCTCTGGTCAGGGTCCCTTTTCCTCATCTCTGCTCCAGCTCCTCCCTTGTGATAGAGCAGCTGAATGAGCCATTTGCTGGGTAGCCAAACAAAGAATGGATTTGGCTGACAAGAGTCTTGTCTTCTTTTTTTAGCTGGTTTATTTTTCATTACTACCAATGCTAACGATCTCAAAGGTGATATATGAGTTACAAAGTCTGTGTGTGTTCAGTTGATTCCCTTAACGACAGTATTACTTCATCACCGTGAATGAGTTTACCCAGCTTACCTGATTACAATATGTGTAAATAATTCAGCTGATAAGTCGTGTGAGTGATGAGAATGGCACTTTTTTTTCTTTGCTGTGTTGGGGTTACAGACATAGGCCCTGCTAAAAGGCATTTTACCCCAGCAATACATTGTTCAAATAGGTTTTTTAAGTTTGCGGCTGGCTGAAGCATGAATGAATGTATCTTCAGCTGGCAGTTTGATGTGCACTTAGGTCATTGTTCCCACAAACAGCAGTCTCTGCCTCTCTCCCTGAGTGCTTGTTCTTGCACCCAACAAACACTGTGGCATATGAACAGAACCACTTCTGCAGTCCTCTAGTGAACTGATACAGCTGAAAGTTTGGTTTTCAGCTAGATCAGTGATACCCCATCTGGGTCACTGAGCAGGGGACCAATTTCTTGTGCTTCTTGTGCAGAAGAGGAATTGGGAGGACACGGCTAATATCACAGGGAAGAAGGAGGACCTCTTTTTTTTAATTATTTTTCAGTTGTAGGACCAGTTCAAATGCATGTTGGCCTCATATTAAGGCTTCCTTGAAGTCATGCAAGAGGGTACATGTGAGGTCTAGTACTTTGTTAAAGTGGGGCACTAACTGTGATTAAATACTTACAGGGAGCAGATCTGCTGAATAAGAATGTGCACCTTTACATAGTCATCCTTAAGAGTGTATTTGGATTTTACTAAATTGGCTCTTAGAACTATCTTCTTAAAATTCAGAGTATTAATAATGCCATTTTATAGAGGAAAAGGTGCAGCCGCAAGTTCAGGCTTTTTCTCAAGGTCAAATGAAAAAAAAAAATAGATCTTCCACATCAATATCTACCAACTGTCTTGTAATAACCACCTTTACATAAATAATCCTCTAGTGAAACAGAACTCCTAGAGATCCTAATAATTAGAAGTGGTAAATATCATAAACAGATTAGCTCCAGTCCTGCAGATACACAGATGGATAGCAGATATTTGCAGGGATTAGAACAATGCAGTATAGAGAGCAAGTGATACACTTTATTCAAGGTTTTATGATTTTACTATAAATATAATGGCCCAATTTCATCTTTCAGGCAAGCCCTGAGATTAAACGGTTAAATGGTTTTAATAAATTCAGATGTGATCAGCTGAATACTACTGGGACAGTTAAAATAAGTCAGACTTCTCAATTGATGTGGGCCCTTGATGTCATGGATATAAGATTGGCACCCATGGTGATTTTTGGCTCACAAAGAGGGAGCCTAGGGGAATATACAGGATCAGGTCAGTATCTCTGCTAAGGGTGACAGCAAGTAGCAGCTGATTTTCTTTGTTTTTCATTACACAATACTCAGGTGACCACACACTTAATATTTTGGGAGTAAACATACTGTTCAAACAGTGTCTACATAATTAGTCAATTATCTTGTGGCTATAAGGAGAGATAAAAATATTAGTCTCATTATAAAAGGCATATAGTGAACATTTTTGCCTTCTGACTGTCACAGCTCATGCTGCACCTGAGGGGTTTTTTTAAAGGAATAGTTGTGAGTAGCACCCCCATGGGCACTGTTCTGCAGAATGGTTACCAGTACTAAATCGCAGTCTAATTGAATGATAGTATATTGTTAGATCTATTGTAATACTACTGTGACAAAAATGACAAGCCAAGTGCTTAAAAACTTGGGTTTGGGTAAAATCTGTCAAGGCAAAACCAGCTCTTAACATGTAGTCCTTTCTAATATTTTAAACAAGGGAGAGCAATGAGTTTTCTAATATAACATGCACTGAACGGATCACTTCTAGCAGGGTCAACCGATTTATTTTGAAAATCGTGGGCTAGACAAAGACTAATTGTTAAATGCACTGTGTTTCTTGGATGGAAGGGCTGATTTGTTTTTTGGTTGAGCAACGTTGCACAAAAAATGGACAGTGTTTGTTTAAGAAAGGTAGTGATGCGGACCTTGGCATAGGGTATTGTTCAGATCTCCAAACAGGCCAGTTGGTTGCAGCCTGGGTAGTGACCTGAGTCACTGGATCAGACCAGATTCCCCTAAACGCTTCTCTGCTCGGTTCTCACATCCCAGCTGTCCGCTTGCAACTACTTCAGAACATGCATTATCCATTTTTATAGATTATTTTAAACTAAAACGTCTTATTGTAGTTCCTATGTACAAAATTACTGTCCTGAGTGACCATTTCTGCATCTACAGGAACAGTTTCTACAGACTGTTTACAAGCATCTTATCCATGTGCAACCTGGTCAGTTCTGCAGCAGGAACCACCAGGAGCCTCTGGAAGGACCAGGTCCTTCATCCAGGATATTAAATGACACAGACGAAGAAATTTGTCTTGGCATAGAAGGAGGTGCCTGGGAGGAATCCTTAGTACTGTCTGAAATCCCCACCCAAAGATCTCCTGCAAGAGTTAGACAAATCCTTTGTTGTGGAGACGGTGAGGAGCTGGGTCTGTCACTTTGTCTTTGCTCAGTTGAGTGTCTCTTCTGCGCCGGGACTGGCTGAGGAGTTCCTGGACCACCCAGGGAGTTAATGAGTTTAGCGCACTGAGTGTGCACACAGGGACATCCCTAAGACCCAGCTACGCCACAATTATAACTAAAGGACGACTCGACTTTCATCTGTATGTCTCACACAAAACTTTAAATTCCACAGCTCTTGCCCCAGCACTGCTGTAATTGAAAACTGTGCTGAAGAGCATCCATCCAGCTGTGAAGTAAGATAGGCAACCCGTGATTTCCTGTGGGCTGCCTGCTGTCTTGTGGTTTAACCGGGCACAGGCTTTCCCTGGGAACACGGCTAAAATGCCATGCGAATCACGCTGTTTTTCTTTCTGCTGGTTCAAATTGCTGTTGCTCTCTAGAGAAATCTGTTTCCAAGATTCTGCTTGCTTTTTTTTTTTTTTTTTTTCCCAGAATGAACTCATGTAATGAGACTTAATTGCATGTTTTGTATTTGCCTTATTAAATCTCCTCAGTCATAGCTGGGGCAAGAGAGACGTCGCAGAGCTAGAGTCAGTCGGGGCAGGGTGAACAGGAGACTTACAGAATGGAACAGCCCCCCAAAAAGAAGGGTGCTGTTGCATTCCAGCAGTGAATAACTCCATTTGATTTAAGATATTGGCTTAACAAGCTGGCAGAAAATATCCCTTGGCTGCTATTTCCCAGGCCTTATCTAACTTCTGGAGGATTTCTTTTGTTAGAACTGGTAAAGATCAGCTAACGATTTAATGCCAAAGTATAGGAGAAGTATTTGCCCACACAGCTGCTCTTATTCAGTCCATTTTCTAAACTGTGAGGGGATCAGATTTTCTCTTGGTGTCTCACAATCTGGATGGTGTGAGTTAACATGCTGTTTCAGTTGGGACACTGTATCTTTTTCTTGATATTGTGTATTCCCTGGCTTGTCAGCACTTCAGCTTTTCTTCCCCCTGCTGCAGACTCAGGTTTGGTTCAGAACACCACGAAGCTTTGAAAAGACTGTAGTACTGATATCTCTCATATCTGTTCTGATTATTTTCAATATCAAGTGCTAATATAATTTGCTTCTTGACTCAGCTGAAGTAATTCAAGAATCCTAATACCAAAACATCTTGCATTGATTTGTCTTCCCCTCTCCATTGCCTCAATTCAGGCTAATTAAGAAGAAGTCATACCTGTATCTAGTTATTTTCCAGGGGTTTTGTGCAACACCAGTTCTACATCGTTGCAGAAAATGAATCCTTTCTATTCTTCTTTCACATGCAATATAAAATTCCTGTATTTAAAAATAGGAATGTATCATTCCAGCACGTATCCCAGAACTGCCTAACCTGGAATCTTGACTGTGGCAATTACTGGTATCTTTCTCCTCTGAAGAATTTAAGGTACAGAGAAGTCAGTGTTGATTACCATGTTACTGAGGTTCACAGTATAGACTCACCTGTATTGTCCAAAGCAGAGAACTACTGTTCCAGAAAGTAGGAGCACTACAAGCATTCCAGTGGCCACAGCATCCTGCCCGGACCGCCTTGCTTGGGCTATGGATCTGTGGTGTGGAGAATTCCGGAGTTTACAAACCTCTGCCTTTAAACACACCAGACGTTTTCAAAACAACTCCTTGTTTTGATTTACAGACCATTTCTTTCTAAACAGATTTGTTTACCACTGGATCATGCACCAAATAGGGATTTTCAGTTCAAACCTGATGTCCAAAGTTCTGGTGTTTTCCTCCGTGCCTGTGCTGACGGAAAAGGAAACCCTGCCTTCTGCTACATTCTCCCTCCTTACGTTCAGTCACAGTTAGGCTGCTTATCCAGCAAGGGCACAAAATGCAGGGTGGTTGGACCCAGACAATATTTTAAGGAAATACAGTAATCACATCAAGCCATATCGTAAAGTTTAAGAGCTCAAGAAAACAAAATACTAGCTTTCAGCCATTAGGAACTTGTATTTATTCCTGTTAGGAAAAAAGTGTGACAGCTGGACACAGAAATAAACCAAAGGAAAGGTGTTAAATTGCTGCAGTAGATGATTATCAACCAATTCAGGAAACACGATCCATTTTAGTTTGCTCATTTAAATAGTATCCGAGCAAATTCAATCATAGACTGTGTTGTCTCTGATAGATCACATAGAAGCCTCTACGGACCCACGTGCCAGCTCTGGTGCCCTGCAAAAACAAGGAGGTGACACCTGGGACATGAACTGGTAAAAGGTGCCGTCTGGAGGGATGCTGAGGAAAGCTGGACTCAGAGAAGTGACTGGCCCAGGCTAGGAAAGCAGGGAGAAAAGGCTGGAATTCTTTTGGGAAAGAGGCTGCCCACGAAACAAATACAGCTATGATACATAGAAAGGGTCTTAGAAGAAAAGGACAATTATCTCGGGACAGAAACTCTCAAAGACAACCTTTCTTCTCAAGAAATGGTGATTGACTGAGTGGACTTGAGTGTCAAACTCGATAGCTGCAGGGGGTTTGTACTTCAGTCTGCAGACACAAGCAGCTCACAGGCATATTGCATCAAATTACATTGCTTTCATGTTACCTATCTAATAAGAGGTGTTTGAGTTTTTTTCATGTGTTATAGACCAAAAAGTCTCCATGAAGTGTTTGAATCTCACCGTGAGTAGCGAAACCTCGTCCCAGTGTTTGAGATCTACAGGAGCTGTGAGCAGATTAGTGCTGAGAGCCTGAGAGAATTACAGCTCTCAGGTGACTTCTCAAGTGAGGCACAGGGGCATCAGCCGCTCAGATTAGTGGTTCTCAAGGTTCTCATAACTCCTCGGCTAATTACGGTGCAGCCACATGGCTTTCGAAAGCGTACGTGCAAACTGACTGGAACTGATGTGCCATAATGAACGGTGAATTCTGTAACCCAGCGGCAGCTGACAAAAGAGCTGCCAAAAACCCCACCAGCACCTCAGTATTCGCTGAGCCGCAACGCCAGAAACCTCCTGCGTCGCTGCTGCCTGTGCTGCAGTGCCACCAAGCTACCGGAGCCACCTCTTTCCCAATCTTAGGCTGACCCTCCCAATTACTCGCAAGGGAAATAAATCCCCTCCCCTCTGCAGTTGTGGAGGTCAACGGCATTTGGTGGGAGTTGCAGATGGCAGGTCAGAGCTGAAGGGTCCTGCCCCACCAGCCTCAGAAAGAACAGAAAAGTGAATATTTTTTTCAAGGCCTCCTCTGGAAAATGTAGAAGTGAGTCAAGCAGACTCGGCAGCCTCAGAAAGCAGCCAAATTTGTGTAATCTGATTTATCTGTACTGTACAAAAAACGCCCTCCCACTGAGCCTATTATGTGGAAACGTAATTCCATGTCAGCCGCTTCCTGAGGTGATAATTTTGCCAGGAAATTCAACCTGTCTATGGGACACTTGAGCCCAGCAGTAGAAAGAGCCCGAGCATTTTATCATTGCCGACCTGATTCAAGAGTCAAACCGGCGCAATGATAGTCATCCATCGTGCTAACTCTTCAGAGATAACACTAAACCGTTCTGATCTAACCTATAAAGCTAATGCAAATACTACTATTTAGCACGATTCACCTATTCAAAAATCATCTCTTTTCCTTACTGATATCATTATCAGTTGAGATTTCTTAAGACATACGTAGTTTAAAGCAGTGTAATCTTCAAATTTGATAAAAAAAGAAATCAACTTTTTTTTTTCTTTGCTGCATTTTTTTTCCTTGTCATACCTCCTTTTTCTGAGTGAGGAAACGAAAGAAAAGGGAACAAACTTCTGAAACGTGATTTTCTTGCCTCACTAATAAATGTTCAGTGGTTCTCTCAAAACACAGCATTTTTCAACCACCTCTACAATTAATAAACACAATCTATCTGCCTTAAAGAAAATAAATATCAGAATTCACACAGTCTTCCATATGTAAAATGCTCATGAGATGAGAAAACAAAGATGTCAAAGTAAGGTTTCATGAAGAATCAAAGGTTGCCATCATCATCATCATCTTCCACTCACATGTTCTTCCTTTGTGTTGGCAGTAGAGCGCGTGAGCAGGAGGCAGCCCGGATCAGCCGCCTGGGAGGCTGGAAACTAAATCAGCGGAAGAGAAGAGAAATAGCAAAAGGAGCAAGAAGATGGGATTTCACCATCTTCTGGTAGCAGACTATATTTACATCTGCTTAAGCCCATCAAGATATCACACGCGAAAGCCTTTAGAATATGAGGTCAAAAAGCATCTGGAGTAAGTTAAGATACACCCAGGACCTGCTTTAGGAAATTATTTCTTTTTGACCAAATGGCTAGTATTTATGTAAACTCCAGGATGAATTTTTAAACGATCTTATGTATTTGTTCATTAATATATTTTGGCTTTGGGAAGAAAACTACTGCACTAGCAATGGTTACAGACCCCCTCACTGGTGGAAGTGCTGCAATACCGAGCAGTGAGTCTCCAGAGAGACCGGAGAGCACCAGGCTTTGCTGCTAAAATGCCTCCCTTGGCAGTGGTGGCTACACAGCAGCTTCTGGCATGGCATGGAGCTGGGAAGGGGTGCTCAGTGCTTGGGCCAACATCTGTGGTTCCCAAGGACACACGCTGCTTGGGCAGCACTCATACGCTGTGTTTTTAAAGCTTTCTTGTCATATTCGGGGAGTCTTTGGTGCCAAGTAAAGCTTATTCAAATACTTACAGCTTTAATTACATATTTTTCTCTTCCTTAGAACAGAAACTAGGACAACAACCCTGCCCTTGCAGTCCAGATTTCCGGTCTCCCTCCACAAAACAGCCTTAGCCACTCTCACCCTCCAGCTCACCCCCATTTCTACTGCCCTGTGCTCAGCCTTTACGTCTCCTTGAAGCTTCTACGCCTCAGCTAAAACTAAAGACAAAGCCCCCATCCCTAGCAGCCTATCACCTGAATGACCAAATTGACTGTTTGGAAGACAGATAAAAAGCAGTTTTGAAATCAGAAACCACCTTCTCGCCCTTCAGTGCAGCCTCTGTGTGTCCGGCTTGATGAACATTGGTGCAGCAGTGGAACAAAAAACATACAAAAAAGCCTACGCTGCGCCTAAGGTGCGTTACCTGCCTGCCCAGTAGATACAGGAAGGGATAAGTAAAATTACATACCTGCTGAATCGCATACGTGAATTCAATTCTGTGAAACCAAACAGGAGAAAGTCTGCCAAGAGATTTTTTTTCAATGAGCACAAATACATGGGGTAATTTTTTTAGGAATTTTCATGTGGAAAAAAAAGAAGAGGCATTCCCGTGTTTTGGGAGATACTGAGTTTTCTGCATCACGTGATTTATGTCAGCACCCAGCTATTCCCTAGGTTTATACCAGCTCTCGGGGACAGGAGGCCTGTCTGAAAGTGACAGCAAAGGAGGACATGAACACACAGAAGCAAAGAATATCAAGTCGTTTTCCCGTCCCCTCAAGCAAGTTGTGCTGCTGGCAACACCTGATCTGCACTGTGCGTCCTCCAGGAGAATTGTTCTCATATAAACATTTATTCCCCACACAAATAGAACCCCCTAATTTGTACTAGATTGCCAGTTTAGAATACTAGAAATCTACAGAGGAATTACCAGTGAGTCTCATCATATTCGGCATAAATGAGGCAGATTGTTCTTTGAACTCGCAGTACGGCATCAGCATTTCTGATGCGCAAAGGGTTTGTATGTTGCCCTGTGAAAACGGGGAAAGGCTCGGTGCAGAATCCCCATCGCGCTGCCAAGCTGCAGTTGCCAGGAGCAGTGGCACAACAGGAACGAAGCATCACTAACCACTACTGTCGTCCTGGATGGACACGAGTCCCTGGGATGCCCAAACCGTTTACACATGCCAGGCAGTAGCACATTCTGGCCTCTATCAGAAATAGCGTGGCCAGCAGGGCTGGGGAGGTGACTGTCGCCCTGCATTCGCCACTGGTGAGGCCCCACCTCAAATACTGAGTCCAGTTTTGGGCCCCTCACTACAAGAAAGACATTGAGGAGCTGGAGCGGGTCCAGAGAAGGGCAATGAAGCTGGTGAGGGGTCTGGAGAACAAACCTTATGAGGAGCAGCTGAGGGAGCTGGGGTTGTTTAGCCTGGAGAAAAGGAGGCTGAGGGGAGACCTTATTGCTCTCTACAACTACCCGAAAGGAGGGTATAGCCAGGTAGGGGTTGGTCTCTTTTCCCAAGTAGCAAGCAATAGGACAAGAGAAAATGGCCTCAAGTTGCGCCAGGGGAGGGTTAGATTGGGTATTAGGAAAAATGTCTTCACCGAAAGGGTTGTCAAGCACTGGAACAGGCTGCCCAGGGAAGTGGTTGAGTTCAAGCTAACAAAAGGTGGCTGACGGGGGTTGGTTTGGGTTTTTTGGAAGTTTTTTGTTTTGTTTAAAGCATCGGTTCTATAAAATTAGGGAGTCAAAATGCACACAACGTATTTTAACCCTGTTAAGGCATCTGAAACAGTCTGGCAAGTCTAGTGATCAACACCAAAACAGGTAAAGTCTTTTATATTCTAGCAATAACTGTTTCCCACAAAAATTGATCAAAAATAAACTGCATCTGCAGGAGAATGTTTTATTAAAAATACATATCTTCTGTTTCACATAAAAAGAACCAACACTGTAATTAAACACAACTTAAGAAGTTGGACAGGAATTACTAGGAAAAAAACCCTACAGACTCCTGTGACGCCAGAGCACCCGACCTTTGACCGCCTGAGCCGCAAATTAAAACCTTCCTGTGGTCAAGGCCCAGAGCGCCTGCCCCACAGGCGGCGAAGAGCCCAGGCAGGCACGGCAGGTCAGGGGCAGGGGGCTTACCCGCTCCACGGCAGCTCTTCCCTGGCACAGACACCGGCAGGACACAGGCATTCTTCCCCAAAATCCCGGGAGGGCCGTCACTCCCCGGCCCCACCGCTGGGCAGGATGGTAACCTTAGCAAGAGAAATGCTGGAGCGGCACCGGGCTCAGGTGTCACGGGTTGGCCACCCCTCCTGTAAAGGAGAAATACGGCACGGCACTTCCAGCTAATTTCACTTGGGACCCAGCAGAAACTCACGTTAACAGCACTGTTGAAAGAAACCCGGCCGTGCTCTGGTGATACAACACGACGCAACAGTCTTGCTGATAAAGGCGGCCTGAACTGAAACCTTCGCTGGAATCCACTAACTTTTGGATCCCTGCTTTTCATAACTCAGATCCATCTCAGATTTTTGAAAAGACACAAACTGCAAAGCAACAGGATATCAGCTTAGGCAGCAGCAAATACTGATTGAAAGTTTAGTGCATAAAAATCAAAGTCAGAACACAAAAGAGCTGTCAGAGACATCCGCTATTTAAAGCACACAGACAAAACACTGGCTGCATTTACTTTCCATGGAAAACACCAGTTTGCCAGCCTGCTTTTCTTGCTCTGGAGACGTTGAAGATTCAGCTCCTTTCAAAGTCACCAAGAGATGTATTCATTATCCCACCAAAATGACCAAAATGCTTTGTAAATTCAGGCTGAAAAAGCATACCAGCTGCTGACTGAAAACTAACATTTACTGGCCAACTAATAACTTAAGCAAGGCACAAAGAAGAAAAGACACTGGAGTGACAGGGAAGCAACCTGACGCGAAATCACAAACCTTTGCTTTGACCTGACAATGCATCTAGGGACACGGGCAGCTGAAACAGCAGCAGTATCGAAGGCTGGACAGCCAGAGTTCAATTCTCAAGAAAAATAAGTGGGCTTGCATGTAATTATACATGTTCTAATCCCATACAAGTCACGATCTGATTAAAAGAAAAAAGATGCTTCATTTAACATCATACCTTGTAAACCTACGAGGGTATTAAATTAATGTAACTTTAAAGGCCTGTCTCCTTAAGTCTTCTTTATCACCTACAGTGTTAATTCCTTAGACTGCAATTTAATCAAGCAGTCTGCCTGAAAGGTCTGTTGCTTTACTGACTCTGCTGGGCATTTAGAACACAGCTCAGCTGCCCTTTCTGTTGCTTTACTGACTCTGCTGGGCATTTAGAACACAGCTCAGCTGCCTCCAAAGGAAGTTAAAGTCTGAGTCCACCAAAGCCCAAGGCCTACCAGAAAATCCAAAATGATCCCTCTTAATAAACTGTTATTGCACAGAGTGTAACAGAACAAGATTGTCCCTGCTCACTGCAGGGGGGGTGGACTAGATGACCTTTAAAGGTCCCTTCCAACCCGACACATTCTATGATCCTGACTTGCCCAGCGCTGCATTTGTTCCTATTTCTAATGCACGGAAAAGGAAACAAACTCATTTTCAGGACCTCAGATGAGTTTGCAGAACTGGAATTGAAGAACTCTGATTTTTTTTTTTAGCAAAGCAGATTTGTTCTGGGATTAATGAAATACAAATATCCACTAAGGTCCAGAATGCCACCAATCAAAATAACTTTCCTTACTGGAATGACATCTTAAACACAAGATCACAATTTGCTGAAATCTGAGTAAATCAAATACTTAATTACAACACTCTTCAACTCACTGTTATCAAATTTCCAAGTAATTTCAAAGCTCACATTAAAAAGCTTTGATCTTTAGGCCTGAGCTGCTCTGCATTTCAGAAAGAAAAACAATGATTTAAAGACATCCCAGGTTGGGAATGTATAATCCCTCCTCATCTTCGTAAAGCTACAAAGTGACACAAGTTACTCAAAACCTCATCTTACAGAAAATAGGAATGGGAAGCTTCCTCTAGTTGTGAGGTGGCAGCACAGGAAATAACTGGATTTTAAAACAGCTCAACTTGAAAGGTGTTGCAGAACAAGGCTGAAAAGGTTCAGTCTTAATCAGTAATTATATCAGCTACAGCATGAAAAGTCCAACAACCATAAAGATCAACTCTGAAAAACACACAAGCTCATTGTTACTTATATATACATTTTAAAAAACAACAAACCAAAGCAATCTAGATTTAAAAATCTCTCCCCAGGGTTATAATCTCCTTCCTAGAGAGATGTTGTTACAGCTTGTGTACAGTGTTCTAAAAGAATTTTTCATAGCCTTCAGAATTCTTCATGGTTTTCTTAATCCATTTTGCAATGAGTGACATTTCTCTCCAGAACTGACTAACACTTTAAAGCCTACTTGAAAAATCCATCTTTAAGATGGCCTTCAAATAAAACATTCAAGTTTCTAAACAGAATTTTAAAATACAAGTGGTTTTTGTTTTAATCACAAAATAGATCTAGTGAATTTGCTAACTTATTAAAAAACAGACCAGAAATAAAATTCACAAAAAAGTTCCTAGCCTCCAGTAAGTCAGAAAATGCTATTACAGTACAGAAGAACACTCTTAGTTAAATTTTTATTTCTTGTGATAGCTACTTTGAAAATACAGGGTAATTTGACCCTAATTCTATTGCAGAAGTTCATGACTGGGTAGCTTTTTGTGTGCAGTGGAAAACGCAGAATGGTGCTACAGACCTGAACTAGTCTGACAAATACCCTCTTCAGGCATCACATCTTAAAATACGCGTGTGTAAGTGAACAAGAAATTCAGGGAACCCCCCGCACCCAGTTCCACTGCCAGCATTTGGATAACGCATGGGTGCAAGGGTCCACCTAGGGAGCTCTCACAACCGGATCAGAATCTAATCATAGCTTATCAAAGTAGCAACGAGGTTCAAACCTGCTTTAATCTCAGTTAGCAGCAGGATGAACGGATACTATTGTTAGTGTACTGTCCCGGCATTAGCAGCAATTTTGTCTGTAGTGACTTCAAAGTTAAAAAAAAAATAAAAATAAGTTGGTCGGAAAGTAACACAGGAGAACAGCAAGGGACTTGCTGAACTCAGCTCTCCATTGCTTTGCACCTTGGGAAACTTGACCTTACAAACGATTATGCTCAGTGCAAGGCAGCAGAGAGAATCAAGCTGTGATTTTCATGGTCTGAATGAGCACAAGATCTTGGCTTCCAAGACCGTGTCGTCTTAAGATGCATGTGTCACAACAGGAATGTCAATCTCTATGGCAGAGAGGCGAGAGCGTGCAGAATACGGCTGGGAGGCATAGCTGTGCATGCTGGGGGCATGGGAATAGAGGGGCTGCCAGAAAGGAGAAGGGAGGCTTTTGCATGCGCAGTACCACAGAAACAGCAGAACGGAAGTGAAAAACAGACCGCCAGCACTGGCAATGGCAATAAACACGGAGATGTCAAAGCTAAAGACAGGCTCGTATTTTCTGTTCAGGTAATTGTTATAAAAAATGACCCAGATTGACGGAGTGAGACAAATGGCACAGGCAAGCAGGAACAAGAGGCCAGCCACGAGATGGCAGCCCGCGCTGTTTACAAGGCATTTGGCCAATTTGACGTTGGGCACGGTGGAAACAAAGGCTGTGTTACACATGCCAATCAAGCAGAGAAACAGAGCGGAGACCGCAGTCAACATGCTCAGTGGAAGGGCAAACTGAAGAACACGCAAATCCAGCTGATCGACAGCAGTGTACCACTGCGGGTCATAGATCACACAGTCTCTGCTCCCATCAAAGCGAGCGCACTTAATCCAGAGTCCAGTGTAAACGGTCACGTTCCTCTCGTTCTTGTTGAACGTGTACAGTCTCATTTGCCTCCAGTTTGGAAGCAGAACGGCTGCAAGGAGTCCCGCTACTGAGGCTGTTCCGCTGAGGAAGGCCAGTACTGTTGCCGCGTGAACGTCCCGGCAGCCCATTCTTGCCCACAGAAGTTGTTTCCTGTAATTAAAAATAAAAAATAAAAAAAATCAGTGGCTGAAAGTCATGGATATAGGACTGACTATAGTTGACTTGTACGGTACCTGGCAGGCAGTAACTCTGGCACCTTCTTTGCTTTACACGCTTACGTGGCCGTAACCCTACTGAGTTCACACTTTAGTGAAACCTCAGATTTTCACACAGACTGGTACGATTGCTCAGCTGACAGACTGCTAAATTTGCCGCGTTCAAGGTCAAACAAGGAGCACTTCAATATGTGATTCTACACAGCCTTTCACCTTGTGTCACTGCATGGACTTTTAGAGAGTCTGAGTGGAGGCGAGTCCGTGAGTGGGTGGGATTTAAGAAGTTCCTTCACTCCTTAACTGGCAGCTCCCTCTCTTTAGCCCAGCTGCAATACCAGGGTGCCCGGTCAGTCCTATCACACCGCTGTGGCAGTAAACTTGAACTGCTTAAAACCAGCATCACAAGACTGGACAAGGAATGTACATGCAGGCAGTTATCCACATGTTGCATAGGCTAGTAGAGAAGGCACACACTTTTGAGTAATTTACTATGACTTTTTGAAAGCAATTAACAGTTCTTCCACACTACTGCCTTTCAAAACCAGCTGTCCAAGCACACGAACAATTCCAGAAAGCAGATGGCTTTTCAGCTTTCTCATATTCCTCATCAGAGGAAGCATCAAAGAATACCGCTTCCTTTTCAATTCAACCACTGCCTCCGTACCTAACATAGCCTCTTGCCTGCAGAGATCCTAGGAAACAGTCTCAATGACGGGTCTTTTAAAAAAAAAAAATTCCAAAACAAAAGAGACTCATTAATTTGAGTAATCCAACCTCTGGGGTGCTTGTGATACTTTAAAGAGGCCTAATGCGTAATAGGCACTGAGCATCCACCCCAGAGTGTACTTGAAGCAGGACACTAAAAATTATAGCACCTAAAAAATCAGCAGATACTTTGAAAATTCTCACAGAGCACCATTAAGCCCTAGTGAATTTTCTCCCAAATCATTATACTGCATTGTGCTTTTTTCTCTAAAGCCACAAAACAATTCTTAAGGTACTAGAAATTCTACCTGATGCATATACAAATAACTGAATATCTGTATCTCAGAAAGGTTACAGACATGGCTGCAACCAAAGAGCAAATGGAATCTGATCCCTTACTGTCCTTCTACACCTGCAAATGTCAAAAGCCTGGGGAACTTTTCAGATAAGGAATTTCCATGTATACTGGAAGCAGACTACAAGCATTATCAAGCTATACAGCTAGCCAGCAGTTTACTGATTTATAGACAACTAAATAAAGCCCGATTTGTTTCCTAAGAAGGCCTTAGGCGTTTATTTACTTTTTATGCCATCTAACCCTGAAGGATTGCAATAGTACGTGGGTAACGCTGAACTGCTAATCGTACTCTTTTACACAAGTACTGCTGAGAAGAAATAATGACAACCACATTTATGCTAAAAATGCACCTTATTCATCCAAAAGATGGCATTATATTTTCTCTAAGAATAGCTGAACGTGGGCAAGCTACTGTTCTCATGGCAGTAACCTTTTCAGATAACGGGTCATTAATAGAATACTCCCTGGGCAGGGGGATCCAAGACTTATTTCCATCATCATTGATTTAATATTACGCTTAACCTCAGCTTCAGTAAGGTCAATGCAACCAGCCTGAAAGGAAATGGAACTATAACAAATAAGCTTAGATCTAATACAGCATCGAATTTTGTTGTCCTTAGGCTCAGTACTTTTGCTCTTTCATAAAGAGTTTTCCTTTGCCTGGATAAAACTTTCATGCAGGCAGGGCATACTCCAAGACAGAGCTCTGCCAGAAGCAGGTGGAATAAGCACAAGACTGTCCATTTTCAGAAATCCACTGTTTCTGCAAAATCATTTGCAATAGTAGATAATGAAAATCTGGGCAGAGTTAATGCAGAGTGGGCAAGAAGTGATGTGAGGTGCACCCACCTTTTCTAATAGAGGAGGATGGAAGAAAAAAAAATATACTATATCAAAGTACGGTTACGGCAAGAACTATGCAGCCAGGCCTTAGGACATCATGGGAAGAATTGTATTTTTCTGTTACCTCTGCTGTACCAGTTACATGGACAGAAGACTCTAGTCTCTAGTTCACACTATAGTTGCCAGGTGTGTTTAGGCCACCCTGCATATCTTGTTTTTGCCGCCCATTCCTGGTAGATGCACCAAGGGTGGTTTTATGGTTGGGGGTTTTTTTTGTTGGTTTTTTTGGGTTGTTTGGTTTGAGGTTTTTTTGCTTTTTATTGGTGATGGTGTTTGGTTTTGGGGGGTGGGTGTTATCGAGGAAAAGTGAATTTGTAGGTAAGATATCCATGATACCCCCATCAGGGGAAACTTGTCCCATCTTGTAAATACTGCTAGCTTTATAGCTGTAATTGCAGCTTTAGTTACAGATCCCCAATTAAGAGAGTAACAAAATAGATGTTGTCTTAATTAAGATGGGTACTTACCAGTGGCGTGTTCAAGTCAAGAGAATCCTTAGCAACTTTTAGACGTAGAAAAAAGGTGTTACTGGATCTAGGAAACAGAACAAGGAGAGAGTCAACATCACATTTGTTTCATGCAACATTGTTTACACTATAATTCAGAAATAATGAATCTCAGATCCACTAACATCAGACCAATTCCATCACCTTTCTACAATTTCCTCTTATTTAAAAAACAAAGCTCAAACTGCTTTTTTTCTTCCCCCAGAATTTCTCCCCAGAGCATGTTCTCTTTCTATCTACCCATCTCTGTCTTCATGCAACAGGTAAGAAGGGTGCAAAAAACCTCCCTTTCTTATGGGTGTTCCAAGACGTGGAGATGTTCACATCCTGAATTTTATTTGTCTAGCAAAAAAAAAAAAAAATCCATATAAAGTCATACAAAATTATTACTTCAGATGTTATATTGCAGGCTGTGCTTAAAGGAGGAAGGGGTGCAATCATTTTTTTTAAGTCAGAGAAGAAAACACAGACTCTAAACTGTTTATATACTTGTGGTTCTATGTTTCTTCCCAGCTTTTACACAGAGGTTTGAAGGAAAAGGGAAAAAGGCAGGAAGTACTGGTGACGCCTTTTCAATGGCCATCCAGCTTTTCCAGAGGAAGAGAAAGGATCTTCTTGTGGATTCTCTTTACATCCATCTCTGGGATCCACAGCACTAAGTGCCAAGAGCTGCTCTGCAGGTCACCACAGGAAAATCACTTTTCTACTGGACAGTGTCAGACCTACAAGCGTATCATTATGTGATTGTTAAGAGCTACAACCTAAAGGTGAGTTTCCTGTACTAACATGTACAAGGACACAGACTTTATTTTAAGTGACCTATAGCAAAATATGAAATACTATAACACATATATATATAAATGCAGTCTCATGGGGTATAACATCAAAGAAATTCTTCTATCAAACCATCTAGGCAAGAGAGAGACCTTGCAGCACGCAATCACACAACTCAAATTTTTCACTAAATAAGAAAGCGAATTTCCAAGTCTAAGTCCTCCAATATGAATGCTATTGTGTACAAGACACGGAAATGCAGACGCAATCAAATCAAGCATCCCACTGGATTTCCACTGCCAGGTTTATCAGTCAAAATTGCTATGAGTGAATGTAGCAATGTGGGCAAACTAACTATGCAGGGCTGCAGAGGTCAGTGTCAACACATTCAACGGCATTTGGAAGAGAAGTAGCTGCTTTTTTTTTTTTTAATTTGAAACTTAAAAAAAAAAGTCTGCCTGCACAGCTGAGTAGCTGGTTTTATTCACCAACATTTCTGAACAATTTTCAAGCTTTCTGTGCATTTAACAGCAACCTAAGCTAAAGTAAACATACAGATCTCTCTCTGCGGGTTCACACCCCAGTGTGTCACACCAGCCAGACCTCAGTAACAACTGCAATTAAGTAGAAAACGAATACTGGCAAACAAACCTGTCAGAAAGGGAGCTGTGCTGAGCCCAAGAGTCACTCCCATTAAATGATGAAAACATGTGGCCACCAGCTGTTGCAATAAATAGATGAAGAACAACAGAACAACTCATAACAGATACAAACAACTCAGAAAGACCTCCAAAGTTTCTTTTCTCTTCCTCTAGCTGTTTAGTCCATCTGATTTTATCCTGTCACTGGTGGTGTTGAATAACTAGAGACCTCCGCCACTTCTGAACTGGCTGTCCCAAGGAAGAAAGCACACTTTGCCCAGCATAGGCGAAACCCTCCCTTGCCTTTGATTCTAGACTCAAGCTTCTTATGTCCCAAGCACTTTACAGCTCCAGCATTCGAGGCTTTTATATCTGATCCACAAAAGTTACCAGTCCTAGTACCACCTCAGGGACGGATTTTACCAGGCTCCTATTCTAAAGATCCACATTGCTGTAACAAGAGATGCTGGCTGAAGTTAGTTAAAAACTGGGAAATCATTAACTACCTACCAAAAAAAAATGAAACAAGTTAAAAAAAAAAAGGCGTTTACTAGAGACGTGATTCAGCGATGAGTAAAGGCAGCTCTGCTCCCTGGCGTGGCCTGGAGCCACCGCTGCTCCGCACAGCCCGGCAGGAGGCAGGCCACAGGAAAGACAATTTATAAACAAACGCATTCTGCAGCTATCCGCAAGGGTGGTCGCAGTTCGGAAATACAGTACGAGGTTTGGAGAACTGGCCACCAGAAAGAGAAGCCCAAGACCTGCCCTGTTTCAGGATAACTGTAAGATAGTTACAGGAATCGGTGCCACCAGACAGGTGGGGTTTTTTTCTTCTAGAAATCAATCTCACGCTTCCAAGTTCTAAGGAACTCCTATTAAAAATTAAATGCAGACGTAAAGGATGAGAATTAACATTCCCAGCTACTACATTAGGAGTTGAGAGGCAAAGAGACCGCGGCCGGGGGGACGATNTTTTTTTTTTTTTAAATTCTTTCGTTCACTTACTAATCTGTAGTCGCCAGTCCCGCTAGCCACAGCGCCGACACCTGCTTCAGCCTTCCTCATTATCCCTGCACCCCTGAAGCCTGCCAACTCTTCACACACAGCAGAAATAAAGCCAAGCCGGCTCTTTCAAACTCCTTTCCCCTCTCATTTACGTGTGAGGTTAGGAGACAGCGCTGAAGAAGTCTGACCAAAAAAAAAAAAATGTTACTTTCAACTCTGAGTATGAAATAAACAGAGCCTCAAAAACTTGACTGCCCATACTTGGCTCTGGTGAAAATACACTAGCCCCAGACACAAACCAGAGGAAAATCAGAACCAATACACCCAGAGGGACCTGGCCAGGCTGGAGAGGTGGGCCCTGCCAACCTCACCAAGCCCAGCAAAGCCCAGTGCCAGGTCCTGCAACCTGGGTCAGGGCAATCCCAAGCACAAACACAGGCTGGGCCGAGAATGGATTGAGGAGAAGGACTTCGGGGTGTTGGTGGATGAGAAGCTCAACATGAGCTGNAGTACGAGGTTTGGAGAACTGGCCACCAGAAAGAGAAGCCCAAGACCTGCCCTGTTTCAGGATAACTGTAAGATAGTTACAGGAATCGGTGCCACCAGACAGGTGGGGTTTTTTTCTTCTAGAAATCAATCTCACGCTTCCAAGTTCTAAGGAACTCCTATTAAAAATTAAATGCAGACGTAAAGGATGAGAATTAACATTCCCAGCTACTACATTAGGAGTTGAGAGGCAAAGAGACCGCGGCCGGGGGGACGATTTTACCGACGGCAGTGTAAGAAGCACAGGCTGCCCCGGGGGGCCCGGCCCAGGCCAGCGCCGCCGGTACCGGCCCACCCCAGCTCAAGGCGCACCACACCGGCGGCGCAGCGAGGCCAGGCCGGCGGGCAGCGGCGGCAAACCGGGAAGGGCCGCAGAAACCACCCCCCCGCGCCGGCCCAACCTGCGTGAGGCGGCGGAGCCCCCTCAGCGGCAGCCCCCTGACGGCCGGGCGCCGCGGGGACAGGGCTGGAGCCGCATGTGTCCCCCCCCCCATCACNCTGAGTATGAAATAAACAGAGCCTCAAAAACTTGACTGCCCATACTTGGCTCTGGTGAAAATACACTAGCCCCAGACACAAACCAGAGGAAAATCAGAACCAATACACCCAGAGGGACCTGGCTAGGCTGGAGAGGTGGGCCCTGCCAACCTCACCAAGCCCAGCAAAGCCCAGTGCCAGGTCCTGCAACCTGGGTCAGGGCAATCCCAAGCACAAACACAGGCTGGGCGGAGAATGGATTGTGGAGAAGGACTTGGGGTTTTGGTGGATGAGAAGCTCAACATAAGCTGGTGATGCGCACTCACGGCCCAGAAAGCCAACAGTGTCCTGGGCTGTATCAAAAGAATTACAGAGAGCAGATAGAGGGAGGTGATTCTCCCCCTCTGCTCTGCTCTGCTCTGGTGAGACCCCGCCTGGAGTGCTGTGTCCAGCTCTGGAGCCCTCAGCACAGGAAAGACATGGTTGGAGTGGGACCAGGAGGGGCACAAAAATGATCCGAGGGCTGGAACACGTCTCCTGTGAAGACAGGCTGAGAGAGCTGGGGTTGATCGGCCTGGAGAAGAGAAGGCTCCGGGGAGACCTTATAGCAGCCTTCCAGTACCTGAAAGGGCCTACAAGAAAGATGGGGAGGGGCTCTTTATCAGAAGTGTAGCGATAGGACAAGAGGTAACGCTTTTGAACCAAAAAAGTGTAGATTTAGATTAGATACTAGGAAGAAATTCTTTACTGTGAGGGTGGCGAGACACTGGCACAGGTTGCCCAGAGAAGCTGTAGATGCCCCATCCCTGGAAGTGTTCAAGGCCAGGCTGGATGGGGCTTTGAGCAGCCTGGTCTCATGGACAGTGTCCCTGCAGGTGGGTTGGAACTAGATTGATCTTTAAGGTCCCTTCCAACCTATGATTAAATAATTGTATTATGAGAAATCCTACCTTTCTTCCCAGTCACTGCTTTTAACAAAACGTAGAGAAGCAGAGTTTGGTGAGTATACTTACAAACCAGAACAAGATCAAGCTGAGAAGCCTTTGATGTTTTCAGTCTCATTTTGCTTTGCAATCAATTTAATAGCTTTGAAGTAGAAAATACCCTGTACAATAAAGGACTTCTATTTATTTTTTTCAAATTAAATGTAAGTATGCCTGCTAGTAATACAAAAAACTGGAACACCAGCTATTCCCAAAAATGTATAGCTTTGTTGAAAAGCAGTTGTCATTATCTTCATGAAAGAGTAATTTATACTCACAACTCCACAAAAGGAGAGATGCCCAGCTTAAGTCGGGGAATTTGGAGTCGGGATTTATATGACCAAGAGGACTACAGTAGGCACCAGCAGGTGTGGAAAAAAAGGCAGTATGCATCAGCCTTGCGTTTTCGTGCTCGTATAAGTCACTTCCTTGCAGCCATTTATTTCTGTTTTCCTTTAGATCTTTAAAAATAACAAAACCCCCACAATCCAATGCCTGTCAAAAGAGCAGAACTGGCTCACCTCAGCAGCGTTAGGCCCTGGAAAATTGCACATCAGAAATTTCCCTGGGTACTTCTGATGTCCATGGCAAAATATGGAGAGTGGTTGAACTTGCTCCTGTGCTACCTCTGCGGGTTATATTCCTTCCATGCACATCATTTGGCAAAAAGTACTCCAGGGATCATCAGCTGTTAAAGAGCGCTTTGAGTTGCACACACTTTGGTCTTTGCTCCGTTGAGTCAGTAGCTAACGTAAATCAGAAAAACCTGTTCTTTTCCTCACTGTGTTCTACCCAAGTGCCAAAAGAAACTGAGACTACACAGGGGAGCTGAGAACTGGGCAGTGGTGGTAGAAAGAACACAAACTAAATGGGAGACCTGCATCGCAATGGGTTCATGTACACGCTAAAAATACTGGATCCAGGCAAGAATGCTAGCCTCTATTCATTTGTTTCTTTACTGAAGTTTGTAATAGTAATAGTTTCTTTTTCCGGTATTCTTCATTCTCCTGCTCTGCTTCCTCATCTATGCATTTTCTTATTTGTGCTTTTAGTTCCTCGATGCCTTCTCCGGTATATGTAGATACAGGAATTATATCTTTGAATTCAAGTGTATTTGCAGGAATCATTTCTTCCTGTAGTAAGTGTAAGAAGTCTGAAAAATCATATTGGAAGAGTTAGTACAACCACCAAATAGTGTATCATTACAAAGACCATAAAATCTCATTACATTTAGAAAATAATTTTTAATAAATTACAGTAATAAACATAACTGCAATTAATATAGAAGTATTATTTGTTTAATTCATCTTTAAAAAACAGCTAAAGTGTCAGAAGAGGAGCACTAACATAGCAGTTATACCATACTTATACCCTCACAAGAAAATTCTATAACCTTCCTTTAAGATGACTACAAAGAAATCCCAAGTTCTAGAATATGGGAGATGGTTTTAAGCCTTCCTGGTTCTTATGCATTCCAGGAAATAGGAAGAAATTCACCCCAATGTAATAGCAAAACTCAAGTAAACCCCTACATAGGCCTGTCCAGAATCTTCATGTGTTTTGGCCAAAGTCACATGATAAATTGTATATACATGTGTCTGTAAGGGGACCTTCACCCAAGGTTACTGTTACCCGAGATACCTAGACTGGAAATTTACTCTCTAACATCACAGTTGGAAAAGATCTTCCAGGGCATCTCTATTTTATCAAAATACCTCTCCAACAGTGAAGCCAGCACTACAGATAGGTATAAACTGAGGTCTACAGGCAGGAAGTGCTTTTAAAACATAATAAATTTAATAGCTAACTTCAGTTTCAAACAACTCCTTGCCAATGCAGAGTTAGCCCTGATGAAATCTTACTACTACTTTTGCCAAAGGTTACTGGTGAAAGTTCGTTTACCTTGAGGATTCTGTAGTTGTTTCATAAGTTCATTCAAGTTCTCCTTGGCACAAGGCAAATCCATTTTATTAATGGCAAGAAGGGCAGGCTTTGTTAGAAGTTCCTCTTTGTATAGTTCCAGTTCCTTAAAAGACAAGTAAATTTGCCTTAATAACTATTCGTAGTTTAACAAGTGCTACTTCAGTTTTACATCTCCTCTGTCATTTGTTTAATTGCCTAAATAGTCTTTCATGCTTAGGCAGCTGTGAGATTTACTCAGGAGCTCAAGGCTCAAGGTATTAAAGCAGTCTGACAGAAGAAAATAATGTTCAGTGATTTTTTTACTCAAACACAGATGTTTCGGGTAAACAGGCTGGTCGATTCTGAAACAGCCTCCTATCAAAAGAATGACAGTTTGGGGGTTTTTCTTTCTGATATCCACAAACACAAAATCAATTTCAGAAAAAGTTCTGATCTGTAAAACATATACGCAAATTACGTGGAGAGTTTTCTGATTCTTAAGCATTTTAATGGACTACTGTTAATATCAGAAATGAAATCACAACCATGAATTGGCTAAAAAGAAACAGCAATAGCTGAAATTCAGAAGATTCAAAAACATCTCATATGCTACACAGATTAACGAAGGAGCAGTCGTGCCCAACATAAAATACATCAGTTTCACCTGGACAGTGGAAAATAAAGATTTCACCATTTTGAAGAACCCTAAGCTTGTTAACTGGCCTTATATTATAAATCCAGAAGACAAACTAACATTCGAAAGTTCTTGATCAAAACTGAGCTTCTTTCTTGGCTCAACACATAAGCACAAATGTCAATTAGGAAAGGTGAGAATTTACCTTTGTTAGAAGTAAGATAGTTTCAAAGGCTGTTCTGAACCGAGTCTTAATAGACAGCTGAAACCCAGAAATATCAACCTGGAAAAGTTCCATGAAAACGAGCTTTGTGGTTATTATGTTACAGCAAATTTTGTTACAGTATCAAGGTACTCTCCATCAACTACTTTGCAGTAAAATGTCCACCTGCATGCTCTCATTCCTGAGCAAGTAACAGAGGGCAACTATACACCAAGGTAACATCATAGACAACGGGAAGCACAAACTGGCTGGTTCTGATACAGTGTTTCTCAAAGATCTGATTTTTAATCCTCTTTTTTAAGGGGATCTTACAGAAAAAACAAAAAAAAGAGTCACCCCATGCTTTAATTATGGCAGAAACATTTCACTGCTCTAAATTGGCAAATTTTAATGATAAATTCTATTTAGGGATTTAATTTATCACCAGTTGTTTGATCATTCCATTCTGAAAACGGTATTATAGCTAAATTTATCACAAAAATCGCAAATTAAAAATTATTCCCTTAATTCCAACTACGCTGCACTTAAGATGCATTTTATTTACTGCACTGCCTTTTATTTCAATAAGCTGTGAATTTTATTTAACTTACAACTAAGAGAAGCTGTTTGGTTCTTTCTACATGTTTGAGAAATTTGTGGCCCATCCCTTTGTTTGCATGTGCACCTTCAATCAGTCCTGGGAGATCAGCCACTGAAATCTAGGAAAATAAAAGTTTCAAACAAAAGATTTCCAACAGACAAAAATGGTGATTTTAAACTATCAACACGTATTATTATTTTATACAAACAAAAGAACCCAGACAAAGGAATGTCCGGAATATCTATTTTGAGAGATTCCTTTTACAATTATGTGTATTCCTGGGAATCTTGTGGGGGATCAGTTCTCCAGCAGTACGCACTGGCTGTTTCAATACATTTAGAGTCTATCATCAGAAGCAGATCTAAACAAAATGTTACTATTACACAGACGCTGTGCTCCTCATGTTCCCCCGTCTATTTATTTATAGCTGTCTGCAAAGTAGAAAACAAAGGGTAATAATACCTCAGCAGACATCTTGCAAAATGTACCTATTACCTGAGAATAAAACAGACTCCAAAAGGCAAGAAGATCAGGCTATCACAGTTGTAGAGAACTCAAACTGTCACTGGAAAATAAAGTCTGTACTTGCAGCTACAGAGAATCATTATTCCAAATGCAAACCCACTTAACATTGTTCCCTGAGCATGAGAATTTCCAAGAATTTGCCTCCTCTTCAACTGAAATGAGATTTTGATTAGTATGTCAGCTTCCAACAAGAGGCCAGCAAATACTGCCACAATGGACAGGGATCTTGTCATTTTCCCTGCTGTTTGGGAGGGTTGTACAAAATTGTAGAGGAGAGCTGAGACAGACCAGAAAAGAGAAGAATACTAAAAACTCCAGATATCTACTCACTAGCTCACAGAAAACTAAGATAGTGAAGCAAAGAAGAACAAATGCAGTCTTCAAACCTATCTAACACCCATTTCGACAGCAACTGGATTCAATTAAACAATGCCCAAACCAGCACACAGTAAGATTTCCAGTGTGCTACCTATTGCAGAGGGGAGCTTTCTGCTATGAGTGAGTTACACTCCCGCTCATGGGTCACACTAACTTTTAACCAGATGCATTTCCTAAATATTTGAAGCCTTACTCCAGAATTTTCCATCTACAGAGATGTGAGATGCAACTGGGTGAACCACAGACTTGTAGGTAGAAACAGGGAGAGAATAACTGAAACAGGAGAGGATAACTAGAGAGTTAGAACAGAAACGTCCACATCCTGGTGTGATGGGTTTGGGTGCTGCAGTACCATCATCACCACTTTTTTTCCCCTACTTTAGTTCTCTTTCAAAGAATATTTTTTACGCAGCTCATAAAGAAACTCATATTCTCTCAAAAGAGCACTTGGTTCAGATATTCTGGTAGAAAAAGTAAATGGTTCTGCTAGTTTCCATGATCTGGTACTAAGACCTGAAGCCAGACTCGTACTCAAATACTCTACTTCTGTGTCTTTCCTTTTGCAGCAGTAATGACAGACAACACCAGGTAACTTGCACGTCTTTTCTTCTTTATAATGTACTAAGATAAAATAAGCAAACTGCCACATATTTCCTTAAAAACGTCAATGTTCTGTAGGGGGAAAAAAAAAAAGATATAATAAGCCAATCTCCTTTGAATGATACAGAACAGTCACCTCAATCATTGCTCACGTCGTTTTGTTTTCAGCAGTTGCAATACTGAGAGCTGAAGTACTTCCTCTTACTCACTGATGTTCCCTGTGACCACAATTACTCGTTCCCTTGATTTTAGAAAAAGAGGTACTTTGTCCATATAGTTCCTACATAGCACCCTACACTGTAGTATAAAACCCATGAACTGTAGAAACAGCCCACAGTAAGAGTCACTGGCTATGACGTGAAACAAACTGCAGAAAAGAAAGCCAGGACTGCAAGTTAGTTCTCCTGCTAGAGAAAGATAGAGAAAGTAAGAGGTCTTGATTCACGGCACATAGGCAGTTTTTTAAAAGGCTATAAATAATCCTGTTATTTGCAGCACAGTTTTCTGGAGTAAATTACCCTAAACTAGCAGATAAAATGAATATACAAAAATTTTCCCTTAGATGTGTGCATCTCTAAGGGAACCTGACAAACTGGAGATACTTCCTTTAATATTCAGTTTTGTTAAGGCTTGTTAAATGAAGGTTTCAAGCATCAGCTACTGAATGCCCCTAAGACTATTGCTTCTGCAAGTGAAGAGAGAAGGTTCCTGTCTTTTCACATCTGAGAGGTATGCTTTCCTGGTTAACGTATCTGAAACCCTTTTAGCATTCGCCTTTTATCTCGGAAGTGATGAGTCCAGTACTGCATGTATCATACACTTAAAAAAAGAAAACAAAAGCACATCAAAGAAGATTCAAGCTTGAGGAATCAAAATGTTTGCTGTAACCTTACATGAACTTCAGGTCCAAAATCTATTACTAAGTCTCACTCAGTGTTGCTTTTTTTCCCCTGTGGATACTGTGGAAAGAATTCCAGGTGCCACACAATATCTGACAACGTTACCTGAAGAAGCCAGGTGGAGTTGGGTTCACGAAAAATAAGGTGGTAGGGCAGTAGCTCTACCGGTCCTCCAGAGCTACAGCCTACTACAAAAGGAACTGAAGCCAGGTGCCTCACCTCTCAGGTAGGGCACTAACCTGGCTGTTCAGGCAATCGCTATCACTTCATACTATTTTAGTTCTTTATTAAAAAAACAAACAAAAAAACCCCCAAAACCCAAACCACAAAAGGAAGAGCCAGAACTGTAAGTTACGGTACCTGGGTTATGGTCACGAATTTCCCTGTCATTTACTACTGCAGATCTGCAGCTATTGGACAAATCTGTCCCTGTTTAACACCCATTCTGGAAATGGCTCATTCATTCCAGAGCTCTCTGTATAGTGAATTTACAGAAAAGTTGCCTCTTCTAAATAAGAATAACAGGTTAGTCTCTGAAAAAACGATTTTTTTATAGTCCTAAACTTAAGAAGAGTATGGTAGGACACAGTAATCTTAATTCCGCGCACCAACTCACAGCTCTAAGATTATAAAGCAGGATTAGAACCACAGAAAGGAGACAAGGGAAAATGAGAAGCCATTTACTAAAGTGACTTGAAATCAGCTCAGTGTCATATTACTGCATTTGTCTACAAAGCTCTCTTCTTATTACTTTATAAAAGTAGTACTTTCTCCACAACTTTCATTAAGTCCATGTAATTGCATTTTATATGTATACATTACAGATACACATGTGAATAAACCCACAGGTTTCCTTTTTCTTTCTGAAATTATGTTAAGCAACAGAACTAACCATTATATACGACTTTAACAAACATACCAACCTGCTTATAATCTGCATACATGATCTTTCCTAGTTCAGGCTGTACCGTTGTAACTATGACAAGAGAAAAAAGACGAAAGGAAAAACCAAAGCTTTTTAACACTTAAAAAAATGTTACTCTTACAAAACATTTAAATGTTGCTGGACCTTCTCACTTCATATTTACATGAAACAAATGTTCAGTACAGAAAAAAATAAGGCAAATGGTATGTTAAGAATTAATGGAAAAGGAATATAGAAAAAGCAAAACAAGAGCGAACAAAATTAGACTACTCAAACTAATGGTTCACCAAATCTTGGCACTGTCTGCAGTTCTGTTCCCATCATCCCAAAAACGGAATGGGGGGGCTAGAGAAGTCTCAGACGCAAAAAGGATTATCCAGACTATGCAGTAACTTCCAAATAAAGAAAAAAAAGGAAAGACAAAGTGAAATAGGACTCTTCAATTTGAGAAAAAATATAAAAACGCTGTAGAGAATCAGGAGTGGTGCAAGAAGGTCATTATTAGTAGGAATTATCAGTACTTGTACTCTTGCTTTTTAATTAAAGAATGATCAGATAGCTAATCCTAATTTACTGATAGAAAAATAATAAAACTAGCATTTTTCAGTGACAGATTCAAACCCAAAATCTTACTCTGTTGCAAAAACAGGTGGTAGCTATTTCCAAACCATACAAGATGCTTATGCAAAGAAACTTGACGGTGCATATGTGGTACACTGAGGATATTACACACCACGGAGAGTCTCAGATGGAATAAAATGGGCTGAGACTAAAATAAATGTTAAACAGACCCTGCATCAACAGCTTGAAGCACTATGCAGGTGTACACATGAAAAACTGAGGTGCTTAAAGAAACTGGACACTGAAACAGCAACTTCTTTCTTTGAAGTACTTCTTAAAACTACAAATCTGTGTAACGTATGTCACGTATTTAGCTTGCAACATGGTTACCCCCTATTCTTTATTACAAGGCTGTAAACCAAGTCAGAGAAAAGACTTCTCGCTCTCATGAAAATATTACTGCTCTAAAAATAAGAGTATGAACTTACATGCATAATTTGCAATCTCAGGTTTGGCATGAGAAATCTTGCTTAACAAGGATGATTTTCCCGCATTTGGAAACCTGTAAGGAAAGTCAGCATTTATACACTGAATAAGCACATGTGTGATTCCTGTATACTTTATTACCACACACACTATATTACCTTTGTCAAACTCAGTGCTATCAACTAATTTTTGCAGATTAAAAAAACAACAAAACCCAGATAATTTTGATTTTTTTTTTAATCAAATCTGAATAATTTTTATAAACCCAACAGTGCTTCCCAAAGATGCAGGCCAGAGAGGGTATGTAAATACATACGTAATAGAATTAAGGGAAATCTTTCCAATTCACTCAGATGGAAATACAGCATAAGCATCCAGGTCTACTTGAATTCAGTCTTCACATCCTATAGCTAATTCTATTAATTATGTTTACACACTTAACATTTGTCATGCAAATGCATCTTCTCAGTTGTATTTAGTCTTTTGTATGCAAATCATGGTCAATTAAACATTCTACAATTTAAGTACCAACTATACGCAGCAAAGCATATATACACTCTGTAAGTACATCTATATGGGGAAGAGGGGGGAAGAGGGGGGAAGAGTAAGAGAGAGACTTTGTGTATATTGACCACACACATGCAGAATTTGTATATGTTTTTAAGGCAACAAGGTTGTTTGAGGGATCCTGAAATTAGGACTAACCTGCTTTGCTACCAAATAAACCAAAAATTATACCAGCGAAGCCCTAGGAGCTGCTCTGTGCAGACCTGACTGTTGTAATGTTTTCCCTCTAGCTACACTTGCATACTACGACAACAATATTCCTCAAGGGATACAGCAGCTTTCACAAAAGCTTCTTTACAGAATATACCTACTAATTGAAATGGAAACCTAAGTTGAAACCTAAATTATAACACATGCTTATCTTAAAGATGAATCTGACATGTAGAAGACACTATAGAATCATAGGGTTGGAAGGGACCTTAGTAGTTCATCTAGTCCAACCCCCCTGCCAGAGCAGGGCCACCTTAGAGCAGGTTGCACAGGAACGCGTCCAGGCGGGTTTTGAATGTCTCCAGAGACGGAGACTCCACCACCTCCCTGGGCAGCCTGTTCCAGTGCTCTGCCACCCTTAAGGTAAAGAAGTTCCTCCTCAGGTTCAGGTGGAACTTCCTATACTCAAGTTTGTGCCCATTACTTCTTCTCCTGTCCTGTCCTGGGCACCACTGAAAAGAGCCTGGCCCCATCCTCCTGACACCCACCCTTCAAGTATTTATAAGTGTTGATTAGGTCTCCCCTCAGACGCCTCTTTTCCAGGCTAAAGAGACCAAATTCCCTCAGTCTTTCTTCAAAAGAGAGATATAGACATGATTCATGTCAAACTTGAAGCTAACACTGACATCAGAGGACAGACTATAGTCCTTATTCACTGCATCTGCTCCATACAGGAGACCACACAAGACTTGTGTCCCAGTCAAATTCACAGGCAGTTATTCAGCACAACGTTTCAGTGCAACAGTGATGAAAGAAAACTGTCTACAGGCAACTGAACATTGGTCACAAGATAGAAAGGCATGTGTCACACAGAAATCCATGTACTCTCCGCTTGAATACATGCGGAATCGTGACCTGTGAACAGGGACAACTCATAAGAACATGGACTAATGAAAAACGAGACTAATATTACATTAAGGGGCTTTATAAAGAGGTTGTATATGGGACTTACTTAAAAAAGGAAGAGACAATGACTCTTGTGACAGGAAAACTATTGAGGGTAGTTTTAATGCGCTCTGATGTTGAGAGGTGACATAAAGGCTACTCTGCTCATCTCCTTAAGTGAGTAGTGTGTTTCCACTGAGTTACAATATGCTCTTTGAAGTTTAAATTGCAACCCACGCTACACATCACAACCTGTACCCAAACCTGATGGGCCTTTCTCAAGTCTGTATGTTTTTTACCTGATCTAATAGCAAACCACTTGCAAATCTACTGAAGCAAAAATAACAAAGAGATCAAAGTACAACCATAAGCCATCAGAGGCTGATTCATACTCTCAACAAGAAAATAATATGCTCCTCGAATAAATTGATGATTCTTTTAATCCATTTTAAAGGGAAACAGCCAAAATACAAGCCAAAACGCAAAATTAAAGCAGCGCCAGTGTCACAAAACACCGATATTTTCACACAGTCTAAACCAAGAAAGCATTCTTTATCATGTAACTACTGCAGACCACTTGAAAATTATATAATATCAGATAAATCTGATACTAGCAGAATTATTTCTAATAAGCAAAAAAAGAAAAATGTAGGTAGAAAACCATGCTGTCTTCAAGTTTCCATTCTTTAACAGTATATACCAATTAGACTATTTCCACCTCAAACTCATTGACAGTTTACATTTCCTTTGGTTTTTATTAATAAGGAGCACGAGGTGGGGAGGGGGAGATAACAGATGCTGAGTAGATCAATACTTTTCAATTGTAGTTTGTTGAAGTCTTTATCCAAATAAAAATATATTTATCTGCATTGTTATAAAGCAGCAACATTGAAACACAAGTCCTACTCTTCTGGTTTGTAATTACTTCCTTCCAATGTTCCAAGCTGTTTATTTGGGAGAGTAGGCTACGTACCCTTTGAAACTCTCTTTAAAACTACTACTGAAACGATCCCACTTGTGCCAGTACCACAAAGTCAAAGATGCAATACGGATAGTGCTCATTGCTCTGTTTCGCACCTCCTACTTACTTCATAAATATTAGCTAACAGTATTTTGATAATCACCGCAATTGCTCAATTCAATTATATATTACTCTGATTCATGAAGGCCTTCACCCGCAAAACCATAACTGATACACTGAAAATTTTAAAATTAATTTTGATAGGTTTAAACTCTGACTTTTGCAAACTACAAGTAATTTACGTGGCAACGCAAATGTACAGTAACACTCATCCCTCCAAACTCTCCAGTTTTTTTGGTATCCCATTTGAAATTTACTACTTTGTTTTCTAATATCAGTTCTCAAACTACAGTACTTACCCAACTAAGCCAACATCTGCTATAAGTTTCAAATCAAGATGAACAATTCGCTTCTGACCTTTGCAAGGCAAGAAGTTTGTGACCAAAGAACCTCCACAACCTCCACGAGCGGCTAGGAATCTCTCTCCTGCTGCATTAAGCTCTCCTGAAAATAAATTCACCAGTGAAAAAGGACAATCCCCTGCAGTAGTTCAGCTGTGACTTTCCACTTAAATCTATCTTCAACAAAGAGACAATTTTCTGTATGTTTCCTTGCAAGAGCTGTGCAAGGGTCATGGTATTTTTCCCTCTTTGGAAACAAATGAAAGCAATCATAGCTCAGTATTCCCCTCTGGCACATAATTACTCACTTCAAGAAAAGTGCTAAGTACAGGAAGGCAAAGTACAGCCAAGACAGTAGTTCTGAAGCCTCCAATTCTTGAATTTAAGAATGCAAGGAAAAATTGATAAAGATGTAACTACAGCAAACTCTTCAGATGTTCCCTATTTTTTCATTAAGATGCAGGCTATAACATCCCCCGTAGGGTAAGAATAATTAAAAAAAAAAAGCAAAATTTGAATATATAATTCAGGGATACCTTTAGACATTGATGTGCCTATATCATAAACAGTTCTTGCCATACATCAAATTTTGTTAAACATCCTAATCAGAGTCATTTGTGAATGTAGTCTGAACTCTGAACAGCATCAGAAAAAAAACTCTGAGAAAGTGCAAATGAGCCATTGAGAGCTATTCCAAGAGCACCCTATTGAAAGATATCTTCCCAGTTACTACCAAGTACCACTCTTTAAAAAAAAAGAGTAAAAGCCAAATAAGTATTTTAGGTAACTTGAAATGCTGACACTCGGCAAGGGTCTTTATCTTTTACGCAATGTTGTAATTCAGTAAAGCTACAGGAAGTTTATGGACATGTAATTTATGTAAGGTCATTAATCATTACGTGGAGGATCAGTATGGCTTTCAGCCTTTAACACTTGTTTGGAAGGACAATTTTCTTTCTGTTGCATATAGTGATACCAACTGACTCCTGCTAATTTCTGGAAAGGGTCCTTGCTTTTCTAACAATTTCTACAGTGTGGTTTTTTTTTCAACTCTTTGTCAAAACAAAGGAAAACAAACACATATTTTGGCAGACGTGCAACCTTAAAACATCCTGGTGCTAAAAGTCGGTTAGATGCTACCAGTAAATATGACAGTATCTACTAGATACGTTAAAACAAAGCAAAAGTTCTTACCAATCTGCGTGCCATCATCACAAAGAACTGAAATTCCAGGAGGCATGTGAACTTCACAGTCTTTTCCTTTTTCACCTTTTAGTGCTTTAACACTGGGAGAAATTAAACCAGATTTAGTAATTTCAGCTGACATTCTGCTTTCTGCAGAAGATGTAGGTAATTTTCATTAAACGGATTCTTACCTGCTGTTTGCTCCTGTTCCACCTACAAATCGCTTCTGGGGATATCTGTCCTTTATGCTCTTTAGGGTAGTTCTTTCTCGGGCGATGAACCAGACGTCACCACCTCTCCCCCCTTCCCCACCTAGACGAGGATAACCCATTCCACCAGTTCCTCCTCTCACATAGACCCGTAAATCATCAATAAAGTTGCCGTACTAAAAAAAAACAACACAAGTTTCGTATCAGCATTGATGTCAAAAGAACAAAGTTAAAAGCTTATCAAGAAGTTTCAGCTGGGACATGGTTGAGACATCAAGGAACGTACCTAACCTTCAACAGGACATGAAATGAAATGTGTTTTGTGTTCTTTTGCAGGTGCTGACTTAGACGTAAGGTAGTAAAAAATACGACTTCTTGACCAAAGCCAAGCTAAGAGCGTATCACAAACTAACTTTGGGTAATTACAATGCTAAAATACACACGCCTTCGTGAATAATAAGCATGCTAATCATGTAACCTCCCTAAATGTTTTAAACATGAGCTTAGTAGCAAATGAATCATTATTAACCAATCAGCTGTATTTTATCGTTATAAATATTGGGCGGTCGTGTATTATCCTCACAAATACTGTCACTGAAAGCTGTGATGTGCTGGCTGTTGTTAATTGCCCGGCCCCTGATCCTGCAGAATGGAAACAAAAGCACATATCGTGACTCGGTGTGCTGACGGGCTCTCACTCACCGGGTGAAGAGCCCTCGTTTAGGGACAACAGTATTACATTCTGTTTATATTTCGTTTTGTAGCCGTTAGAATCAATGTGGGTAATGCTGCTTAGACACAACTCTTCCCCGACTGCAACAGACAAGTAACCCTCCGAGATGTTTTTCAGTAAGAGAAATACTTGACGCTCCTCCCCCGGCAGCCCTCCCTTACGGCCCGGCCTGCACAGCCCCGGCGGCACAGCCGCTGCCCGGCGAGGCCGCGGGGCCGGGAGCGGGGCCGGGAGCGGGGCCGGGAGCGGGGCCGCCGCCGCCCGCCAGCCCTCCCTCCCCCCGCCGCCCCGTCCCCCC
>VXBO01001722.1:72997-115710 GCA_013400135.1 Rhinoptilus africanus | reverse complement strand
GGTCCCTTCCAACCTCACCGATTCTATGATTCTGTGCAAAAATTAGATTGAGCTACCATGACTTCAGTAAAGCATACAATGTTGGCATTATGTAGAAAATAGTAGGAAAAAAGAGATAAGCAGAAGAACTTTTAAGTGAGATGAAGAAAGTGTGGGAAAGTTGCAGATGGCAAGAAGGTTATCAGGAAACTTCTTCAAGGATCAGGCCATAGGCCCTGAGCTCTCCTTGAATACCAGTACAAGTACATACCAAATTGCCCCATGTTTTCATGCTTTGTTGTTGAGTTTAGTACTGATGAATCGTTACGACTGTTGAGAGCAGGGGCTGTAGCCTGTCGACTTGGCAGAGCCTTGTTTATACGCAGTGTGCTGAACTTCTCTAGCACACCGCAGGAGGTTCAAATCCAAGAACAGCTGAGTGTGTAGACTGGTCCAGAGATGCCAGCAGAGCTACTAACTAATGTTCGTTCAACTCACGGAATCTATCCACAACTCGGCCTCACAAAAGAGAAATAAGGAGCAGCAGATCTCCTCTGTATGTTGTGAGTTGAAGGTGTTACATCCATTGACCTAACGCTAGATCTGCTGCAGCACTGAGCAAGCTCCTGCCACTGAGCTCATACCAGCAGGGAGTTAAGTAACATTTCATTTGCAATTACCGTTGTGTATTTTCTGGAACCTTTTGTACCAGTAAGTATATGATCACACACACAACAATGCTAAAAAATACTGAAACGGAATAATTTAAAATTCTGAAGTTTGAGGACGTTTAGATGGATTATTTTCTAAATGCATTACTTCAAAACTGAATCTGGTCACCTGAAGAAACCCTCTGTTTTGCCTGGGCAGCACTGATTCTGTCATCTTTTTCTGTTGATGTGCGTCGGCTGTTTAATCAGGGGTGGGCGTACTGTACTTGAACTTGAGTAACAGAGCCCGATCGTAGAACATCACTCTGTTATTTCTTTACTTCAGCTGCTGCTAATCAGTGATGCAGAGGGTGACTCAATTCTTTATCTCCAGTGAGCCCTGTTTATGTAGGAGCATGTAGATGTGTAGTCACAGAGATATCTGTCATTCAGTCACACAAAAGGCTGATACCGTTTTAAAACTCTCCAAACTGATTTATATATAGTCGGTGCATGTTCTGACTTTCATGCTAAATAATGCTTCAGTTCCTGCTCTTTCTGTTCTCGTTGCGTACGTACGTCACGTACTGGTATATGACAGCTTGAAAATCACAAGGGTACTGCTGCATCAAATCATGGCTTTACCACTCTCTTCCTTTTCTCCCGTGATATAAATGACCAGGTAGTGTGCAGTTGTCAACTCTAACGAGAGGAAGCTGTACAATCTCTTTCCACAACAGTTTTAAAGCTTCCAGCAGCAGTTTGTTTAAATTTGTACTTTACATGCTGTTTTTCTCAGTCTAGAGAATAACTAACTTCAGAGGAAATATTTAAAAATTAAGCTGAGATATTTTAACAACAGAGCTTTATTTTAAAGCAGACTTGAAATAATTAAAAAATGCAGGTCAATTGTCTTTCCTTGCCTTTCTGAATATGCACAAAACAGCTCATTGCAGTGCCGGGGAAGCTGGCATAAAGGTCTTCACAGTTGAAAGAAATAACTACACCAACACATCCAAGGTCCAGGTGTTCTAAAAATTTCATGTATTACTTTCACAGTTTTATTTTAAAAAATAATTAAAGAGGAGATATAACCAGTGCCAAGGATACACTCTTCAGTACAATAAATGGCCACTAGGTGGAGGCACCTCAGCTGCAGTAATGAAAATAAGCTGAAGTACAACAGTTCAAAACTCATGCTATACAAAAACTACCGACGTTGGAAGAATTTGGAGGGAAAACTTGTGTTTTGCCTAAGTTTGGTTATCAATTAAAAACCTCTCAAAATCACAGAAATAGCCACTTTTGTCTTTAATCCCATCTGTGTGAAATGGCTGTGCTGGAGCCTGTGGGTTTACATGTGGCGTATGCTGCATCTTTGGAATTCTTCCTGAGCCCCTGCAGAATGGAGAGCACAACCCAGTTTTTTTCTCTATATCCCATTTATATTTAGTCACCAGCTGAAAAAGAATCTGCTTCCCTAAGCAGGTGCACAGGGTCTCTGGTTTTAAGGGCTTTCACCTACAATCCAAGCTTTTAGGTAGCTTTCGGGTAAATTAGATTTTATGAAGTCGGTCACAGATTGGCTTTCCTTGATCTTAGCTGTTCTGAAATAGAAATTGTAATAACAATACTTACCTAATAAACATGATGGGTGTCTTTCTTCATGGTGCTTCCATCCTACAAACTTCCTGAAACATCCTGCAGGATTATTAGTTACTAATAATTTAGTTACTAATAATGATCTCTGTCAATGTAACTTCATGGGTTCATCCTTGTTCCAGGTTGAATTCTCCCATAGGTGAAGATCACTCCGTGCCTGACTGACAAAGATGCATAATGCCATAAAGGAAAATGAAATACGAAAATCAACCTTCAGAACCATTTTCACTTGGGGAGGTGAATTTTTTAGATATTATCAAAGATTTTTCACATAAATAGATTCTTAAGAGAACACTGTTGATGAGGTGGCACTTTAAAAAGAGAATTTTTTATTTGAAAGGATTTTCCTAAGAAAACCCTGTTCCTTAGCATTTTGATTTCTGTAGCTGTGTTCTGGGAATGCCTCATTTTAAAATTAAAAATGGTGAATTTATTAACTAAATTAGGAAAAGCGTGAGAAGCATGATAAAAATAAACCTGCATGTTGAAGAAAAGGGACCGAGGGCTGCTGCCAGAGGCTGCTGGAGGAGAATAAAATCCCTGTGTTCGCACCAGTGTCCGGTGCTACTGCACTTACATGTTTTCGATGGGAATGAAATGACAAGAAGGAATGGATGCAGTGGCCGAGCAGCCGTGCGACTGCCCACTTCTTTACGCGCCTTTAAATGCCTTTGAAATGTTGGCTGTTCCACTGTTGAGATTAATCACACTAATAAACTTGGTAGTGCATAAAGCAAACAAAAAGAGGAGAAGCTTTTCCTAACTTGAAAACTTACCGAAAGCTATTTTAATTAATGATATGAAGGAGCTTTCTTAAAGGTAGGTTCCTTGTGCAGCCTTGCTAATGCTTTCATCTCCCTGCTTATGAGTGCTGCTGTAGAATTTCAAGGAGTAATTACATCTAACGCAGATTTAGCTCCTTTCAGTGATACAAAGAGTTCAGAGATAAGCTAACTATATTCCAATCTTCCAGATGTTTTGGGTTTTTTTTTTCCCTGTATAGCTGTGTAGGTTCAAACATGGCTTTTTTTTTTGAAACAAGATTTTGAAAGAGTGTTTATATTGCTTAGCTGGAAAGGCTCCCAGAAGAGGGCTAGTTATTCTGAATGTTGTTTCAGAGCAGGTTTGTATTTGCCTTCAAGTACTGTATACAGTGTTTTCATGACAGAAATTACTACGTTTACACTTGAAAGAACAGGCTGTTCCTGTCATGTTGTGGTCCACCAAAGCATGTTGTGAAACCCGAACAGACCCAATTTTACTACGTATTTGTCCTACATTTTTGTCAGCCGTGCCTTCCTCTGGAGAGAGGAGGGCTACAAAGGGCTATAGGGCCACAAAGATGATTTAGGGCTACAAAGATGATTAGGGGGCTGGAACACCTCTCTTATGAAGAAAGACTAAGGGAATTAGGTCTCTTTAGCCTGGAAAAGAGGCGTCTGAGGGGAGACCTAATCAACACTTATAAATACTTAAAGGGTGGGTGTCAGGAGGATGGGGCCAGGCTCTTTTTGGTAGTGCCCAGTGACAGGACAAGAGGTAACGGGCACAAACATGAGTATAGGAAGTTCCACCTAAACATGAGGAGGAACTTCTTTACCTTGAGGGTGGCAGAGCCCTGGAACAGGCTGCCCAGGGAGGTGGTGGAGTCTCCATCTCTGGAGACATTCAAAACCCGCCTGGACGCGTTCCTGTGCAACCTGCTCTAAGGTGGCCCTGCTCTGGCAGGGGGGTTGGACTAGATGATCTCCAGAGGTCCCTTCCAACCCTAGGATTCTGTGATTCTGTGATTCTGTGAGGTTCTCTGGAGCTGCAGCTGTTACCAATTTTAGGGGCTTCAGCCATCACGATCTGGGTACGTTGTTTTTTGTAGGTGGCAATGTACTGCACAGAAAAATTAAATTACAGTCCTGAGCTGAATTTAAGAAAGGAGCAGCTGCAATTTGGTCGCCTCAGTCCTCTCCTTGTGTAGAGCAGACCGCGTTCCTTCAGGGAACACCTCATGCAGGAGAGTTAGTCGTGTGGAACATCGCACACAGCCTTGAAGAGAGCTGTTGGGTCTGCGCAGAGGTTCTGCGGGGTTTGATTTCCTCGCGGTGCAGAGTGAAGTGATTTTCTGCTGTGTGCCAGATGCAGCATTTTCACTGTACTTTGAACCATCGCCTTTTGAATTTTCATGTCTTTAAAGAGGAAGAGTGAAGCTGTGAGGGAGCCCAAGTCTTGCCAGTGCCTCAGATCCCTGACATTTGCTGTGAACCCTCAAACAGCCTTTCAAAGAGGTAATTTCTGTGACACCAGACTAATGACATTCTGAGCACTTTTTTTTAAGTTGCTTGATCGCTATTTGCAGACAAAGTATTTGTCCCCATATTGTGCTAGAATGATTGTGTGTGACAAAGAAACTTGTTTTCTACTTGAACTTTCCATGCAAGTGTTTCCTTTGGTTTTCAAATTCAGTTCTATAGGGTAACCCTGTTTACCACTGCTGGTGTCATAGGTCTTCAGAACACTTTCTGGTCATCCTCACACCACGCAGGACAGACTCTGGTCTCTTAAAGTAATAGATGAGGAAATCCACGGGTAAAAGCTCCAGGTCTGCAAGTTATTCTTGCTAAGTGGGCATCTGGACCAAAAGATGAAGTGAAGGAACTCAAGAAACCCACTGCAGAGCACATAGCCTTGGGCCAGGGATGAGCTGCACCGAGACACCGGTGAGTTGGGGGACTTCAGTGTTTCATGATCCCACCCTTTAGGGCAGAAGTGGGCCCAGGAATCCTGGAACGTTTCTGAGGCGTGGTCAATGCATTGCCATTTTCCATAACTGATTCTGTTGCATTACCCAGCTGTAGGAATCTGTGACGTAGAGGCAGCTACGTTCAAAGTTACAATCTGACATTGCACCACAGCAGGTTAGAAAAAACCACAGAATTCCAGTCCCTTTGCAAAAATGCTGTGTGTTTAATGATGTTGCCGGCTGATGGTTTTACTTTGACAAGCTTTGAATAAACTCTAGAGTATGGAGTCACCCAAGCTATCCAAGGAGGAGTGCCAGGACTGAGGGAGAAACAGAACTGCTAATCTATGGACAGGAATTTGCCCTTAGGAACACATTTGGCACTAATAGAGCATCTTCCATTATAGGAAGTCAAGGCCTTTTACAGATTTTAATGCTTTGGACTCCCTGACAATCCCTAATTTAAACTGTATTTTTAACCTTATTTTACTATCAGGATAGAGAAGTTATTTTTATACAATGTACTGGGTCTGGCCAGGTTAACCTACAACATATAGACCCATGGAAAATCCATCCACAGCAACTGGTAAAAAAAATCTGTCTCTATTTTTGGTCTGAGACTGATGAGATATCGTAACTGGTGTATCACAAGAACAAGCATGGAAGAAATAACGAGAAATCTAAGTAGGCTTCTTCCCAAGCTTCTCTGCCTCAAAGGAAGGGAAGCTCTTCTAAACATGGGCAGGAGCCTAGTTCCTTAGCAGAGAGAATAACTGTCCAGAAACAAGACAGAAGAGTCTTGAACCACTGGCGCAGCTGGGCTGCTGCTGGCTGGATGATGTGGGACGCGGACACCAGTGAACCGGCGCCAGCTTCTGGAGGGGATGTCGTCAAGTACAAATAAAAGGGCATCGAAATCTTCTCTGGCAACCAAGTCCTGGGAGATTTTAAAAAACAGTGTAAAATTGGTCTCAAGCCAGGGAGTTTCTACACAAAGGGAGCTGGAATAATGGATGCACATGGTGCCTATATATTCTGGGCTGTACGTCTGTTCTCCATCCTTTTGAGATACTGTCTTTGATGGGTGCGTGTTTTAGTGGGCAGACAGGACTGTGGCTGGAAACCTGGGCTTATAAAATGGGGAGAGTGTTCACGTTACTGATCTAGAAAAAGATTTGCTTTCCATTGTATTTTCCTCCCTCTGACAGCCCTCTGCCTCTCCCCTCCCCAGACACCCACCCACCCCATACCCAGTCCCTGCAGGTGACCCCCCAGCCTGGGCTGGGCTGGCGCTCCCTGCCCGCTGCAGAAAGAGGAGGGGCTGCCACAGCCACAGCCACAACCAGAGTCACAGCCACAGCCACAGCCACAGCCCCCTCCCACCTTTCCCACTGACCTGAGCTCATGCTGTCGCTGCTGCTGCTTTGCCAGTGGCAGAGTTGTCCCTGTGCAGCGTAACCCCGGCATCCTCGGAGCATCCAGCAGCTGCCGGGTGCTTGCAGCCCTCTCCGGAATTTCTTTCTTTTTCTCCAAGTGGCTGACTACTCTTGATTCAGGGCTCCTGCTCCCCATCGCATCACAGACACACTGTAAGTATAACTTCTGCTGTGGATCTTTACTTACTGCCTTTGTGAAACTCGTGTGTCCTGTACTGAATAGTAGGAGTTAGTGGTTCAAAGTCTCTGTGACGCTTGTTGTGGTCTCTGCTCCTATCAGAGGTGGTCAAATGCTTAGCATTTTAGTTTTTAGCTGGATTAAAACATGAAATCAAAACAACTCAAAATGTTGGTGGCTTCCTGGCTGCTGTTTTCCTACTTTGTAGCTAAGTTGCCAGCGTGTCCTCCCTCTAAATGCTGGTGCTTATCAAAGCGGAAGCGAGAAGAGAAGCACTTCCATCCCTGCTTGTTTGCTGGAGCCAGTTTTCTAACAACCCAAGGAAGAGAAACTTTAATGCATACTTGTAAACTCTTGGGATGCTGAGGCAGATAATCCTGCCGCCTGCTGAAATGCAGCTGGCAAGTGTAGTTTTCTGAAGGAGATGGGTTGGGGTCTGTCTCATTCCCTTGAGTCCTGAAGGTGAGGTAAAGGAATACATGAGTTTAGGGACCTCAGATGTCTGCAGCAGTGGAATGGCACATTCAGACTAAAAATCATCCCAGAACCCTGAGGCGACAGCTTCTGTTTCCGGAGCCAGCTTTGAGCGACTGTGAACTCCATGGTATCGCTACAACTCTGTCTTCTGACAGACCGTTCACACGTATGTTGTATTATCTGTGGATTATCCTCGCTTTAATTGCACCACTGGGAATTGCAGAGAGGACACGAGTGTGTTAACATTTTGAAGACATCCTAGACTAACTTTTCATACTACCAGTGCCCAAAGATATTCTGAGGGGGCGAGCACCTGCAATTCTGGCCAAGTTCCCAGTAAAATTTGCCCAGTTCCCCAAAACTTGAATCTGCACAAAATCTCACATCACTTTGTATTTGTATTTTACCTTCTGAACTGGCGAGGGGATTGGAAACTGTGGGAATGAGCCTGGCATCAACTATTTGATGGAGAACTAATTTAGGACAGCAGAATTAGGGGCACTATCTGAGAGTCCTGACTGTCGTCTTTTTCTCCAGACTTCTTCCCGTGTTCACTTTTTGGGGGTTTGTGTTTCCCTTTGTGTTTACTCTCCTCTTCCACTGCACTTTATAGGAAGGACCAAGAAAAAAATGTATCAGGTGTTACAGTGATGTTCTGCCTAAACCTGCTTTGACCATATGGAATATGTATCACGGGAAAACCGCAGCTTTCCCAGAGGGAATCCATGTATAATAATGACTACTTACTCTGTAGCATCTGAAGTTCCCGTTATGCCTTCTCTGTTATTACTCTTTCCATCTCCAGTTCTCCAGATAGTTTCCGTGTTTTGCATATATGCTAGAAATAATTGTGCCAAAAGTTTACTTAATTTTCTAACACAAGCCAAAAAGGAAAATGGCTTTTTCTGGTTTTGCAAGACCTACTGAATGAGTTTGTAACCTGCCTCCGCCCACCCAGGACAGTGTAATGGGCCGGTTTAATGTTCCTTCCTTCCCACCTTTCTGAGTTGGACTGCTCCGTGAAAGACTGGCTAACTCTCTTACTTGCTTGCAAGCATTTAAAATAGAATACCCTTAGGATTCTTTCAGCATCTGCTATTAATGTGATTTTGCTGATGATCTAAGCAGAGGAGTTTCAGGGCAGAAGTCTTGAGCTCAAGGAACAGTCCTGACCAGGCTTCGATCACTTCAAACTTTCTGCTTCAGGTTTTCATGTTCGAAAGGACATTAACAATTTCTAGGCGCACACCTTGCTCCAGCGTCAGGGTTCATTGACTGCTATTTATTACACGGTTTGAAAAGAAGTATTTTCTGTATATAGGTATAAATCCTCTCTTGGGATATCCTTGAAAGTTCTGCGAGAATGAACTACATAATGGCAGAATCACGGATTTCATACACTTTCTTTCAGGTATCTTCTCGGAGTATGGAATTTGTATGGAAACGAAGGTGGTATCTTCAGCTGGGCTGTGTATTGATACTGAATTTGGTTTATGCCAATCTAGACTATCAAAAAGAAACTCCCGCAAGCCTGGGTCAGATTGACCATCAGTGCTGGGAGGTGTCGTCCCATGGGCTGGTGGAAATGAAGAAACTCAAGGTAGCAGATACTGTCATCGATCTCTGGGACTTCATGATGTTCCTGAAGGAATCCCCTAAGCCCAAACACAACGAACTTTTCAATGATTTAGCCCAGAATTTCTGGGATATGTATGTAGACTGTGTGCTCTCAAGATCCCATGGAATGGGCAGAAGACAATTAATGTCTCCCAGATATTCTTCCACATACTCACACAGAACTTTAGAAGGTAACTATAGGATATGGTGTTGGTCTGTTATGTGCTAACATTAAACCGAACCACTGTTCCACCCTCAGCCTTGATTGTTTAGACAACTCAATATAGTAATTCCCAGTTTTCTGTCTCTACTTGTCCAAAGTATTTGCATCTTTTGATGGTAGCTACTTTCACAATACGTGAGTCAAAAGCAGTTAGGGTACTACATTTCTATACTTAACAAAGTGTAAAAAACGTGGGGTGTGCATGTGGGAGTGTGTGGAAATGGATGCTGCATTCTCCGTTTATCACCGTGTGCATATAAATGACATTACAACACTAAAAGTTTCCTGGTATTTGGAAGGCAGTCTCAACTTTGGGGAATGAACCCTCTGCGAGAAGGGAAGCTCAAACCCCTGACCACTTGAACCCTGTTCTTCCCATTAAAACTATTGACCCATAATGTGATCTCATGGTCACTGAATCACCAAACCGTGACAAATTCTGGCTGTCGTGGTCTGGGATGAGTCTGAACTGAGATCATTTAGGTGATTGGCTTTATGTCTTATTAACCAGTCCTAGATCTGTGTGCTTCCTTCCTCCTTGGCAATTGACTTGAAGTTTTAAGTTTCCAGACTGAACATGGAGATAATTGAATCCTAGCATTCCTAACCACATTGCTTGGAAAATAACTACCTTTCTTTCATAATCTTGCAGGGTCCGCTTTCACCAACCCATTTTAGGCCAAAAGGGGAGAAAATGAAGATACCTCAGCAAGGCAACATCAAAGTGAAGGAGCACAAAAGCACAGCATACACTGTAGATGCTTAGAGAAATCCATTGGCATGGTTCAACCTGTTTTTTTCTCTGTATAAAGTACTTAATCACTGCTAAACTGATAAGTACCCGAGCTCCCATATTGTCACGTTTGCTTTCCTGTCTTGCAGTCCACCAAGGCTGCCTTTTTCCCACTGCATCTGTGAATGCCTTTGTGTTTTGAGACAACACCTTTGTTCTCTCAGGTGAGCTTGTAAGTCTGAACCAGTGTCGTATTTTTGTAGAGGCTCATTTTTTCCAATAATTCTCTTTTTTAAAAGTTAATTTTGATGGAAACCCAATATATTTTTATATGTTAGGCAATGGAGAAAATGTCAACAAACACATTTTATACAGCGTCTTGCACATACAATCAACTTTACTTTTAAGAATTGCAAAAACGTGTAACATCAAGCTAAAGGGAAGGATTACACCCATTGTAATGTTCTGTGCAGTCTAAACTTTGTATTTTATCACTGCTTAGTCTAAGCTATGGGTTAATTAAAGTATTTTTCTATGCAGCAAGGTCTCTGAATAGTAGTCATTTCCTTGTCTATTGAGATGTTATTTGCAAAACCACTACTGCATTAAGAACAGTACTTTACACAAGACTGCTCTTTATTTACACATTCATACAGGTAAATAAGGTGACACAGTTCATCCCTTTCATAGCAGGCAGCATCACAGTTCAGAGACCCCGTGCATCAAGTGGTTTGAAAGAGTGAGAGACTGGCTTGGCTACAGCTCCCATTACAAGAAACCATCCAGCATGGGTAAGCTAATTCAGGGAAGTTAGGAAACTGTCTCGCAAATTCATTTCTCCTGAGCACAGAAAGCCTGAGAACAAATGGGAACACTCAGAGATGCTGACTGTGCTCTGCTTTAATCCTTGGGCTATGCAGCTTGTTCAGTCCCTGTTGTATTCCAGCCTTTTATGGGATCCCAACTGGGTTTAATTATTGTAGGAAACAGTACTTAGACAGTAACAGCATAGAAACCTTCATAAATAACAAGAAATCCATCCCAGATAATGCCTAGTTCATGAAATATCCAGCAATTCTCATAGATTTGTAAATGTTCATTTAGGGAAATACTATATCAAACTGAATCTTGTAAAATATTTCTCCTATAGTATTGTGGAGAGGGTTCAAAAGTAGTGAGAAATTTTTCCTACCCGTGAATATTACTGTAGGTTCCTGAAACAAAAAATATTTTAAATACACCTTTTCTTTTGAGCAAATAGAGGGAGTCATGACACTCCCAAACCCAGCAGCTTCAGGAACTGATACATCATGATGAGCAGCTGTTCCAGCAATATGCAGTTTATAAAGCTGTGTATTATAGTGCATTTGCAATAAAGAAAGTGTTCTAACTGTCACAAACCAGATAAATAAATTCCGCTTGTTCACACCTACAAATAATTTTATTAATCATCTACAGAAGCGTAAAACTATTACAACATTTCAAAGGTTTCCTAGTGATCTTTTAATTGAATGCCGGAGCGAGGCATCTTAGGTAGTTTTAAAAGCTCCATCTTTCCTCAGACTGTAAGTCTTTGTTTTAATCCTGTAGGAGACAAAGGTGCTTGACATCTACCATTAATTGCCTCCAGAATGCTTGAACCATCTATTGCTAGAACAATCTATTGCCTGCAGTGTCTGCCAAAGGGGCAGGTGATTGTGAACAGCAGGAACACAACAGCAGCAGCAGCAGCAAACCAAATTCCAGGTGGACATACCTGTTTGGTCTGTGACAGAGCCATGGAAAGCCAGCTGTCTACTCCTCGGGTCTCTACAAGAGGGATTAACAGCAAAGGGGACGATCTTTTCCTCCACCAGTACTCGGCACTCGCTCTCCTTCCATCCCTGGGTCGCAGCAGGAACAGCAAGCCCAGTTTTCTTGGGTTGCCCCCCAGTAGCCAGACCACAGTCCACGGCTGGCTGGCAAAATCCAATGCCGTCTATGCTGCTGTGAAACCTTGCATTAGTATTCATTTATGAAGTACAAATACAAGCATTTTGGGAAATTCTGTCCCTTTCCTTCTCCAGTCTTTATTACAATTAACAAGAGCACGTGCAGCTCCTTGCCTGCAACATCAGGGGGTCTGTAGCCGAAGCGCAATGCAGTGGGGGGAGCAATGCTGGGGGGGTCACTTTGAGCCTGATTTAAAGTTTTTACAAAAGCATAAATACGGTCTGATTTCCAGTTAAAAGATCTTTTATATCCATATCTTGGCTACACTGCACTGTTGTAGCTTTTGCTAAGAATTTGGAAGGACTTACATGAGTCCTGTAGTTGCAGAAAAAATGGGCCAGTGCCTTGCTGCCAGTAGTAATGAGTCACCCACACATCACACATATAGAATCATAGAATCATAGAATCATAGGGTTGGAAGGGACCTTAGTAGATCATCTAGTCCAACCCCCCCTGCCAGAGCAGGGCCACCTTAGAGCAGGTTGCACAGGAACGCGTCCAGGCGGGTTTTTTATATGCAAGTATATAAAAAAAATCTAAATGTCACAGTCTTTGTTTTCCTAGTCAAATATTTACCGTTTGGTTTTAATTGTGAATAGGCAATGGAGCATACTTTGTGTAGCCCCAGTGTGTAGATCTGTTTTCACATTCCCCAAAGCGGTAATAAAGCAGCATAGCTGCTGAAGAGCTGTCAGAGAAACGTAAGCATAAAAAACTGAGCAAGACTTCACTTGACACAGAGGACTTCAGTTAGATAATCCCTCCATACCTTAGTTTACTTTTCTTGCTGTCAAGCAAAAAAATACACAGAGGTTTGTTTAAGAAAACATACTTAAACTGTACGCAGATAATTTTGGGAAAAAATGTCTTAATGAAATGAGATTATACCTAGAAATTACCAGTTAGCAAAGGGCCAGCATAAAAATTAAATTAGCACTGCTGGTTTTAATTTCTCTATCTTTAAGTTCTAGATGACTCTCGTACTCTACAATGTAATGTTTAACAGACCTGCCCGTAAGAAAATTCTTCTGGAAATTAAACATGTAATTTCATATGGTTGTTTTGTTTTATTCCATTATTTTCTTTGGGTTCTCCTTTTTATAGAATTCAAGTAGGCAATTTTTAAACAAAAATATTTTTTTTACATTTAAACAAAAATATTTCCATTTTTAATGCCAGCTCTGCCATGCCTTGTTACGGGGATAAACAGATTTTTAAGAAACGCTTATAGACACCCCCACCTCAGCCCTTCTCTCTTTCAGGAAGTAAAAAAGAGAGTTGGAAACTAAGTCCTACCTGTTTAGCTCAAATTTATTTCCTATTTTCAAGTTGGCATTTAACAAAGTGGAAGCTTGTACTTTTCTTGAAATGTTGCTCATGGGTAAAAATGACAGACTGTGTGCCAGAGCCTGTATGTCACAGAACCCTTTGCAACGTCAAGGCAATTTATGCCATAGCACTGGAGAGCAACTGGTTTTAAAATGAAGTAACAGCCGCCGGGAATCTTGCTCTATTGTCATATAGCAAATTCTGGCTTTGCACAAGTGAGGAAAGGCGGCAATAGCTTAGACACTGAGTCATCTACAAAAAGGTCTGTGGCTCACAGGTTTGTGTTGGTATTCTCGAGGTGCTAGGGTGGAAGAGGATGGATTCTTATTGGAGACAATATGGGCAATAACCCAATAAATAATTAGAATAGTAAGATCAGCGAAAGACCTGTGAGAAACCCGTGAGGAACAGGACGTTTCAGCATGTCTCCCCAACAGGCTCAGAGAAACTGTTGGCAGGGACAAGCTTCTTAGCGAGTCTTTAGATGAAAACAGAGAGAATAAGAATCAGAAGTCCTCATGCTAAAAGCAGCAATTCAAGAAATAAAATGGACTTGGACAAAATCCACGTGGGTATGGTACCCAGGAGAACGAAGAACTGACGGTGTTTATGTGAAGGTTCATCGCCCTGCTCAAAGAAAGAGATACTTAAACTGCAACGTGTGGAATGTGTCAACAAGGGATGGAAATCTAAATAGTGGACCTACTGATAGTGGATCAGGGTAACCTGCCACCAGCACACATTATTAGGCTCAACACACCTTTGTACCATTCTGTACGGGTACTTTATTAATAAATCATCCCCATGTTTATATTAGTCAAGACAAAATGGAATTTTACTCTCAAGATGTTCTATGCAATTCATCAAAGCATTACAAAGAGCTTTTATCTTGTATCTAAAATATACATACACTTCACTAAAATGTTAAAAGCACTGTTCAGAACACTATCTATTCTACAGGTACTGAATCTTTGTTGACCGAGTCCAATGTTTTAACTCTTTTGATCTTTTTCAATGCTCCTTCATAAACAGAGGGCTTTCTATGAGCAAGGTCTGTAACAGCCAGTGGCCCTCCAATTAATTGAGGTGTACTTTCAACAGTTACTAAGCGACCAGATCCAATCTGAAAAACAAAATAAATGCATTGCTTGACATTCGTGTTAGCATTTAAAATGAGATGAGAGTTTAATCATGAACTATCTTTCAAAAATATTATTCAGCTGATAGAGATGCATGCTGAGGTTTCCGAGCTCCACTCAAACCATCCTTTATGCTAAATTCACAAATTGTTCCCATCAGTACAAAGGAAAAGACAGAGTGGGTTTTCAGCAGGTCCCTTTAAGTACTCTGCTTTTCTGCCTTTGAGTCTGATTTTATGAATAGAGGAAAAGAAAATGAAGCCTTTATTACAATAGAAGTTTGTTGTGCAATGTTATTTGGATTTGTATATATCAGCCACAGTTTTTGTCCTCAGAATTTCAGTATACAGTGATACTTCAAAGAGAAAAGAGGGTAGAGACCCTGTTTCTCTCAGAATGCAATTCTCTAACTACTGCTCCAGGAAAACTCCAAGACTAAGAGAGACATACACTTTCCAGTCTCATTACTACTCTTTATATTCAATACATTCAGGTCTTTGAAGAAAAATCCCTGAATGACACCTCTGTCTTCTGACCATGACCTACTAAACCAAACAATGCGACTCTTGGAGTGCCTGGAGCTCACATGTTTGATTACTTGACCTTGACTGGTTTGCAGTAACCATCTTAGTTTAATTTTCATCTCTCACTGCTAAGAGCCTTTGGCAGAAAGGAGGGAAGAAGACTGTTCCATGAAAAAAATTGCCAGCCATATCTGTCATTTCTAATTCTTACAAGCGGTGTACCCAAGGAATTTTATCTGATGTTGCCGATGTGTGTTCGTTTTCTAAATACACTTATTCTGAAAAATGGACTAACATTTTCCATGTTTTTGTCTACAGTTATTGAAATGTTGATTATAGAATCATGAAGATATTTTCTTGTTAAATCCTCTCCCTCCAAAGAAATGAGTAATCTTGGCTTGAGATCCAAGTCTTTACAATAAAACCTAACAATGGATTTCTCTCTATTAACAATTTACAGAATACTCATGCTTATATTTAATTTTTTCAGATACTTTCTACAAAATATTGCTGATTAACAGTCTCCCTGATATATGCACGTAACTAAATAATTTTTCAGTCCACTTCATCTTTCATTCACAGATGTGTCCCTCCGTATCCTTCAAAAGTTTAATGCAAAGATAATTTTATAAAAATACTAGTCCAGCACTCTGAGACCATCCCCTTGCTTCCTATTAAACTTCCCCATTCTTCGTCACATCAAACATGAACCGTCTCTTTTCTTTTTCAGGATGCAGCCACCTTCGTTGTCATTACTTATTCATGACAGAGAGCCCATGATAAAACAACCTCTTGCCTTTGTGCAAGTTTGAAAACAGCATGTCACGTTTTTTCTTCCTTGTTTCTCCTTACACGGAAGAGTAACTTATAACCAACCAAGAAGCTATCTCTCCCCCTGAAATCCTTCTTAGCACAGAAATCATCCAGTTAGCTCAAAAGCAGTTACTGACTGTAATGGAGATTCTCCTGTGTCTTACCCCAACTTGTCAAAACTTAACATCTAAATACGCTGTTACGCCCGAATAAGATCTTAACAATGGCTTTTATTTTCTCACACTTCAATAAACCCATAGAAATGAAAAAAAAAAATCTCTTCTACAGATGCAATGAGTGACTTATCTGCAGACAGCCAGGAACACGTTTACTGACAAAGGACACCTCTACCAACGTATTAGGGATCACATAGACTTAACCAACGATAAATGAAGGAGGTCTTGACCTCAGCAAGGTTTCCATGAAAGGCTGTCCCACAAGGGGTACATGTCAAGTAGCGTAGCGACCATCTTGCCCACATGTTTTATGAGTAATTTGCAGATCTGAATCTCATTCTGACCAACTATGAAGTTGTCTGAGGATATGTCAGAAGGGCAAGTGGTGCTTTGCATGAGATACAGATTCTTTCTTACATACTTGGAGCTTATCAACATAAACATCATTGAAGGAAGAGGCAGCAGCGGCACATATACAATCCAAATAACCCCCAAACCACTTACATATTAATGAAAATATAACAGCATCATTACTTACTGTTGTAATTATTTATTTACTTACTGTTGTACCAAGGCCTTTAATATCAGTAGAATGGACTGCTCCATTTTGAGTCTTCGATTTACATCTGGAAGCCTCTATTGATTTTTCCTGAAGCCTTTTTGCTTTCTAAAGATAGTTAGAAAAAAAGGCAAAATTATTTTAATCAGAATGAATTGTATCATTTGCACTGACTAGAAAATATACAAACAAAATGACAAAATTAATGTGATAATTCTGTTGGCTTTTAATTATAAGTACCCTCCCTCTGGTTTGTGATTATCTCTTGTACTGGGGATCTGAAAACAGTATAAATGAACATGGCTTCACAAGGGCGAGAAGGGAATAATCACTCGCTATATTCTTGTGGGCTATATTCTTTTTAATGTAGCCATATATGCTGTTAGCCTTCATCACCACAAGAGCACACTGTTGCCTCATGTTCAGCTTGTCACTCTGTACACAGTACACACCTACACAGCCAGTCGGTCCCCAGGCTCTACGGGTGCATGACAACCTGCGCTGGTTTTGCCTGGGATAGAGTTAATTTTCTTCATAGTAGCTAGTATGGGGCTATGTTTTGGATTTGTGCTGAAAACAGTGTTGACAATGCAGAGATGTTTTAGTTAACCGCTGAGCAGTGCTCAGACAGACTTTTCTGCTTCTCACCACCCCACCAGCGAGCAGGCTGGGGGTGCACAGGAAGCTGGGAGGGGACACAGCCGGGACAGCTGACCCCAACTGACCAAAGGGATATTCTATACCGTATGATGTCGTGCTCAGCATATAAAGCTGGGGGAAGAAGAAGAAAGGGGGGCACATCCAGAATGATGGTGTTTTGTCTTCCCAATTAACCAATTACGTGTGATGGAGCCTTGCTTTCCTGGAGATGGCTGAACACCTGCCTGCCGATGGGAAGCAGTGAACTATTTCCTTGTTTTGCTTTGCTCGTGTGTGTGGCTTTTGCTTTACTTATTAAACTGCCTTCATCTCAACTCATGAGTCTTCTCTCTTTTACTCTTCCAATTCTCTTCCCCATCCCAACAGGGGAAAGCGAGCAAGCAGCTGCGTGGTGCTTAGTTGTTGGCTGGGGTTAAACCATGACACAACCTTAATGCATCCCAGATGCATGACTTCACATTTTCTTTTTCTGAACTGCATGAGCTTTCAATCAGCCCATCCCTCCAGCTTGTCAAGGTCCTTCTGAATAGCAACCCTACCTCCCAGCATATGGATTGTTTCCTCCAGCTCAGTGTCATGCATGAACGCAATGAGGTTGCAGGCTGATCCAATATCCAAGCCATTAATGAAATGTAAAGATTTCCTTTTTGAAGAATGTTGAGCCTTCCTAGACTCCTTTGCCCTTCAGGACTGCCTCCCAAGGGACTCTGCCAAGCAGTCCCCTAAACAGCTCAAAGTCTGCCCTCCAAAAGTCCAAGGTGCCAGTTCTACTAACTCCTCTCTGTACTTCTCCAAGAATTGAAAACTCTCATTTCGTGATCGCTATGCCCAAGATGGCCTCTGACCTTCATATCACCCACAAGTCCTTCTCTGTTTGCAAGCAACAGGCCTAGCAGGGCACCTTCCCTAGTTGGCTCACTCACCAGCTGTGCCAGGAAGGGCTCCACATGCTCCAGAAACCTCCTAGGCTCTTTCCCCTCTGTTGTACTGTATTTCCAGCAGGCAACTGGTAAGTTGAAGTCCCCCATGAGAACAAGTGGTAGCACAGACATACACACACATACAGACGCACACCCTCCCTCCAATTGCAAGTGCATAAACAGTCTTGATCCCCAATTTGTGACTGTAATCAGAAGAGCAAATCATAGAATCATAAAATCACAGAAGAGCAGAAGAATCAAAGCTCGTGTAGCTTTGCCAATACATCTTATGGTTGATTTTTCTATGTCTGTGTGAATATAAAATTTCCTATAGCTTCTACTTTGGATATCCTTGCAATTCATTAAGAAATGCGTTTGGAATTTCCCAATTATTATAACTACACTGTGAATGTAAATTTTGCTGTGTCACTCAGATTTCTTACCTTTAGTGCCTCATAGTTTGATGTCCGAGTCAAGAAATTTTCCCAAGATTTATTTACCATTTCTCTCTGCTTATGGATAGCTTGGATCTGTAATATAAATAAGATTTACAAGATGCCACACAGTCCTATCCTCATGAGCTTTCCTGAACTCTTTGGTTGTGCTGTTTGGACAGTTCACCTATGCCCCTTCAGTTACCTTGGCTTATCCCCCTCACTTGAGGTTGGATGATAATGTAGCAATGTACTTGTCCCTTCAAGACTCCACTTACGCACTGCCTTTACAGGGAAAAAGGGTTACCTTCTCTGTTGCAAACAATTTTTCCCCCAGCTCTTTCAGGAATACTTTCTGTACATTCTCACTCTCAAATGCTGAATAACAGAGATGGAATCAGTTCTGGTGACAAAAGTGCAGGCGTCGTAATGCATGACAATCCCTCAAAAACACTAGCATGAGATTTTAGACAACTGGATCGATAGAGCTTACTTCTCAAAACAGGAGAGGATGAGACAGTAGATGAGCTAAAATGCCTTATAACCAAAACTGGAAAATACCCATATCTGCTCACTCTCAGCATGCTGGGAAGCACAAAGCACTAGTTTATGAAGTAATGAAGCTTTGTGAATATTCAGCCAAGGGAGCTTATAACAGAGGCTTATATTTCATTTTAAGATGAAGATGTAGTTGTAATAGGTACTTTAAATTGTTATCTGCTACAGATGAACACAGGTGCAACGCTTTTAGTAAGATAATGATCATTTCTCATTATACCATTGCTGATGCATCACTGATGATACTGCTTCATTTTTTCACATTGCTTTCTAAATATTGGCAAAATCATGCAAACTGGGAGAACTGAGGTTAACCTAATTTAATTTAATGTTAAAATTTTACTGCTGAGACAGATTAAAATACCTTCAAGCAGGGTACACATACAGAATTCTCAACATTACATAATAAGAAAATCTTCATAAAAGTTGACAAAGAAGCTTTACATTGGCTTTACTTATTTAAATACTCCTTGTCTTACCTTTGTATATGCTTTTTCCTCCTCTTGGATTTCTTGGTGATGTTGACTTTCAAGCAATTCAGTCTGCAGAGCAGCAACCATTCTTCCAGTATCTTCTGATACCTCTGAAATAAATTTCAAGGCTTCTTCATCCCACTCAACAGGCCTGAATTCTTCCTTTAGTTCCGCACACAGTTCACTCCAAACTTCTCCAACCTGTACGTGAAAAACACACCGCACTATTTGATATTTATCTCTTTTTTCAGTTCCAATTATTCAAAATATAATAGAGCAACAATCTCTTTCTTTATTGTTGTTTCACTTCCTAGAATTTTAATGCAAGGTTAGACTTCAGTAATGCTATGCCAAATTCATTCATGGTAATCCTCCCTAAGCCTTCCTAAGCCCAAGCTTGGCTCCACAGAGCAGTAACAGGAATGCTGATGATTACAGAAACTCAGAAGAAATACAGATAGCTACAAGATACCAAATTACAAGAGTGAAGTGTTGTGTCCTGCTGGCTGCTGCTGTAAAATCTCAAATTGTGCACATTATCAGGGCAAACTGCAACACAAGACATAAATGGAAGCTGGAATTATCAACTAAAGATGCAGTCTTGCTAGTTCCTGAACACTTCAAGCTCTCACAGACTTTGTTCCTAAGCAGAAAATTGCCATAAACCAAAGCATCTTTTGAGTAGAATGCCTCCCAGAAAGCTTGTTATCCTGTTCTTGTTTCCTACAGGCACATCACACTTAAATTTGACAGCATGGATGGATACTGCATGTGGGTATGAAGATGGGAAAGCACAGAAAAACACAGAAGTGTGTGTTTAATGTAATTTTTAATAACAAACTGTGCCCGCACCCCCAACTGACCTTACTGCTCAGAGGTAGTCCTACTCTAGATCGTCCCCAATTTCTTACTCTTATCCTGGCGCTTTCCTGTTTCTTGAGCTGGCAAAGAGTAAAAACTATTTTTTTTCTGAGTTATTTTTAACTAGCGTCGGTTTCTAGTCTTGTTTTCTATGCAGTCACAAACATTTGTAGCAGTACAAAGAAAGAGTGTGGGGAGTGCTGGAATCATGGAAGTGGGACTGTTTGTTTTGATGGTAAATACGGGCTTACGCTCTGAAACTATAGATGACTTGTGACATAGGTGACAGCTTTTGAAGGTTTGTTTGTTTGTTGTATCCTAAGATATAGTTGCTATGTTAAAAGCGCAGATACAGGAGTAATATCTTCTTCCACAATACTCACTTTAAAGTCAATATAATGCCGTATGATAGCAAGTGTGACAAAATCCTTAGTAGATAAGCCAGGTAAGTTTTCAAAACCTAAAGGAATATTAATCATGTCAGTATTAACAACATGATGAATTTATCTTAAAATGTAATGTTCTAAAAAAGACTCCATCTTATTTGTCATATAATCACATGCAAAATCTTCATCACATGTACACCAGCCAGTCACTCTTCTAATCCTGAGCAGGCTTTTTGTGATAAAACCCCTACTTTCTCTGTAATAAAGTCACTCTATGCTAACTTTTTACTTATGAGTGTCTCCAGTGAGCTTCCAATCACTTGGAAAGCCAGGATAGTACTGCATTTGCTATGCTTTTGTGGTAAGGGTTTCATCTTCCGTCAAAGCAGACAAACAGTTGAGCCCACAGGTCACAGTTACTAAAGAAGCAATTCAGCACAAACAGAGTTTGCTTTAGCTGTGAAGTAGCCAACAGGAGAATTGTATTACAAGGTCTCTAGTACTTCATTTCAAAACCGTGTAATGAGGGTTTCCTCCATCTCACAGATTTGAGCCTTGAGCATAATGACTCCATCTTTTAAAAAATATGTTTACAACACATGTAAAAGAATAAGGTAAAGAAGTATGGTTGTTGAGACTATGCCTCATTTTTTTTGCACATTGAATGTTAATTATACTTGATTTACAAAAACCCACCCTATATAGTCTATCAAACCTCATTCTAGACCTCATCATACCATCTGTGTGGTAACTGCGAATGTAGCATCTATCTATCTATCAAAGTATAATTGCATCATGTTTTGCAGTTAAGAAATACCATAAATAAAGACCAATTAACACTGGTTTTCTAGATCATCATGTTATAGGCTGTTATGGAGCATGACTACAGTCAGAGGAAGATGCTGAGAAAAGACTATAAAAAATCTTTCAATTTTTTTGTTATTTACTTTCATGTAATTTCAGTGCCTGCAGGAGACATTAAAATTTAAATAAATAACATAAGAGAGATGTGAATACAGGAGAAAGCTGGAACAAAATCTCATACCTTTTCGGTTTAATAAAGAATTTAGCTGTGATCCAACATTTAACGTAATTAACACTCACAAAAATCAGTAAGAACTTGGGTTACAACAGAGGAAGAACTGGCTATAGTTTATTAGAGGAACTATAGGATGTTTTCAAACCAGATGGCTCTCTATGTTACCCAGGGAACTGGTTGAAGGCAACTCAGAACAGTTACTGGCCATCTTTGAACCTGTGGAGCATGGACTTGAAAAAATAAACATAATGCCTATTTTTAAAAGGGGAAAAGGAGAAGGCAGAGAATACCAGTTCAGTTCAGTTCAGGAAAAAAGACTGAGACAAATAACTAAACAAATAATGTTTACGCAGCTAAGTGGTAGCAGAGAAAATATTAACATCCAAAATGAATTAGTAAAAACAAACCATGCCATTTGACTCAGCTTTTGCCTACAGCCAGGTAAGAAATTTTACAGATGTGAGTTTATTATGTATCTTGACTTCATTTAGCTAAGGTTCTAATCTGTATGCACATTGTGTGCAAACATAGAATTAGGAGAGACTGCAGCATTTTGGAGGAAAAGATTAGACTGCAAATTAATCTTGCCAATCTAAAAATTATCTAAATCCACAGAATTCAGTAAGGACAAATAACAAATTCTAAATGTAGGAACAGTCATCTGTACAAACTCAGGATGGTAGATGGCTGTATAAGATCCTAAGTCAAAGGAGCAAACAGTATCATGCCACTGTGAATATAGCAATTGTTATATTAATGTCAGAATGTTTATGTACAAGATGAGGAATGTAGTTCTATTTGCCTGTGAGGCTTCTGCTGGAGTACTGTATTCAGTTTTGCGATACTACAGATCAAGAAGAATGTGAATGTTAAAATATGTGAAATATATTGCATGAGGTAAAACAAATTACAGAAAATTGCTACCAAACTTTAGGTTTAATTTTAGGAAAAACTCTCCCTAATGGAAGGGGCAGCAAACTACTGGGGAAGTCCTGAAATCCCCAGCAATAAGAACTTTAAAGAACAGGATGAGTAAGCATCTATTAATAACAGAGTGTTGATGATGTATCTCAAAGATTCCTTTGATCTTTTTTTTTTTCTATAGTGACTTTATTGATTGCCAGTGAACAAGTTCAGTTTAATGAAAAATATGACACCAACAAGGCAATTAATTCACTTGGCTTACCTAGCTTGCAAAATAATGAATAAAGTTTTGCCCGTATGTTTTCTGAAATTTCCATGATGGCAAAGCTGGGACAGTTGGCAGGAACGGGGATGACCTCTTGCTGTTTCTGGAAGCTGCTAGCAATAGGTCTCTTCAGGTCTAATAATTTCAAAATACAAAAGAAGAGTGAAGAATGAAGAGGTGTTCCCAAAACTACCAAACTTAGAGGAAATGCCATCTATGTAAGGAAGCATGAGGATCTTTAACATACAGCTACGGATATATTCTTCTCTGTGATGCCTTCTCCAAAAGAAGGCAGTTGTGACTGCGTATGCTATGTAAATCATTTTGGTAGTTTGGCCAGGAGTTTGAACATCATTTGGGCCAGGAAATATTAATCAACATGACTAAATATTTACAAGACCATAGCACTCTTCTTCTTTTTACAACATATAACAACACACAATGCCGTTTGTGGAAGAAATTAAGTAGTTTAACTGTCCAGGATGAGAAAAATTGCTCAGCCTGTCCTAGTCGTGGCTCTGTTCATTACCTGGTCCATTCCCAGCTAATGTAGAAAGTGCCATCTAGTGGCCGGACTCTAACAAAATAGATAAAAGGTATTTTGGGTTTGGTAAGAACTACAGCATAAAGCTGTAACTATTGTAATATACTTTCATCAGGCTTCAGGCTGCAAAAGCAAATACTGTCTTTGTTTTACCTTATTCAGTGGAACTGCTCACAGTTTTACACTCAGCATAAGACTTACCAACAAGCCTTCCATATTGATCACGTTTGACTCCTAGCTCCAACTCCTCCTGTCTCCATAACTCTATTAGAAGGTTAGCTGCTGTTTGATCTTTCTCCCCTCGCCAGGTACTGATGTGTGAAGTGGTTTTAGGGTTGTCACAAAATTCAACCAAGATTCCAAGAATTATATTGCATAGGTTCTTTTGCTTTAACTTGGTGAAGGGAAAAGGAAAAAATGTTTTAACTGTTAGAAACAGTGATGTCTACCTTAAAAAAAATAATAGAGAAATCGTGTAATATGTAATCAAGTAACTGCAACCTTTTCATCACAACTACTTGAACAAAACTGGTGTATAAACTTGTAAATCTTCCAAGTTTTTGGAATCCTGCCACGAGAAGTTCTATAAATCAAGGATTATGAGGGGAATGAGTGTAGGATCATGTAAGATGCGCATACTTGTGTATGAATATGTACCTCCAGGTTAACATGTTTGAGAATGTACTCCTACCAACATTTATTTTTGTAAGAAACAGACTCTGAGGGCGTGGCTGAGCGGTACGACACAGCCCCTGTTTTATTTTGTGGCCAGATCTTTGATCTTTTGACAGCAGCTGAGGGTTGGGGAGGGTCTGTAGCCTTGGACTACCAGGGCATCAGGGGCCGGCAGGAATGAGGAGAGAATGAAACACAGAAGGTGCGTGCTTACGTTGTGAAAGGTGAAACGCCTGTGCCAGCTCTAAGTCCAAGACCCACAGAAGTAGCTGTACATACAAAATATGTGTACAAAGTAACTTTAAACATCAAAACTTTTAAAGCCTTGAAGTGTATACAAACTCTGCTCTAACTTCAATATGAAGAACTGAGGTGCTTTTCTAAAGAGAGATGCCATCCAAAATAAGAGCATATTTTGGGTTTTCTTTTAAAAAAGAGTGTATTTTTGGTAAATTTACAACTCCCTCTCTCAAATACTTATTATAAAAAAAAAGATACATGGAAAATCTGTCCAATCATTTCTGAGAGGATATCATGGCGTTTGATTATCTTCCTGTCTCAGGGAATTACATACACTGGTCTTTTTGTAAGTACTATAATAGTCCTAGGAGCTACTATTAAAAATCATGCATTTTTCCACGTTGTTTTACTGTTCTTTCATTCTGTAACAACAATAATAATACCTACTGCCAACAAATCCAGAAGGAGAAAAATGCCCTGTTTTTCAAGAAAACAATCCTCTGCAATGTAGCATCCAATGACACAGGACCTTAAACAGAAATAATTTCACTGTGCAGAAACAGTTTTATGCTTTAGAACATTTCACAAACATCTCATTTATTTTACTGAATTGCATAAATACATTTTGTATGCAACATGCTTCATACCTTCAGGGAGTAGAAAAATCATGTTTCACATCCCTTTTCATTTACCCTGTATAATTAAATATACCCTACTTGACTGCTCTTTCTTTTGCAGGTGGCACACCTCCCTTGCAGCAGCCCAAGAAATTTGGCAGGTTCACAATGAATTGGATTAGAATAGGGATTTCAACTTAAACTAATGCAGTAAGAGAGGTTAAAATTTAGCTAGATCATGTCCCTGATCTGGCTTATTGCAGGGCTCTGTGAGCATTTCTGCCAGCAGAATCAAGGGGGTGAGACAAGCAAGACTGTTTCTTTTGGCAACAGGGTTTGCTTCTCCCAGCTTAAAATGATCATAAAACCAGCATTCACAGTGCTATTGCTTCCTTCTCTCATTTCCTCACTTACAGTCATTAGCGCAGAAACTGACGGGATTTCCTGCATCACTGAACCTAGTCTTTTCTCCCAGACAAATGTATCAGTTGGATTTCTATATATTTATCAACCTCTGCCTTAAAACAAATTAACTTTTGTTTATCCTCCTATATATTGGTGTTCACTGATAGCAATCTTTTAAAAATTTCTGTCCCAATATATAGCCAGTTTACAAATACTTCTGCCACTGCTTACGCAGGTTTAAGCTAATATTTGTCGATTCTCACCTTCTGTTTATTTCTCTGAAATTATTTATAGACTCTAACCATCCACCTCTCTTAAAAGTTTTAGACTGCTATGTAGGTGCTTAGGCTGTCCTACTGAGCCCCTATTTAGAAGAGAATATGTGCAAAATATTCTGTTTATTTTGTATCATTTTTAATTAGTCAAATTGTATGAAGGATTTTAAAACATTTTAAAGAAAAAAAGGCCTATATGTGCAGAGAAAGTTCATAGTATTGCAGACCTAAAATACAAGATCCACCATTTTTAGGAGTTACTGACACTAAAATATCCTTTACTAACCACAAGCAGTCGAGTGCAGTGAAAAGGAGACGATTATGGCCTAATCCACTATATAACTTCTTTGGATCCATCTGAATGAATGGGATAAGTATATCAACTCCTTCATAGCTGAAGAGTTCCTGTTGAAACATTAATTAAAGCAATACGTTCCTTAAATAATATTTACTAAATAGCTATATAAAAGAAAATACAAGGAAATTGAAGAATTTAAATATTTATATTGTAATAAATTTGGCCCACTTGTTAGAGCAGCATATATTCTTTATGATATATGCAAAAAAAAGAGATTTTCAGTTTTTCCATCCTGCTAATTCCATTCATTAACACACTTTCAAATATTCATTTAAAAATTATGTAAATTAGCAATTAAATAGGTGAGACACTTGCTAGTGGATTTGTAAGTGATTTTGCATTTTAACTGTCACAGAAACAACTTATCAGCACTGTCTTGTTAGCAATGAACTACAATTGACATCTGTTTGTGAATAATAAAAAAGCAGTATCACTTAAATGAAAATATACCATGTTTTGATGTTTCCTGCACATTACAAGATAGAAAGATACATACCTTTCTGTGGAGATCATCTTCACAGAGCGCAGACAAAAGAAATAATATATCAGCTTCGATTTCCAGTAGAATGGCATCTTCTTTCTCTTTAGATTTGTTTGCTGCATACTTTAGGATGTCTATAAATGAATATATTTTATTCATGTGAATTCCTATACACAAGTCAGAATTCTATTATTAGAGCTGTTGATTTTTAAAGAAATCAAATTTACACCAAGAGATTTTTAAAGGAATCTACTTACGCTATTTGATTTTACCTCATCTCCTGTGTTTTCTAACACAGCACTCTTATGCTGTAGTGTCATGGACTTTACTCTTAGCAGCTTGCATTGACTTTTCCTTATTCCAGCCCCTTGTTCCTGTCTCTGTGCTGCCCCTTGTATTGTGCCAGTACAATGAATTCAGGGAACCGACCTGAATTAAGCAACTCTTAGAAAAAGGCAAAGAGCTTCCTGATTTGCTCCACTGTACAGCCTCATAAACATCTGTACTGACAGTGGAAATGTGGGAGAGACATAAAATACCACCACTGCTTAGAAAATCAGCTTTGGAACCACTATGCGAAAGAGCACATTCAGTTCAATTTTCAACTGAGGATATAAGATCTTTTACTTCTAGGCTTTCTACTAGAAAATACTCTTTGAATTCCAAAGGATCTTACCCATTTATTCCTTCCAGTATGATTCTTACAGAGTAGCGGAAACTTTTAATTATTCATAGAATCATAGAATCATTTAGGTGTGAAAAGGCCTTTAAGACTACTGAGTCTAACCATAAACTGAACACTGCCAAGTCCCACTAAACCATGTCCAAGTAGAACTTAAAACAGTGTGTGACAGAACTAAAAACCAAATGTAACAGTAGGTATGTGTTACTGAACAAGAAAATACTCTGAATTGCAGGACCAATGGTTAAGCAGTTTTATTCCGCTTTTATTCTTCATAATGTTATTCATATAAAAGTAAAGTCATATTAATTTTCTTCTACTCTAAAGAAAGAGGGTTATGGAATGCAACATCATAATAGACTTAGGTAGAACAAGACTCATGTCTGGAGTTCCTAGGGACTATCACAATGAAAATATGATGTAACAAATGCAGCACAATAAACAAGAGAAAGGGCAGTTTTCACTCTGAAATGATACACCAAGGCTTTTCAGCTGTCTGTTTTGCTTAATTCCTCCAGTTCTGTGTGTTGAAGTGTAACAACATTCAAAATCAAATCAATTACATCTCGGATTAATTGTTTAATTTTTTTAGTTTTTCCAAAGTCAAAGGAGCAATGCATTAAAACCACAGCACAGAAAAAAGCATTAATGTTCTTAGTGTCAATAGAAATGCACTAATTTAAGTACAGCAATATAAATTGTGTTTTACCTAGTAACTGGCTAATTGCTCCCTGGTCACACAAATTAAGGTTCACAGCATCATCATAAAGGGACACAACAGATCTCAGCACTCTCAGGCTGTAGCGCATTTGTGCAAGTTTGTTGCCACGACCACCTGTTCCATGGAAACTGTTACCTTGACCAAAGAAAGGATCTGTGGAGCGATCACAATGAATATTTTTTTTTGGCAGACAGTGTATGTTAAGCATAATAATGTGCTTAGGAAAAGAAAAGAAAAAAAAAAAAGGCTTATCAGTGTAAGCAACCTAAAAACAAACAAACCAAATCCCTTAGTGTTGAAAAGGCTTCTTATTTAAAACCCTCGAGTAATAAGCCTTTCTGTGTAAGGCTATACTTTTTACATTCATAAGAAAGGCATGGTTTTGGTGAACGTTTAAAATTATTACAATTTTTTTAACCTTACAACAGTAAGAGCATCTCAAAAACTCAAACTATCTCCTCTAGAATGACATGTAATATCAACCTTTCGATCTCCATTAGACCCGAATGAAACTTTCTTCCCAGGAAAACTTACCAATTTTATGACAAAAACTACACACTCCCAGAAAAACAGCCCATGAAAATGTGTGCAGTTAGTCATCTTTTCGCTTAGCCCATACTCTTAGTTGATGGCCACAAGCCAGCTTTAGTCCAGAAGCTCTCTTACTGCATGCAGCTCTAAGCTTGTGTTGACGCGTCCTGCCTCATGCAGGAATTACTGGTTGGACTTGTTGCCGCTATAGGTGTTTCTGAAAAGCTTAAAACACAGGCAGTAGAGGTGTGTGGCTGCCCACACAACTGAACGAATATCAACACAGTGGTACACAGGGAATGGGGCACCAGCTTATCCCTTCAGTAGGAAAAAAAAATATGACGGTTGGTTTTTTAGAAAGATTAGTTTCCTAGTGACCTATTGAGAAAGAGTAATTCTGACTTCATGATTTTTGCATTTTTCTTTCCGCCAAAGAAAGTTGAGTTGTGTTTTGAGGTTACTGTGTATGAAAGCCATGAGCGTTTACTGACCTTGGCCTATACACCATTCCAGAAACACAAGGAGAAGAGTATTCGCCTGACAGGACAAATATTTATCTACTAAAAAGGGAGCCACCGAAGCTAAAATAGCAATTGCATGAAGCTGTAATTCTTCATATTGGGCAGCTGACCAGTCATGAAATCCAGGCTTTTGATTTGGTTTTACATAATAAAGCAAAGCTGGCACCACATCATTTTCACTGAGAAGCTGCAGAGTCAAGACAAAGAGAGACAGCTTACAGGTTTTGCAGGCAAATAAGAAAAATCTAAAGCAATGAGTCAACTTTATCTGTCCTACACTAAGAAAATTATTTTTTATTGAGAAAGTGTGTCATGAATGCTACAAGTACAGACAAACTCTGTTTATATTCTGTAGCATTCCCACAGACTGTGGGTTGTTAAACTTTATTATGTTCTTCACATGTATTTCAATAATGCTTTGCATTCACTTGTCAGCTAATTTTCGTAGCACGATCTAGGTTTGTAACTTCTCTAAAAAAGAAACTGTATGCTGCTTTCAAACAGCAGGACTTGGTCCAAAACTATGTATGAATTCTTGATTTGAAGACAGATGATTTCATTCTACTGGACTATGACAGATGGACAGCTAAACAATATTCTTTTCACCTATATTTTTGCCCCCACTTACTGTACATTGTGTTCTGTTACAACTTACCGGTACAGCACATGGGTCTTTAGATAAGACTCCTATTACATTAAATAGTAACTTCTTCATCTCGAAGTCCTCGTAAGAGTAGGTAAGTTTAAGGCCTTTTACCAAGGGATTGGGAATTTTAACTATGAAGGAAATTGCAGATAAGTTACAAAAAAATCATAATTAAAAGTAAAAATAGTATTATTATGCAGTATGAAATCTCTTACCTTCAGTAAATGTTGCAAGTACTATTAACAGCTTTGTAAATCCACTTTCCTAATAGGCATTCAAAAAACATACATTAATTAAATTAAATTGCAGTGAAATGAAGACATGATTTAATTTTAGTTTTGCTTTTTTCTTCAGAACACAGACTTTAATGTATCCTATGGCAGAATAAACAGAATTTTATCAAAGAAGAGATCAACCATTTGGACACTGTACAATAATAACTACAGTCCTAAGGGTACAATCAGTTAAACCCATGTTTCATTCAGTACAAGTCTGAACTTATATGGGGAAGTCCCAAACACGTGTATTCAGCACTATAATCTACCTCACAAGAAAACCGTATTCTCAGTACTGTTAGAGTTGTGTTTTTAAAATGCATTTATGCACGTGTAAGTTTATACATCCAGGTCATCAGTAAATACAATTTTGTGCCTTCAGCTGTGTGTACTAATACACTTATATTCAACTTCATACTTGTGCATTTACAAGTAAGCACATGAAAACTGCATGTATGAGCAATGTGCATTGACAATATTACATGTTCAAACTTCTGAAAATAAAATCTTGTCATTTACAGCTCCTAGAGAGATAACAAAAGGACAATTATGCCTAATATAACTATGGATAGGACTAAGGCCAGGGGGTGTCTAAGCAGCATATTAGAGGCAAAAGAGCTTTGTTTCTGAAGTGATTAGAAGCCATGGTTACCAGGACATTGCTCTTCTTGAGCAACAAAATACATTATCTTGGCCTTAGTACTCTGGTAAAGCCATCACAGAGCTTTCCACCAGGTCCCAATAGGAGCAGCGTTCACAGAACACCACACAGACATCCCCACAGAATCAAGCGGTTCTATTAGTTTTGCAGCAGCTTTTTAGATGCATCCTCAAAAAGCTGGTCTCAGATTTGTTTGGCCTAGCTCTGGAAGTTAGCATACACCCAAATGACTTTAACAATCAGAAAAATATTGCAAAAGTAAGTTTAAAGAAAATATTGAAGTACAGAACTATATGGCCTATTAGTTTTTGTCTCTATGGTATCTATATTCTCTGTACAAAGCCATTGCAAATTGGCTAAATAAAATAACAATATTATGATTTATTAATGATTTCTCCTTGATGATTAATTCCTTTACATATATTTTCCAGTTTACTTGTGATAAGAATATGATTTTCCTTTTCAAAGACTCAAGATTCCTGTGCTGGTTTCTGAATTATGTTAATACAAGACTTTTCTGAAGTTGCTTGGATAGTATATGAAGAAAAAAAGAGAACATTCTGATGAAAATTTCTTTGGTATTATCTACAAGGCAAGGTTCAATGCTAATGTTAATGTTTTTGTCTACTTGATATTTATACCTTGTACCTTATCTCTACAAGTAAAGTAAAATCTCGAGGGAGGCTGAGAATACAGAAACTAAATGAAAACATTTTCATTTCTTCCTTGCATTGAAACAATTTTTCTTCCTTGTAGTATAAGGAATTAAAATAACGTGGCCTAGTTATTTATCTTGTAGGAAAAACTGCCCTGTTTCTACAGCCAGATAAAAAATCTGAATATTTTAGATATCACACATGTTGCTGCAATAGTATAACAGACATTTCATAATGGTTTGTGATAAAATGGAAAGCTTGAATGAAAAATCTGTAATCTTCATTACACACTATAAAAACTATTTAGTAATACAGACAATTGTGAAACCTCTGCTCAAGTTGAGAAATTAATTTTCTGAAAGTAATCCACTCCTGAACAGCCAATAGATCTACAGGAATTTGATTGCTTAATTATTCAGTATGTATGTCACAACTTCATTTAAACTTCTAAATCTCAACTGCAAAACAAGAGAGTAAAAGAATATTAACATCTATTAATTTCTCTGCAGTTTCTTCATAAAAATTCTGGAATATTACAGAGAATGAGTCATCTACTTTTTAGGCAAGTCATGATAGTGTGTTTTGGACTGCATTTACGTGACCTAGTCTTAGAAAGAATTGATGTGCCTCTATTAACTGGATCTAAATAATTATTTCTTCTGTATCTATCTTATTTAGAGCTTCTGAGCTGAGTTTTGGAGGACCCTTCTTGTTCCTGGTTATGAGGCACAGATACTTCAGTTGAATTCGGGCCATCTGAATACAGCCTGTACTCCTACATCTTCAAACAACAAATAAGATTTTGTGGAAAACTCATTGTAACAGAATGGTACATCTGAGAATTCTACAAGAATACAGGAGCTAATGTTAACTTTTGCACATTAATAGTGTTAGTGTAATTTTCTAAGTATTCAATAAGGTTGATGCTAGCACTCCAGGGGAATCACCTACAGATTTGAAGTCTCTTTCAGGTAAGGGGAACTGCAGAAAGAAAAATGTTTTCATGCTCAGCAAACCTAAGAAAGAGGAAAGCACTTGAGACAGAGTAGAACAAATACTAGAACCTTAATGGTGAAAAATACTGAGTGTACAATAGCAAAAGAGAATTTATTAGTCTCTGGAATATAACTATAGATACTTACAATCATAGGTGCTGCAGGGTTTTCAGCTAACAATGTGGCGAACACCAAGAGGTCATTCCGTAGCTGACGATCATAATGCCGGAAACCATGCATGAGAAGGTCTACAAAAACTTCTTTCAAAGCACTTAAAAGTAAATGAAATGTATTTTATCTTTCTTTTTATATTCTAATTTTAGACAGGTCTAGGTATATGAATCTTCATTCAGTGTCATATTTGTCAAAGCCTTAGTGTTTAATTGCAAAAGACAAAACTGTATTGCAAAATGGATTCTTACCTGCACCACTAAACATCCATATTAAGCATATACACAAGGTGCATGTATTACAAATTACACCTGCCACTGTACGTATTATAATTAATTAATATAATTGATTAAAATTATTATTAAGGCATAATATTTACTTAAGCATGGAACTGGATGTTGTTGAATGATTATTGAGAAGAAACGGTCTGATCCTAAATAGTTAAACCAGTGTAACGCGCTAAGGAAGAACCTCTTATTTACTCTGGCAGAGGATCTAAAAATAAGCCTTGTATATCATAACATAGAATTTCCTACTAATTTCATAACATAAGCATCTCAACAGTGCAGTAATACTGGCCTACCAAGCATGAGCTTGAAAATGGTGCAATTAACTTTTTCATCATACAGAGCAATAGACAGGGATATAATCCCTGCACTATGCAGACCTCCCTATTGCTCTGTAATGCAATGAAACAGTTTTGGAGTTGACTGGACATGCTTTTAGCTGGACTTTGGCCTCTGAATTTGTAAGCTACCTGGCAGGCGACTCTTGTGTTATATATCACTTCCTGTCCCCAGTGCTATCTAACTTGCTGAAACAGAAACAGATGCCAGAGAGGGCTAAATCATGGGCTGCTTGGCTATGAGGTCTGATCCGGTAGTGCTTCCATTTTGGACAATCTGATGTGTTAATATTGAAAACTTAATGAGGACTTAATGAGAGACACCCATTTCCCTTCTTGTATCTTCTCTCGATTCATTTCAAACAAAATGCTACACAATAGCAATGCTTTAGATGTCTCCAAAATTACAATACTAACTCATAAAATGCTTCGCTGTACTTACTGTACACATTCCAAGCTACTGAGCTGATTAATAACTTCTTCTTTTGAGGTGTTTTCTAACAGGTTCCATAGGATTTCTGAGGAGCGGAACACCAGCTGTCCTGAGGGATCAACACCATTCAGATACAAACAGAGTCTGCTGGCTGCTTGCGCCTTCATCATAAGTCTGCAATTTACTCCTGAAATTATGAAAACCTGAATAATTAATTCCCTGTAGGTCAGTAATTGTTTTAGGCATGTTCAGAGAACAAATGATCTAAGAACAGAGGTAATGAGACTGTTGAAAGAACAGTTTATACTAACCAGAGCTGGAGAGATGCTGGAGAGCTTTAAGTACCCACAACTTCTCAGTAAGTTGATTTTCAACTAATGCTAGTGACAAAACAAGAGTTTCTGCTAATCCTCCTAATTCAGCCATCTGAATTTTGTAGTTTGCACTTGTTGGCTGGTAACCTGCACATACAATAGCTTTAGTTATAATGCAGTAAATATTCAGAATTTTGTTAACGTCATAAAATATTCCTCCTTTCTCAAGAAAGGATTGAGAACTGAGTATCATATTTCCTTAGTCCTAAAACGAATTTAAAAAATCTAATAAACAACAAGAGCTGTTTTTCTTATATCTGAGTATTAATAGTGCCTAAAGCATATTCAACCGACTTATCTTCATGAAGACTAAAATGCTATATAAAAAAATAAATTGCTCCCTAGAATTTACAGAATGAAAGAACAAGCAGGGCTATAGAGATGTGAAAAACCTTCTTCAGGTCATGCAGTAGGTTATTTGTGCAGGACCTAGTTTTCCTCTGTAGCCTATTCACTAGAGAATTAATGTCTTTTGTTATTGTATTACTTAAAATATGTGAATCCAACCTTTGATTCATAAGCTTGACTTTGTTATGTGTCCCTGTTTTTACTTTTCTCCATGTGTATGCAAATCATATTTCATTACTGAATTATGGGAGAAGGAGAAGCACCAAGAAAATAAATTTATATTTATATATGCTAACTAATGAAAGTAAACTTTATCTTAAATAGCTTAAAAATATAAATATCAAATGACATGAAATGCAGGATTGATAAATGCAGATAATGTACACAGTGAAATGAGTTTTAACTAAGCATAAACTCTGACAGGATCTAAATTGTTATTACTTGATAGGTAGGGAACTCTGCAGGATCAAACTGGCAAGATTTGCATACATGCTTAGAGATGGAGAATTTGACTTAAAATATCAGATTGAAATACGTTCTTCATTTTCCAGACAACATATCTTATTTTCTAAATCTGGAGGAGAATAATAAAACCACTCAATATTTAACATTCCCTTAGCTTGATGGAACTGTTTACAGATCTACAATTAAATGCACACATAGCTGCTTGCAGGGTTTGAGTCTTGTTTGTAAGGTAAAAAAAGATTTATAGGCTTTCATATTCCTAGAATCTTTTAAGGGCTGTTGCAGCTGCAGCTTTTAGGCTTCCTAAAATAAATGAAAACCATCAAGAGGGCACGGGACCTAGTGCCACGCTGCAGGAACACAGCCAGAGAGCACACTGACATCCAGCATGCTCCTTCACCTGCGCTCTGGATCCACACTCTGACAATGTTCATCTGTAGCTTGGCTGCCTCTGAACCTAGTGCTGTCTCATGCGATTCTGTACCCCTCTAGGAGGAGGTCTGTGACTGACTGCCTCATAACAGCCTCCAGCACCATCATAAGGGTCAAAGGAATAAATAGTAGTGGATTCTGACAACAGTTTGCATTCCTATCCACAATACTAGAGGATCATGCTTGAGCTCATAAGCAGGCACCATCAGCCTCTCTCTGCAGAGACAAGTCACACCATTTATCCAAAGCCTACGCTCAAATGTGTCCATATAATATGAACTCAATCAAATTTAGATGTGCTTAGATCTATCTCTCACAAGCAACACAAGTGAAACCAGAGCTGCTTCTCTCCATGCTACATAAAAAACATGGAAAATTACATTTCTCTTCTTATAATTCTGATCCTAACTACTCCTTCTTCCTCCATTATCCACATTTCAGAGAACTTGTGACCACTTCACGTTTTCTGGATACTATGTAATCCTAATCTCATAAGTGTAATAATGAATTCCTTGTACAGTGATGAATTAATTTCATATTTTGAGTATGCATTTCTACAAAAACATGTTAATTGCACATTTGTTAATACTATATATTTAATACATGAGATACAGTAACTATAGTTATAAAGAAAAATTCATCCATTGCTAATTAAAAGAGCCACTTCAAAGTAGCTGGGATCATAAACACTTGATTTCTTGTGACACTTGAAAATACTGTGCTTTACCTGAAAGTAGTTTTCTCGGTAGCTCCGTATTATAAAAGCTAACAATACACTTACAGATTTGTATTCTAACTTGAGAGCTTGGCACCCTCATCAAATAACCTGTCAGAAACAGAAAAAAAAAAATTTACAAAGTTTATAATTTTTTTAGAAAATAATCTTAACACTTCTATTCATGGTACTTAGTGTTTCCTTTAGTCATACCCCCTACAAATCTGTCATTTCATGCAAAGTTTGATTATAAAATACTCAAGGGACAGGGACTACCACACTGAAGAGTACAAAGGGGTCTTGGAGGAGTAGCATAAGGTTAATCAAAAAGTGACCTCCTCTGTTTATGGCTACAGAGCCTTATAAGAAACTGGATGTTATTCCAGAAGTTGTGGAATTCAGAAGAAAGCTACTACATTAGGCTGTTGTCATCATTACCCTGTCAGAAACTCTTCTTCTGGCAGACATGATATGATAGAAACAGAGCACAGAAAGAGACCCTTTTCCCACAAGATAAAGAGTATTCCGCTGAGAGCTACCAGGGCCTAACACGGATAATATAAACAATCTTTTAGACTGTAGTGTCTTTTTGGACATGCTACTTTAAAGAGAATCTGGAGCTTTCTGAAACCAGGAGGCCATTCTGCTATCTATTTGGACCTGTGAAAACAAAGACTTCTAAAAATATTTTTTTTCTCACCCATTTCAAGGATAATCTTTTTTTCATATATGACAGGCTGATTGTGCTAGCTCTTTACCCTTTAAATCTCACCATAAAGTGAGCTGATATATCATTCCTGCTCTGTTCTGAATCCTTTTTGACCTACAGTGCTTGCAGTATTTTCTTTGAAAATCACAAATGTGACATGCAAGGTCATAAAAAGATATTTTGGTACTACAAGGTCCAGTGACATTAAGACATGACTTTGACCCTGCTTCCTCAACAGCTCTCTTAAAACAGATTTCTGAAAGATAGAAGCTCATCGCTCAGATGCAGCAGGAGGCTGAAGTCAGGAACTACTACTCCCAGTAAGGCATGGCACTAAATTGGCGTGTGTTTTGCCTTTTTAGGTGTTAGGTCTTGGGCTTTTGGGTTTTGAAGGTTTGAGCTAGCAGTCAGGAGTTACTGTTTCTCACTTGTTTCTTCCACTTGGTTTCAAAAAAAGCAGGAAGGATAAAGGTTCCCTTCATCCCAGGCTTCAATGTTTATAGTAACTCCTCAGTTTCTCAGAGCAAGATGAAATGAAACAGGCTATAGACAGGTTTAGTTCTTCCGCTGTACTGATAAAGTTATCTCATGTAGCTTCTGACACTGGCAAATAGGTAATTCTGCTAGCTAATCTGCAGGTTAGCTGCACAGCAAAATAAGAATGATTTCTAATACTAAAAAACACAGAGGACTGAATGAATAATTGAAAGAAATTACTTACATTTTCTGAGAAAGTAACAAGCAATTAAAATAATGCTACTAATACAGTTGATTTTATTAGGGCATAATAATAATTTTATTGTGGCATATCAGTTTACACTCACCCAGTTGTGCAATGGATTTTGAAACTGCCATGGAATAGCTTACTTCGTCAGATGATTTCTTTTTTTGAAATGGTAACCTGCAAAATTAAATTTAAAAATATTACAACTATGCCTAAAACCCTGCAGAAGAACACTTTAATCCAGTCACCAGAAAAGCTCCATAGCTTTTCTCTTCTTCCTTAACATTTTTTGCAAATAAATACACTTTTCCCAGGACAAATACAGTCTTTGCAATGCTGAATCTACACTGAAAGTTCCTGTTCCGTAATCTGGTAATTACATTTTGGTAATTAGTGGTACATGTTCATGGATACGATTTTCATAATTCATATTTGGTGCAATAAGAAATACTGAATAAACAAATGTCATTTAAATGTGGATGATTAAATCCTGGAACCCAGGCACTATCAGGCTATTGCAGAGCTAGACTATGCATAAGCATGTGCAGAGGGGGAAAGAAAGGATCAAGCCCTGGGCAAGACCTCTTGAAATGGATAAAAATAAAACCAATACACTGGGTCCATATAGCCTAACAACATATTTATCTTTAAAAACAGGATATTAAGAAATATTCAATTACATTTGCAAAGTACTCAGATATGACATAAACATGTAAGTGCTAAAAATTCTCTAACAGTAAACATTATAATATTATGCTAAGGTCTCTGCAGCTCTTAGTGTAGAAGCAGCTTTCCGGTAGGTTTACCTCTGTAAACATAGCCAGGGAAAACGAAAGGCGAGAGCATATAAAGGAATAAAGGGGGTGGTGGTGGTGTGTGTATCTGAAAGAAAGAGACATTGAAAAAAAAGTGGGAATAAGACAGGTAAACAGAAGCAGTTATGAAAGAGTGGAAAATTTTACTGCAGGAGTTCTAGTATCTGAAAGGAAATTTTAAATAACAGCCCCTCCCTCTAGTTATAGGCTTCTCTTTGTCAAATGAAGGAGTAATGAATTGTGGGGGAATTTCCAAGGCAAAACCCAAAGGTGCAGTCTTCCAAAATATACTCATTGCAGACACCACAATTATTGCTGAACTGCTGTAAGAGACGAAAAGTCTTATTCACAACTACTTTTCATCGACTTTATGCACTCATTCTCAGTTTTGTCACTCTTCTGCCAAACATTAAAGAAAATGAAACTTCATTACATACTTTCTCATCCTCCACTGCGTGGCAGCAAAGGAAAGCAGTACAACTGATGGTGCTCTGGGAAGGAAAAGATTCAGCCGAGTTCTATGAGTTTATTAAACCTAACAGCTGAGAGGAAGCTATGTAAAAACCTGTCTGAATATCTGGTTTACTATGTGACTCATTTTCTGTCTGACGTAATTTTTCTCTTCCTTAGTCTCTCCAATTATAATTAAATACAGGAGTAACTGTAGTTACAAGCATTCCATAAGTAACAAATTAAATTATCGGGGAGGAGAAAACTACTGACAAGTGTGGAGAACACCTAAATTCTATTCTACAAATAATTTAAAGTACAGTATGACAATGAAGACGCCCAAAAGTTCATGAAATATGCTTTAAAAGTAATTACGAACCCTGAATCCTCCAACTGTTGCGGATCTCTCTCTTCTGCTTGCCATTTCATAAAGCTTACCTTCAGGTATTAAAGTGTCTTTGTGTCACCTCAGGTTTTTAAACTTACTTCGAGAGCTTGTTTGAAACAGCAAAACATACCTCAGGAGTTAGCTGCTGAATCTTTTAAAGCCAGCAGTCCCCAAACAGCTTACTCAGGCACTAAGACACCTTGGGGAATCTTGCTTCCAAGCAAGCTGGGGACAATTACAAACCAGTTTTGAATGACGTAATATGTAGCTCCACAGACACTGAACTGATAAAATGAGTCCCTCTTTCATGCCAACGGAAATTGAACTCAAGGAAAACAGCTCATGAAAAGGAAGGGTGATATAATAGATGCCTTGCAGATATAGATGCCTTGTAGACAGATGCTGTATAGATATGTCAGTTGCCTTAGAAAATGTATGAACATGTTAACAAGCAGTGTTTAACTCTCTAAAAGAAGGGATGAAGTACTTACCCACATAATTTAATAAGTTCACATAAAGGCTCAGAGAAAACTTCTTTTTCATTCATTTTTTCTGCACACAGGTTAAGAATTTCAATTATTTGTGCTAAATCCTTAAGGGGCTTTTAAATTAAAGTTAAGGAAATCAGATTGTACTGCTATGAATCAGAAGAAAAAGCTGAAAACTGTATTCATCATACTTCAAAGACACAACCAAGAAAAAATAAGGCCAATGCTTTCAAAGTTAGATGTCTAAAATGAAGCATATGAGTCAATACTTAGGCTTTTCGAAGCAGCCTTACTTGTACAGAAGTATAACTCTTGCAAATCTGATTTAGCTTTCTTATCATCTGAATTCACTGGAAGTTCAGCTCTAAATATCTAAAAATATAGGATTAAAATTTTTATATCAGTGTCAGATTTACCTATCTAAATCCTGAGACAGCCTTGAGGTCTTTAAATTATTTTCCACTCTAGCCCCAAATGAATAATTAAAATTTGAAAATCTGGACCCAAACACATATTGAGATTATCTAATTTAGGGTAGAGGCACAAGATTAAAATTGAACAGATTACTGAGACTGAGACTTATTTTCTAATCCACTGACTCGTGGAAACTGCTTGTAAGTACTTTGCCACAACTCAGTTGTGAAGTAATGTGATAGCTTAAATCACTGTAGCAATTAGCTGATCTGTATGAAATTAATCACATTTTTCCATATGCCCACACCCTCTCTAGTACTGCTGATTATTGGAAGCCTTTCAATTTGTACTGTAAATACGAAAAAAGTGTCAGAAATTAGTCTGACTTTATTTTTCTTTAAAATGTCTCCTCACTGGAAGTCACTGCTATTTTCGCTGCTGCTTCTTAAGTAGTGATAATTACTATGCTTGTCTACTCTGAGTTGAAAGAATACTAATTACATTTAAACACTTTCAACCACTGTACAGGTGAGATGCCTCTACTGAATTTTGTAGCAAATGAATCTAGCATCCAAGAATCTTGCTAACCTACCAACCTTGGTTATGAGTGCACAAGAAGGCGAATGATGAGAATATATGTGGACCATCGCTGCTCTTCATGGGGAAGTTCGACACATCATAAAATGTTTTGCTGAAAAGTCAGAGTATTATCAGACATAAAATACCATGATTTTAGAGTTCTACAGTGGCAAAAAGGATACAAGCCCATTTTCAAAATGCTTGACTACCTTCTTGAGAGTTTTCAGCTGCTGTTTTTCCAAATCTTTCTTAAGTAAAAGAATTAAAAGCAGGTTTTAATTGCAGTTTGCCTTAGAATATTAAATGCTTATGTTTATCCCCTTTTAAGTTTAAATGAAAGTGGAAACCAGATTAAAAAATCACAAGACAACTAAATTCTGAAAGTGCTTTGCAGCAGGATTAGCTCCTTGATCAAGCCTCATTTCTAAGTATGGAGTCTGCACTCTTATAACAGAAAAGGCTTTTAAAAACTATTTTTTGTTCAAATGCGTGGGCTATTTCGCCTAAATTCCTTCGGATTCTGTGAAAGACAACTAAGAAAACCAAACCTATGTCACACATGACATAAACGGGTAAAAATGTAGATCTAAGTGGCTTAGGGTGGAGCTCTGTCACCACTAGGAAACGGTCTGCAAATTCAAAGTTGAAAACAAGTGAAGTGAGGATATGTCAGGGTGTGTCAGTGACACGTAGCATTCATTGCAGCTCTTCTGAGCATTTCCATGCTGGGCAAGAGCGCTGCAACTTGAGGCAGGCCAGAAAGTTGTTTCAGGAATCTACAAGACCAGAATCCTAAGGGCATTTTATCATATACCTTATACTCCCTAGAGAAGCAGTAAACAATATCATCCAGCACATTTTTCTTCAGACAGTAAGTTTCTTCTATCATCAAAAGGGGGGAAAAAAGGACATGAACAACTTCTCTGTGGCGACACTAACTTCAAGTGTGGTATGTTTAATCAGGTTTTTGTTTCAAAAATATAAATTATTAGGTTTTTGGATCAAAAATAAATGATGGCTTAGTGAATTTAGTCTCCCAAATCTTCTCGTGGAGACCAAGACTAGTCTGTGGAAGTCCATGAGATCCTGTTCTTCTTTGCGCCTAGGTAGATATATTTGTTCCTCAACACTGAACTTTGTATATTTCTCCTTCCTTTAAAATCACCTCCCTGGAGAAATGTTTGCAGTTAACTCTGGCAATTACATAAATTCCTGACATACTTTCAGTAACTTTGTATGTATTTCTGTTTCTCAGCTGTAGGTTTCAACACTCAAAAACTCCCAGAGAAGCGAGACATTTCGCACATCTAGTTTTTAAATGCACACACTTAGGGGCTATTATTTTTTTTTAAAGAGTCTGTGTGAGGATGCACTGGGTTATATATTTTTTTTATTTTTTTAATATAAAAACATCATTGATTCCATTCTCTATTACAATGACCATCTTTAGAAGAAGTGTTCAAACACCAGTACAAATACTTCATCTTTGTGCTCTGTAGCCCCAGCAACAAGTACGACCTGAACAAGCTCGAGAAGCGGGCCTGTGTGAACCTCACGAGTTCTGCAAGGTCCTACACCTGGGTTGGGGCAAGCCCCAGTACGCATACAGGCCAGGGGATGAAGGGATTGAGAGCAGCCCTGAGGAGAAGGACCTGGGGGTGTTGGTGGATGAAAAGCTGGACATGAGCCAGCAATGTGGGCTCACATCCCAGAAAGCCAACCGCATTCTGGGCTGCATGAAAAGAAGCGTGGCCAGCAGGTCAAAGGAGGTCATTCTGCCCCACTAGTCTGCTCTCATGAGACCACGTCTGGAGTACTGCATCCAGCTCTGGAGTTCTCAGCACAAGAAGGACATGGATCTGTTGCAGCAGGTCCAGAGGAGGGCCACGAAGATGATCAGAGGGCTGGAGCACCTCTGCTATGAGGACAGGCTGAGACAGTTGTGATTGTTCAGCCTGGAGAAGAGAATGCTCCAGGGAGACCTTTTTTGGCTTTCCAGTACTTAAAGTGCTGGGAAAAGATGGGGAGAGACTTTTTAGCAGGGCCTGTTGCAATAGGACAAGGGGCAAGGGTTTTAAATTAAAAGAAGGTAGATTTACACTAGATAGAAGGAAGGGATTTTTTACAATGAAGGTAGTGAAACACTGGCACAGGTTGCCTAGAGAGGTGGCAGATGCCCCATCCCTGGAAACAATCAAGGTCAGGTTGGAGGGGGCTCTGAGCAACCTGATCTAGTGGAAGATGTCCCTGCTCATTGCAGGGGCGTTAGATTAGATGGCCTTTAAAGGTCCTTTCCAGCCCAAACTATTCTATGATTCTGTTTAGGGCAGGTACTAAAGTAATTGTATAAAACATTTTTCTAAGCCCCTTTACTACTTGTGCAACTGAAATACCAAGGTATCAGGCTTACTTACTGAGTCTGAATCTTCCAGTAGTTTGATGACATGATTCAAATCCACTGATCTTAACTGTGTATCCTGGAAAAGTTTATTATTATTATTATTATTATTATTATTATTTAGACTGTGCTTTAAAAGTGCTTAAACCTTAAAAGTGTCG
>VXBO01001722.1:26188-49123 GCA_013400135.1 Rhinoptilus africanus | reverse complement strand
CCCCGCGGGGCGACGGCGGGCACGGCAGGCCCGAGGGGGCGGCTGGCGGGGATAGAGGCCCCCTCCCGCCCCGGCCCCGGCGCCGCTCACCTCCTCCCGCCCGCCAGGAGAACCGGCGCCGCCGCTTCTCCTCACACTCCGGCCCCGCAGCGCCGAGCGGCCGAAGAGGCGGCGCCGCCGCCGCAGCCCAACCCCCTGCGGCCGCTCCGCCACAGCCACCGCCGCGGCCGGCGGCGCGCTCCCGCCGAGGCTGAGGCGGCGGTCGGGGTGACAGCACCGGGGGTCGGGGATCGGTCCAGCCCCCGCCTCCCGCCGGCACGGCCCCGGCACCTCTCCGCTGCCCGGGCGAGCTCACGGCCCTGAGGCAAAGCGCAGCTCTCCTCCCCGGCCCTGCTCCGCCTCGGCAGCGCCCGCCCAGGTTTGCTCTTCAGCGGGAACCCCCGTCCCGCCGCTTTTTCTTGTGCTCTCCTGGTAGAAGGGTGCTGCTGGCCCTCAGCCCCTGCTGCCTGAAGGGCCACGGGTGGGGAATCACAGAATCGTAGCATAGTTTGGGCTGGAAGGGACCTTTAAAGGCCATCTAGTCCAACATCCCTGCAATGAGCAGGGACATCTTCAACTAGATCAGGTTGCTCAGAGCCCTGTGCAACCTGACCCTGAATGTTTCCAGGGATGGGGCATCTACCACCTCTCTGGGCAACCTGTGCCAGTGTTTCACCACCCTCAGCGTAAAAAATCAATACCGAGGGGGTGTTGGGTGTCCCTGAGGCCCAGGGTGGCTTCCTCAGGTGTGGGGAGCGGGCAGGTGGCTCCCGGTGTTTGCTCTGCACTCGCTGCGCTCTGCGCCACTGGGAGTTGTGCTCTGATTTCAATGTTACACAAAATGCGAGGACATACGGGGTTCAACTGCATAACTGCAAAGCTAAACCCCAAGAATCTGAATTCTACATTGGCTTCACTAACGACGTTTCCAGTTGAAGAAAAATGAACATTTTCCTGAAAAAGTGTAGCTTCAGATTTTAACATTTTCTGATTTACCAAATAAATCCCATCTTTTACTAAACTATGCAGTATATATAACAATATGTAACCCTCAACCCTTTGTGTTTAACACATTTAAAGCTGACCAACACACATAATGACGTATGTCTCTCATGTTGCAGCAAAAATCTAACACACATACAGATGATTGATTGCACATGATTGCAGTAAAACATTGAACATACTTGTTTTTATCCTTTGACTTATTTCTGTAGTGCATTATCTGAGAACTTAAACAGAATGAACCATATAATCAATTCAAACCTTTGTTTCAATATATAATCATGAACAACCATGCTGTAGAATTTGAAGAGGGCTGAGAAATTTTTCCCTTGTAGTTCAGAAGCCATTTCCTCCCCAATTATTAAATAAGTAATTTTCCTGACATCTAAAATATGTATTTTTAAAGTATTTTTTAATTTGGTAAACAGGTGCACAGATTTATTGCCTGATTTTCCACACTGCATTTTCGGCTCCCAGATGGTGAGGACTGGGTTGATACTCCATGGAAGTCAATAGAAAGGTGAGTCCATTGACAGATTTCTCAGAAACGCCCTTTCCATGGTAAGAATGAACATTTTAGCCCTTCAGTTTCTTGTTCTAATATTCTCCTTTTCTTTGCTATTGCTTCAGAAGTTGTCATTCCAGGTTTGTTTTCCCGCAGGCAGTACAACTACAGTAGTATGAGTTGCAAATTTTAGTCCAACCAACAAATGTATCAAAATAAAAAAGCAGAATATTCTTTTCTGTGTTATTTGTGTCTGATTCTCCTTATATGCTACTTTATGTGACTCTTGTACCCATAAAAGTATTTACATTAAAATAGGCATATTTAGTCATGAATCTAACTTGTACACCTCAAAATGATAGTACGTCATACATAATGAGAGTAGTCACAGTCCTATGATTGTTAATTTATTTTAATTATAGCCCCAATAAGAAGGCTGTAAATCTGAATGTTTGTGATTGTTTTCCTGTGGGATTTTTTTATGTTATAAATGTAACATAAAGTCTTGAACAGAAGACTCAGGCCTTTAGGAGATGATGCATTAGAAGATCTATGGTGATTTTGTAACAGAGGGGGCTTTTTTCTTATGCAGATAGTATGGTTAATGATCCTCGAATTCTGTTTCTTGTGCAGCTGTTTGGCCTGTGATTGCTCACTAGTTATGTGTTCCATGTGAAAGCTTTATAGGTTCTGTCTATGTCTGCACTATATAAATAAAAATATAAAAATAAATAAATAAATAAATAAAGATAGTCTGCACTAAGTTGAGCGTGCCAGCGCCGACCCTGGTTCTTCATGCCTAACCCACCTGGGTTCCTGCAGATGTCAATCAATGTCATTTGTCACCAGCTTTGTTAATTTCTTCTTCAATTGTTTCTCCTCTCACTAGGTGCAAATCTACCTAGCTTTGGCCTTTTTGCTCAGGGGTAGATGAGGAAGCTTTTTGAGTCGTGGTCATTGACCAACCTGTTGAACAAACACCACTAACTTGTACATTTACAAATTAAAATCAAGGCAGTTTGGAGGGTTTCACTCAATCCTGTGTTTTCCTTGCACCTTTTGGAGATTTTTCATTGTGAACACCTTCATTTGAAATCGTGACTAAAACACCTACAGCCTCCCTTTCATTGCTGTGTAACTGATGCATTCAAGCACGAGAAGCATAAAGATGTTCCTGTTTTGCATGGGGATTAGCATGGGAGCAAGGGTATATACATAACTTTTATATACTTAAACTCTCTGCAAAATTGGACCATGTCTCTTTAGTGAGATGATGAAATTGGATAGTTACACTTCTCTCAAATTATATACAAAGATCTATGGGCAACATAATTCTCAGATCTCTTGTTAAAGGGCTGTCTTAAACAATCTGTTAAAAAAAGGTTATTTTTCGTAGCAGGTGTTTTTCTTTCTTTAGCAAAGTCCAGGACAGCATTATTATTTCTTCCTTTAAGGGATGGAACATAACAAAGGAGTTTCCAAATGGCAAATGGAAACAGATATTCTGGTTCTTCCTCTTGGCAAGGAGAAAGCAAAGCCCTGGGGATTTCCCCATGGAAAGAGAGTGAAAACAAACACACAAAAATTTGCTTCCTATCAGGGCAACAAATCCAAATACAATCGTTTGGCATACTACCCTCAACACGGCTAATTTCATAACTTAGCAGAAAAAATGCACCAGTTCCCAGCCAGAAACATTCAGGCCAAATAATTTTTTCTTACAGCAGCCTGCAATTACTCTAAAAATAAAGCTTATACCTCTTACCCATTCTTTATAAGGACAAAATGTATCTGAGAGATTTAGAAAATTGAAAGCTATTTTCCTGTATTTTTTTTTTTGGTAGAAACAAATTGTAGTTTTGTTTTTTACTTATTTCTGATTTTTTAATTAATTTGATGTTGCTGTTTACTTGAAAAGATGTAATTTTTTAATAAATATACCCCTTTAAAGAAAAAAACCCCAAAGAAGTAACCACTAACTAAACAAAGAACAAAAATGAATGGTAGATACCTCAACTAAAATCTCTTCCCTTCCTTCACTCTTTGGATTTCATCAATTTGTGATGTTCCCTTTTCACTAACTGTCCAGATACTTCTTTCAGACCCTGTGGGATATGGATTTTGGTGGTCAAAAGCAAGGAAAGACAAACGGAAATATATAAATAAAAACATTTCAATATTCTTTTGAGGAGGAGAGGAGAGGATAAAAAGTAGGAAAGAGAAAAGAAAAAGGAAAGGAAAAAAGAGAGACAGGAGGAAGGAAAGAGAATGAAAGCCTTTATGGAGCACATTTAATAAGCCACAGTTGAGAAATCCCAGCAAGTCATGCAAAATAAGACAGTGTATCTCCTTCTTTCCAAGAGGAATTACAAATTAAGAATGATTTGTCTAAAACAAAGGACTCCCACAAAACAAACACCCCAAAAATCAACAGAAACTCCAAGCCCAAAGAAACCAAAAGCACAGGAGATCCAGTCTTACAATTCTATTTCTAAGGCAATCCAAGTAGGAGAACAGTGAGGATTGTTTTGGCTTTTATGAGCTAGCAGATTAATTTTATTCACCAGAAAGAAGCTGAAGGAAGGAAACCTCTCCTAGCTTTCTCTGACTGTGGTTTTCCATAGCTATTGTTGAAGCCCAGTTAAGGGGTTTCAGGACCTTTGTTCTTGGCTTTGTATGGAGCACAAGGTCATGTATGACCGTTCCACTTTGCCCTATAACTCTGAAAAAACATTTGCTTTGCGGTGTAAGTTATAGAAAGCCAGAATTTTTCTTTTTGATTTGCGGTTCCTCACCTTAGAAGGCATCTACAAAGCGAGACAGTAGGTTCTAAAAGAGTTGTCTTGTGCCTGCGATAATTGTTGGACCCAAATGCAGGGGAAAAATAGATTATTTTTGTGATGCAAGCAATTAAATCCAGAGAAAAACTTTCAATCAGTTGACTTGTTAACCAAGAACAGATGTACGTCCTTCCTAGTGAAGGATGGAAATTGCAAAACTGAAAAATTAATTTAAAAGACAATAATNCCTTCTTGGCCACAAGGGCACATTGCTGGCTCATGGTCATCCTGTTGTCCACCAGGACTCCCAGGTTTCTTTCCCCAGAGCTGCTCTCCAGCAGGTCAGACCCCAACCTGTACTGGTGCAGGGGGTTATTCCTCCCCAGGTGCAACACCCTACATTGCCCTTGTTGAATTTCATAAGGTTCCTCTCTGCCCAGCTCTCCAGCCTGCCCAGGTCTCTCTGGATGGCGGCACAGCCTTCTGGTGTGTCAGCCACCCCTCCCAGCTTTGTGTCATCAGCAAACTTGCTGAGGGTGCACTCTATCCCCTCATCCAGGTCACTGATGAATATATTGATCAGGACTGGACCCAGTACTGACCCCTGGGGAACACCACTCATCACTGACCTCCAACTAGATGAACTAGAGTGGCTGAGGGAAGCATAGACTAGATTATGGCTTGACTGCCATTTGGCAGCCTAAGGCTAGCATGTTTATTTTACTAACAGGTTTTTAGCGCTTTGAGCTCAAATTTCCTTCACAAAGCTGCACACCACAGGTTTCTCTTGAGAGCAGAAGCAAAATGGAAATGAATCAAGATCATACTGTGTAGTATGCAGCATCATGGTTGTGAAAATGTAGAGCTCTATCATTTGACTTGTAAATTATTTGTAACCTTCTTATTACACATACATTGTCATAGGTTAGGTCTTCAGTTAGTTTATTCTGAACATTTTGTTTCAGTGAATGGGACCATGCCAGCTGCACAAAATATTCTCTGACAAATAACAATAAAACCATGATAATTCAACAGCAACTTAGCACTGTGAGAGGAAAATATGTATCTTTATAGAACAATGAAATACTAATTCTGTTCCCAGTCCTGTGAAGATTTATGTAGTTATTTCCACAGACATGAACTGAAGCCAGTGAGTTGCTACAGACCTCGAGAATCAAGCAGTTTTTTTCAAGAAGGCGGCCGTAGCTTTTTCTTCAGGATTTCTGTTGTCATTCCCAAAACATTTTTTTTCCAGTCGTAAAACTTAGAGTCTGAGAGATTTCCTCTCAAAGTATAGGAACAAAAGAAACACTCCTCTTGGTTAGACCAAAAGCCTATCTATCTAACCCATTAGTACACGATCAAGAGCAGCAAAACAAAATGCTTTTTAAGGAGAGTGTGCAAGCCTGGCCGCTGTATTTTGTATCCTCCTCCTGAATCCTATTTGTCTTAGTGGTATCATAGAATGCATGCCTGCAAGATACATTTAGTGTTGGTTTAGTGGCTGCTGTTTCTGAATTTGTCTAACCCCCTTTTGAACCTGCTGATGCTGTTTGCCTCCACAGCCTCCCCTGGCAGCACCACTGCATAAAGATGCACTTTCTTAACCAGTTGTAAACCTGTCTCCTACTGGTTTCATTGAACCCTCTCTAGTCCTGGTAATGTGGATTTGGTGAAAAACAGTTCTGTGTTTATCTTATCCACTGTCTTCAATATTTTGTAAACCTTGATTGCATCCCCTTCCACTTTCTCCCCTCTCATTTGAAGATCTTCCACATTTTTAGTCTCTTCCTGTAAAGCAGTTGATCTACACCTTGCTCATCTGAGATGCTCTTCTCTGTACTGTCAGGTTAAATGATCAAAGGCTAATCATAGTGAACACAAAGACCTAACGGGTGTCAGAGGAGCAATAACAGGCAAAGGAACCCACCATTCTGATCAGTGTAAAGGAAGCCAAACTGCCTACTGCCAAGACCATCCGAGGGGAACAATCAGATCATTGTCTCTGGGGTGAAACCCATCAAGGTGACCAAGGGAAGAAACTCTTTTCCCTGAAATGTAATATGAACTAAAGATTCCTTTTCCTAAAGGGATGTGGAACGTGTTATGGTATGCAAGGGGAAGAGAACTGTATGAAAATTATTATGGGCTATTTTAAGGGGATTGTGAGAATGTGCAGGACTAACTATGGGATGTTTAGTTAAACGACCAAAGGCAGGAGAAAGGAAAGGATCAATGTGGATCAGAGAGGAATAAGAATGAGAAAACAAGGGAAAAGGGCATTAAAAGGGCCAGTTAGTACATGTTACCCGCCCCCCACCCCCTTTAATCTCCTAAACTTTTTGTAGGCTCTCAGTTTCCTTCTGCTTCATTCACCAACCCTCACCTTATACTAGTAGCTAAGTGCGTCCCATTCCCACTTACCCTATGTACGTCGTTTTCCTCTTCCTCACCACTGGCATTCTCCACTACCAGTTTTCACTTACTCTTTTAGCACCTTGGTGTCAGAAAGATGTAAAAACTCAATTATATGGAAGAGTTTTCAGGGAGGAACTTAGAAATATCTAAGCAAGCACAGGATGTAAAAACAGGGCTGAAGGAAGCCGGGCAGTTGGTGAGGAGGAGATTTCATGGCTCAGCTGCAGTGTTGTGATAGGGAGTGCTGCAGGACAGGCTCTGGTAATGGAGAAATGGTAATAAATTTTAGTGCTGTTCCCTTGGAAAGGCTGTCTTGATGGAGGGTACACGGCAGAATAGAATCCATCTCAAACACTGGAGAAGGTGAACAATTTATTGGTAATTGTGTCAAGGAGAAGGCAGACCTGAAGTATTTATGTGACAGCAGGGGACAAACCTGACTGAATAGCTAAGTCGAAGTCCCATTGATTTCACTGGGAATTTTGCCTCTGCAAGAACTAAATGGTGAGGATTAAATATTTTCAATAGAATGATGATATCAAAACAAGGATAAAGCTGAAGTTATTAGGAATTACTTTTCTAAATATAGTCTAATGTACCATCTAATTCTCTGTTTTCAGTTGGTTCCTTATTTTGCGTAAGTAATGTTTAAGAGTGGCTTAGCTTTGTTGTGTCTTACATAAATATTTTCCTTCACTTAGCACAACATACTGTACACTTTACCGGGAAGTAAAGCAGCCATGTCTGCTCCACTATAAGCACAATCTATTTGAAGATAACTCAGTTTATATTTAGATTATCATGAAAAGTGGACCAATATCTATGACTCGTGTCTTCCCAGCTTCAGAAACAGTATGTTCTTAATCCATATTAAAATTGTAGGCCTGCATCTCAGAGAATCATTCCTACAAGTCATAGAACCACTTATAACCTTGCTGGTGTTCATACATACCAGTGGAATTTGAACAGATTTCCCAAGAAATGCCTCAGATGATATTTCAGGGATGCAGAAGTGGTTGCAAGATGATAGCTTCTGCAGGCCAAACTGCACACATCTGATCTCTTTGTATTTGTTGTTTGTATTTTGTATTAGAGATGTGTTATGTGGCTGCTCCTCAAGTCCAGCAATAAGATACTTCTCAACACTTCAAGTAATGGAGAAATACACATGGAAAATCCTTTTTCTGTAGAGTACATCCAACAAAACAGTATAAACATGGATGTAAAGAGTGCACGTGACTGCAAACTACAAGACTGACTGTCCAGTTCAAAAAACTCCACACTTGCTTCATTTCCTCTTTAAAGAGTGACCCCAAAAGGTGAAATTTAAGGACCAAATACTTCCATCAGTAGACGTGGTAGCATTCTACCAGTCCCACAGGGACTACACGTCTTTAACCAAGTCAAGGACATAGCATATTTATCTCAGTAACATGCTTTTGTGCTACACAGTTGAAATATACATAAAAAGAAACAACCAAAAAAGACAAAACAACTGTTTCTTCTGTTGCATCATCTTTATTGGAAGTAGCTGTGGTCTTCTTTTTTTATGTTTATAAAAGAGTCTGTTTCACTGACTGCTTTTATATATTTTCATTTGAAAATCCCTGAAAACTTGCTATGCATACTTAATAAATTAGGCTCACCACACCCATTCAAATGTTATATTCAATCTGTGGAAAAATTCAAACAATGATGCAAAAGTTTAACTCTGATGCAACTGAATTCAACGAGATTTTTAGGGAGTCCAAGGTCTCAGAAAAGACATTATTTTGCTCAAGAAAACCTGGCACTACTGAAAAAATCAGTGGCAATGATCAGCCACTGCCAGTCACTTACAGTGACTACAACATACTACGTTCTCCAGGGATGGATTCAGCACGTTTTCAAACATTTTTTTGTTTTGTTTTGTTTTCTTCTTTTAAATGATTCTGTTAATGCTGTTTTAAGCAACTCAGGTAACAGAAGATAATCTGAATTTCAAAAATTAACATAACATTTAATTACGTTAACACAACATTTCATATTATCAAGGCACAGTACTAGAAACTATGGATGTAGCAGAAAAGAAGGGAAGACGTGAGACCATCACCTCTACAAATGAAGCCACGCAGTCCACAGTCATGAAGAGGTCAGTCAGTTTTGTAAGCTTTTGATGACAACTTCTAGAACACATTTTTGCCTACTGATTAATGGAAAACTAAGGACATGACAAATAAGTTAAGCAATGAAACATTCTTGCTACTGCAATAGGATGAAATAACTTAAGTTTTGAGTTTTTGGAGCACTTGCAACTGTGCAGTTTAAGCTGGTTTAAGTTAAGCTGCCCCTTTATGCCATTTCTCTTTCCTGTCCTTCCTGCTGGCATACGTGCATGGCTGTCAGGGGAATCAGACCAGTGTTATAGATCATTCTTTTCCCTCCTGCTTTTCCCTGCTTTTCAACTGGATCCAATTGCCTGGTCTGATTAAATTCACAGCTTAAAACACTTGCAGAATTGAGAAGAGTGGCCAAAGGGAGGGACTGCTTACAGTAAATGCTGCAGTCATCAGGAATTTACATGAAACACAGCCCTGGCTCTAGCTTCCTGGGCACTGATTGTTGATTCCACTTCTTGTGAATAGTATTCTGGGATCTGGCTACGCCAGGTAAATTTGACATAAAATTCCTCAAGTCCCTTCAATGATTTACAGGTGTCTCTCCAGAGTTTCAATTCTGTGTCTCTGACTTAAAAACATTGGGGACATAGAACAAATGAAGAAAGTACTTTGCAGCCTTTGTAGAGGCATTGCAAACCCACTTATGCTAGAGTGATGGATTCTTACACAAAAATATGCCTATATTCCTTTCCTCTCCACAATGCCCTCACCATTCTTGAGTTTTTCCTGGTCTTTGATCAGTGTTTTCAGGGATCCTAGGTATCCCTCCAAAGAACTCCACAACTATCTCAGCTTTTTCTTCCTTCTCACAAAATCTCCTCTGAATGCTAGAATATGTAATCTGTCAGTTAAAAGATCTGTCAGAAAAAATGTGCTTTCATTATATCCCCCTATGAATGTGTCCATTTTACTTTTCATATCTCTGTCTTCTCTCCTTTGTAGACTCTGGGCTTTGCACCGGCATGGAGGGGGGAGTGTTTTTTTTATTGTTCATGGCAGCAGCTCCTCTATAGTCTGCTGTGCCTTTTTACCCTTATACCCTGTATGTATATGACACAATGGCAGACACAGCATACATTGAAGCATTTAATGATGCACGGTTGTATAAAAGTAATAAGTGTTATACAAATAAGTGCCTAAAATTTGCACACACATTGATTTTAGGTATTATAGTAGTATATAGGCATATTAATACACGTAATTTTGAAATAGGTACATAAGCATACATAAATTAAAAGTTACATATGCAATTATTTTAATTAGTGTTGAACTAAATCATGGCTATTACAAAGGGAGAAATAAAATACTGTCAATAGCATTTTCTTCTGTAGCCCTTTATAGTCCTTACATGATCCTCCTCCCTCACTATTATATCTGAATGCCTTCAAAGCTCAAAAATACTGTTGCAATGTCCTGTAAAGTGTTACTGCTCCAGTTCTGCAGATTGGGAAGTGGGTTACTTACTAAAGACTTACAGTGCAGGGAAAAGACTTGATATGAGGTCTCAAATTCTGGCTATAAGCATTCAACAGTGTTTTCTAGAGAAATGGCTAACTGTGATGCAGAAAACCTCTCTCCTACTTGAGACAATCAGTAGGGAAAAACCTGCTTGAATGTTTGGATGTCACGTGATTTTAGGAATAGCTTTCACAGAGAGCATGCAGATTTCAGCTGGTAGAAGGCACTTCTGTGTTGGCTCCTGGGCAGTGCTCAAGAGAAAAATCTGAAGTGTGCTTAATGTTCCCAGCTGAACGATGAGTGTAAAAGGTCACTTTGGATAGTATGTGATGAACTAGAAATAATTTTTCACCTGTAGTTTATGTTTGGATTTCAACCTACATTAACAGACAGAAATTAATGAAGTTCTGATAGTTTGTGTTGCCTTGTGTAACAATTGCATAGAGCAGGGTATTACAATAGGGCATGATTACAGCAGGACATGATTTGTCAGGCACTTGAAGTGGGATGAATCTAAACTTATCTAAATTTATCATTGCTGTATCTTGAATAGAAGATAAATAAAGATGTACATGCACATACATTTTCTTTAGTACTTCCTGAAGGAGTTCTATGTTTGTGATGTGTCTTGTTCTGATTTTATGCACTAAATACAACGGTACAGACACCAGTTTCTTTCTGATGCTTGGATAAACGTGTATAAGAACAGGCACCTCAAAAACTTTTTATGAAGTGTTGAATAGAGAGAATATATTTACATGTTCATGGAGTTCTTGCTCTGTTTTCTAGCAGTGATACCTGTAGTGATTTCAGCAATGAGGATCTGTCTGTTAATCACCGAATTAGACAATATCTTAGAGATTCAGAGATGGAATGTTTTAAGAACTTGGATGAAAATTTCAGAAGGGCCAAACCAACTTTGTCATCAAAGTCCCATTTTCAGTGACTTAGTGTCCTAAATCCCACTGCTGTGCAGTAAGATGCAGACTCCAAAGGCACAAAACATTAACTTCCAGCTTCTGTTGACCTCATAACCATATTGGCCATACTCCTCTACTCAATGGTCACTGATCTAGCTGATCCATAACAGAACCCATGTGCAAAAGATTTCAATTGGTAATGGTGACAATATGGTGAAAAGCCTTGAAGCCCATTATCATTCCCTTGCACTATTCTGCTCTCTAAATGCATACGCGTATTAATTTGCCTTGATTTTGTTTTATACTTGCCTTATGAATAGCTTTGAATGGCTTCTTACAAGGATTGTCTTCATTAATATCTTTCCAGTTTTCACTTATCAACACTTCTCCCGTTCTGTTAGAAATTTCTTATATTCACATTGCAGACCAGCTTCCTGTGTTTTAGAGTGTTTGCCTCTGTCATGCATTATTGATTTGATACACAATGCCACTTATTTCTCTTCAGTCTATATTATACAGGCCACCATGTCCCCAGTTATTTTCACAGTACTACATTAAGTGCAAATAACAAGGCCAACTTTTAAGTTGCAATAACCAAATGGAGTTATAACCAGGCAAATACAAAACATAGCATCCCTGTAGCTATTTAATTTGTCTGTTATTTATGCTCAGTGTACCAAGTCCACAAATGTACAACAGAATCATTAGCTACAGGATCATTAGCACCATGTATTACATATTTTTTAATGCATACATTGTTTTCCTGTTCATTTTAATACCAGAGCTGTTAGCAATTACAGTTCTCATTCAGATGATCCCAGCAATAGGTGGCATCATCAGTCCATGTCCTAGTTAACTCATGCAGGGAGACTGTCAGAAATGTTCCTGATGCTGGGTAAAAATATTAACTACTGCATAGCATATTTAAAAATAGATACTAACAAATGAATTATTCATTTAAAACATTCAGCCCGACCTATGCAACATAAGGAAAATGAGGTTTAATTAGCTTATGTGAAATTTTTTGTAAAAGCAAATGCATTCAGAAGCCATTTTACATGAAAACCTCACCAAATCAACAGCAAGATTTTTAAGTTACTATTTTTAATGTTTTTCTTTGGTCACACAATTGTGCTGGCCCTAGAGTAAACAGAAAACCACATTTACCTGACGTGAGTTATCCCACTGGAATAATTTGTGCAAATAAAGTTTAGCACATGTCAAGGGCTGCAGGCTTAGGTCAAAAGCATGGAAAATATCCAGCATGAGAAACAAAAGAACGTGTTCGTGGAATAAAAAATGGGAAATGTTTTATCGTTTTAAGTAAACAGAGACACACCTAGTCTTGTATAAGATGGAGATTTGAGTCTAAAACTTCTTTTTTTAGACTGTGCCCAAGCCTCAGGAGAGATTTACCTTTCAAAGTTCCCTGCAATTCTGCTTGCCCAATTGTCTAAGTTCAAGACCTGGTGGGAAAACACAGATTCTGTCTGGCTCATGTGCCAAGGTCCCCATTCTGCAGAGTGAAACGTAGGATGCAGGCAGTAAAGGGGACTGGGCTGATAAATATTCTAGTTGTCACTTTATAATACTGAGATTTAATGAAGGAACAAACATGGCTGTGGGAAGCAGAAAGCATTCCTGGGTTCTGTAGTGTAATAATTTATTTGCTTTCTGTGGTCATCTGGAGCAATGATTTATGATTTCTTTTGCCCATGAAAGAATTACGACTGCGGCAATGAAGCCCTTGGATTTTAAAAGCAATGAGTCAGAAGAAAGAAATGATCAAATGCCAGAACACTGAACAGATTAAAGTCTAAAATGAACGTTTCCACCTTCTGTTTTAGCAAAGGTCCAAATTCCATCAAGTATCCCATACTTTTGAAGTCGAAATGAAAAATGAAAAAGAAACACCTATGGAAAATATGAAAACAGAGCTCATGAGCGAATGTTTCATGACCTTGAGCATATTTACCTACATAGAGAGGAAATGTCCATATTTGATCTACAGTCTGGAAGTCATACTAGTTTGATTGGTTTGTGTGTTAGCTTCCCAACCATATCTGATCTTTTTTATCCTCTTCCTAAAACATGGGAGGAGCAATATGCCTTTACAAAGCAGAACTACAATAGGAAGAAAAACGGCTACCATAAATGAAGGTGGTGTATACCAGATAAATTGGTTAACATCAACCCACTTATTCCAAGCAAACACCAGTGCGTGAACAGTGCATAGCAGCAGAGCTAAATATCCCATCTTGCTCTGAAAAGAGAAAGAAAATAGTAAGGTATTTATTTTTTCCAACTTGGCAAGAAGAGTACTCTGTTAGGCAAATATGGAAATCAGGAAGGGCCTCAACCAACACACTTAAGTCAAAGCAAATACACCATTGGCTTTGAACTAAAATTTAAGAACTATAATTCAAGAATCTAACTGGACCTCTCTTTGCCACCGTAAGAGAAAACAGTTGAGGCACATTTTTCAGCTACTGCTATGATACTTAGGTAATACAGAGAAGAGGTCACAGATTACAAGCTATTCTTGAAAAAGAGTCAATTCTCAATATCTCAATTTATAGATGTCATTTGTATCCTAAATTACTTATTTCTGTGATAAATTATTATGAGTTCAAAAGCAGATTTATAAGTGGCTTAACTGATTGAAAAGAAAAATTTTAAGGTCAATTAAAATCAGAAACTCTAGTAAGTCTACTACTATGACAAAAGCAATTGCACAACTATAGGAAACTCAGGTCTTTCATTCCACTTACAGTGATAAATTTGGCTTAGGATGCCCACAAAATTCAGGCGTAAAGGAAATTTTATGCTAGAGTTACTAGTAATCAGAGTTTCTTTTTGCATAACAATCGATATTATTAGAAAAATGGAATTAGTCATCAGTGAAGTCAAATACCGGCTTTTCCAATGATAAATCCACAGAATCTGATTTTCAGGTATAAATGTTGTTTATAAAACTAATCCAATATATTAGTATTAGTCTTCTGGGTTTCTTCACCATGCTAATTTAATACCTCAAGAAATCATGCGCTAGACCTGACCATATAGATTCTCTGTAGAGCTGAGAATTTTTCCTACAAAAGATGCACTTCACAGAGTGCGCAGAATCTCAAATCACTAATTGTAGGAAGAGATACCTTTCAGAGCTACTTTTCAAATTCAGATCAAATTTTCAAATGCCAGGTACTTAGTCGATCATTGAATTTTCAGGTTTTGGTGTTCAGGGACCTAATTCAATGGTTGCTTAACCCTAGCGTGATCATATCGGTGTCAGCAGAACCACCCCTGATTATTGCTATGTATAATACAGGAGAACTAAGAGCAAACCAGATACTCAGGTGAACGAAACAAGCACATCTGTAGCAAACTTGGGACTGGTGGGATTTCATTATGCACCTGTTCTAAGATGTCTCCTTTTCAGAATACACCTTTTTTGGAGGGGGTTATGAAGCTAATAATGCTGCAGATGGAAAAGCTTTGCATGTATTATTGGGCAGAAGCCTTCTCCTGGAGTTTCCAGCCACCTTTCCAGCTCAGGAAGTAAGGAATTGCCAAAACAGCTCCAAGGGACTAAGAAGGAATTCTCCTTGTGTAATGGAATACCATGTAGTATGGGAACAGCCTTGGGTGGTTCAATACCACCAACTCCCAATTCAGCTGAACACAGGGCACTCCTGAAACATAAGATGCCCAGAAGATGACTGAAATGCCTTCAGCACCAGAGGCCTTTGACCTAAGAATAGGTCCTAAAGGGACAAATGCTGCCAGTCACCAGGTCAGAGGCACAAAAAAAGTGGTTTGCAGTTGTCTTTCTCCCCACTTTGTACCCTGAACCTGACAGCCTTTTCTGCTGACAAATTAACAAATAAAACAAACATTTATTGCAAAGCAATTAACAAAGAGTAAGGAACAAACTTTTAGATTGGTTTCACTTCCTCTGTGTTTGATATTTCTAACTCCTAATAGTCTTAGTTGACAACATACAGACCTACAAATGAGGACTAATGGCAAGCAACAATGACATTTATGCATACCTGAATGTAGTGGAACTCTCTCCAGGTCAAAGAGTGACTGACAGATGGGATTGATGTTATTGCCAACAAGGCCAGCAAAGCAAGTCCCAGAATTCCCAGAGACACATAAATCTCCATTCTCCAAACATCGTGTTCAATCCAGGCATTTTCTTTTTTTTGTTTGACCTGCCAAAAGAACACCATATTTAAAAAAGACAGACTGGCACACTTAGCCATTTGTGTGAAGTACGGCTATTTTCACCATAACATTCAGGAAATTAGTCAAGAAACATGGTATTTTTATTTGCTTGAATGTCTCTGAATGTAACTGCTATTTACTTCTGGTGACAAAGTCTCCACTAGTACCTGCAGAGCAAAGGTGAGCTTTAAATGAGAAGAATTTAGACTTCATCAGCATCTTGGCCCAGGAGAGACTGATTCTGAGGGCTGTTAGCCTGCCTTCACAGCAGGAGAAGTCTTACTCTTTGACAAAAAATTCCATCTATGGCTAAATACCGTATCTGGAGATTATGACAAGAAGAAATATATTAATGGCACTATTGTAGGGAGCTAATTCAGCAGGCATTATTAATGATGGTATCCTGCCAGGATAAATTGTTTAGCTCTATTTTTTTAAAAACAGCAAGTTGGTACATTCAGCTGCGCTGAATATGGTGGTTGGTATGGATGAAAAGGTTGTGATTTTAATAAACTGATGTCAAGCCTTCTCCTACTTATGACTACTTGCAACAGCTCTTTGATGCTGCGAGTGATCACCATGGAGTAATATGCCCCAAATACGATCATTTCTTCATCTGGAGGACTGGAATCTCAAGGAAATTTCTGGTAATCCATTCAAGTCAGATTACTGGTAAGGCTGATTTCAGAGTTTTCCACAGGTAGTTCGACTGTTTACAGAATTCTTAGGAAGCTGATAATATCATGCTGTGCTTTTAATAAAACTCTGGATTAGACTGAGGCTAATAAAAATGTACATTTGCAGTATATACCTTATACTGGAATATTCCTTATACTGCATTCCTTATGGCACTCAAGGTGATAGTCAAATATGAGGAACACTCTAGCCACAGAGGATCTTGGAGAGCTTTGCCAGACAATTGTTGCCCATGACTCAGAAGCATGATTGAATTTCTTTTAACAAGCTAGTGTGCATCAGCCTAATTGTGGAGCCATCAGTGTTCACAAATTTAGTTTCTGGCAAATACAGATGATTATGATTTAGCTCAGCCCTCCTTCATTGCGGGCTAATTCACTTTACAAAGAATATGTTTAAAAAGGGCGTGTGCTCAGTTTTTGTAGATAGTTAGATTGCACTGGTGCAGAGAAGATTAATCCACACTAAACTGACAGTGTGCCAAAGACTTAAATATTCCTGTGAGGCAGGTATAATTATGTGCATTTTACAGAGAGATAAAAAATCCCAGATTAAGAAAATGACTTATTTAATACACACTGGCACAGCTGTGATGACTCTTGACTCTCCATTACATACTTTAGCAACTAGGTCCTACTCCATCCCTTAACAGTGCACTGTGGCAATCTGCTTCAAAATGAAACGAAGGCAATGAAAATGGCTGCTCCCCCCTCAAACCAGATTTGTTTGAATGACCAAAACAAGGATTTTCTGAATACAGAAGAGCTGGCATTTGTGTGCCCATCATACCTGCTGGAATGCCCAGTTCAGCAGCTTGTATCTGTATGATCTTCTCATTGGATAGCATAAGCTATAGCAGGCGTGCATTGCAGCAAAGAAGAAACTGAGAAGTCCAAATTGCTTTCTTGATAACATCCATCTATCCAGCCATGAGGGAAACCTTTTATACTTCGTGCCAAAGTACAGCTGAAAACCAGCAGCTAATATTCCTGGTAAATATACCAGTGCTAAAAGGGTAATTGAAACCACTGGTAAAACTTTGTTTATGACAAGGATTGGAATTTTATAGAAAACATTTTCCTTTCTGTTTACAAAAGGATATATGACATCTCTCATAGAAGTGTAAATAAACGTTAATAATGAGATCACAGATGCTATCTTCATTGGCAAGTGCCACTTGGGAAACAGATCCTGCTTGCAGTGATGTTCTGAAGAGTGTTCAAACTCACCAAAATGGTGTGCTTGATGTAAATTAAAAAGTGCAGCTGCTTCTGGTGGATTGGTGACTTGCATATCCACATTCTGGGAAGGACAGAAAGGAAATGCCAAGTGAGCTCAAGAGAAGATTAGAAACTTCAGTAATGACAGTATTTGTCATCATGGCTTTTACACGGTACTGCACTGAAACCATAAACAAAACATACACACTATTAAAGACAAGATAGCTTTAAAACATAACGTTTCAAACAGCATAGTCAGTAGGTAAGCAAGGCACTTTTAGCATAGATTTCTCATTTGTCATTCATTATCTGTGGTGGTTTCAAAATAGATTTTAATTCCAGGAAGTTAACTGCACTGCAAGGTAAGATGGATTACATTATGTAAAGCATCATTACAGCTTCTTATGATAGGAGCTACAGATTTCAAATGTCAGATTTCAGCTACAGACTTAATGATGCAGCCCAAATAATATGCACAATAATAGAATCCAGAGTCAAGACAACAAAATACTTTGTTCAGTCACTGCTATTTTTATGATATTTAACTGAGGGTATAAGGATGTAAGTAGAAATGTTTGGGATCCAATGTATTAGAGCAGCTGCACAGCTGTCAACTCCAGTATCAATTCTTGTGGTCTTCTTCCTCTCCTGCACAAATGTAACAGTGTCCTCTTAACTTTTTTTAAAACTTGTGAAACTGAGTAACTTCAGTTTTAAAAGCTGAATTTTCTGCTGCCAAGAGGCATGGCTTGATTCTAGTCTCACAGAAGATCTTGGCAGAATTATCACAGACTATAGAATGACCTAAGATAGTACAAAATTTTAGTGTAAACTATTTTACACTGAGATAGCATATTTAAAGATTGCCCCATAGTTATAGTTTATGGAAGAGGTACATGGTCAGTCTACACAAAAAATTAAAATATATGTACCAAGGGCAGGACTTTGCATTTGATGCAGCAGACAGCTGTCCAGGGGTGGAGAACTGAGAACTGACAACATTAGGTAATAAACACGGAAGTCCTTTAATATTCAATTGAAATATAAAGTAAAACTGAACTAATGCTGCAATGGCTTAGCTTTAGAATGACTGATGTGGCAGATATCCAGACCTCCAGAAAGTGAAATGGCACTGTCTGCTTTGAGGAAGGCAAATATTAGTAGTTTGAAAGTTGTAAGTTAGCTTTTTGCTAGGATACAGGAGATATTCCTGTCTCAGCAGTATTACGCAGCTTTATTTTTAAGAATCAAATCTTACATTGAAGGTGAATAAGCAGTCAATTCAAACAAGGTACCACTTGTAACTAATGCAAGGGTAAGTGGTACAAGTCCTCTGTTGTCTTCAATGTTACAGAAGTGTTTCTTTTTCACAGAGAAATAAAAAGTATACACTGCAATCTTGCTGCAAAATCCTAATTGGAGACAAGGTAGCCTGTTCCCCACGTCTGACTGGCTCTTCTACAGTGCCTCACAGTAAAATTAAAGGGCATGGTCTTCATTAGGATTTTTCAGCTGAACAGCTACCACATGTGTACCTGATGATAAAAGCTTATCTTTCGAACAGCGAAGGTGTAGCCTAAGTAACTTTTATTCTCTAGTCTGTGAAGAAAAGTAGAGTGTAGTCTATGAATTTCAGAATCAGAAGTTGGTTTAAATTATACAAACTGAGATTCACATCCAAACCGCATTCCTCCTAAAGATACCTGTTTCTTGAAGAGAGAGTCTGTAAAGCCTAATTCAGTATCTCACAGCCTGTGAGACAGTTCACATTAGAATAGGAAGTTGTAGCTTGAACAACTTCTTTGCATCAGCAGTTGCAGAGGCAAATGCTGTTGGAGTGGATTCTTTTTCTGGACTGTTTTGTGTGGCGTGGAAAACTTACTGAATGTGATGTGGCAATTATGAAGACTACTCTACAAATAAATTTTATATTCCTGGATACGGTCCCAATTTATTTCTACAGAGCTTTGCTCATCTGGTAAAATGCAACTAGCAACTAACCTCCTGTAGTTTTTAGCTGGCCCAAACTGTATTTTTTATCATGGACTGTGATTAAATTGAATGAGATGCTCTTTATCTTTTTAGCACTTCATGTCAATATTGTGACAAACCTTTAGAAGTGCTGATATACCAGTGTGACAGGAACACAGTGTTTCTGGACAAAATCGCATGAAAGACTACGCTATTCCATGTGACATATGAGCTACGTTTTTACAGAACCATTACCAAGTTGCTAAGGTTTCCTGTGTTTCTTCTTGGCATGATGCTCTGACCTGCATTCTGATCAATGGCGTGATTATCACCTTCCCTCTTCTCCATTGCGGAAACTCCCTGCAAAACAAACACAGGATGTAAACCAGGTTTTGAAATGCCCTACTGGAACTTTGAAGCCTATTTTCCCTCAAAATGTTTTCTGCCCGTTGGCTGGAAAAGGTACGACAATCTGGGGAAAGGAAAGTCTGTTCTCTCAGAAGAGAACAGAAATGCTCAGCTTGTTTTTTAAGTAAAGTGGAGACTAAAAGAGGATATGAATCAACAGAACAAAATCACTGATGAAAAATAATAGTAAAGCTAAATACTCATGTCGCCAGTGGAATGAGCAAATTAATTCAGGCTGAAAGCTTTTAAATTGCAACAATAAAGTCTGAAACAGTTTACATAAATAACATGAAAATGCGATGAAGATGGATTTTGGTAAGTTCATGTGACTTGCTGAGGCAAGAAACTCATGCAAATGTGTTGTTCCTAATATTTTTTAAGGAATCAGGTTTTAGGATTGGTCTACCTGACAGTCACTCCGTGGCTTTAGAGGTATATTCTTCCTTCAAAATTGTCATGAAAGGCCAGCTGGAGCTTCACTCATGCTGTTCCAAGGTACACTGACAGTACTCATCACCCACAAGTACCAGCAGAAATGGTTCTAAGCTACTCAGGACTACAAGAGATCAGAAATCAGAAAGAAAAAAAGGAAGGCAATGGATAAACGGAGATGTTTCTGAAAATCCTAGGATAGCAGGAAAGACAGTATCTTGAAGGCTGTAAAATAACTACAAGGACTGCAAGGACCCTGCAACATGAACTTCCCATGCGTGCATCCCAGCGCCGCACGCTGCAGGAGGAGAGACACTAGCACCACACCACTGGAAGCTCAGGGTGCCATACCACAGCGTGACTTTCTGTGGCTACCTTTAAGACAGTGACTAGGTAGCTCCTCCATGTACTTTCCTACTGAAAAGCTGAATTACTAGATATGAAACTGTTGTGCTGACTACCGATTCTTTTATATCCATAAACCTTTTTGGGAAATTGCATGGACAAATCAGATTTTGAAAGTTGTCCTCTTTTTACTGTATCTGGTTTCTTCAGTGGCTGAGTCCTATGGTCTTGTGTTGTCTCCTATGAGAGTTTGCTCTCTGCCAGGCCACCAGACTCCTGAAGCTGAAGTATTCTTTTCCTAGCATTTCTCTTTGGATTTTTCCCTCCTGCTAGCGAGCTCTCCCTTTGGGCATAACCTTTCAGCCAAGTGTTGCAGAGTAGGGTCAACAAGAGCTTCTGTGTGAAGGTCAGGCTGTTAACCCTTTCCTACACCAGCTAATGCATGGTTTGTATGTCCTGCACACAAGAAAGCATAGGCTGATGAAGACACATTTCTATTTTTCCCCCTATTCCTAGGGCTAGTCCCAGTGATTTTATCACAAGTTTGGAGGTATCGGATATCTTCATAAAACCTCAACTCCTGCAGTCCAATGATTAGTTGAGAATTTCTACTTCTATATGCTTTAATAAACTGTATTTCTACCTGCTATAATGGCAAAGAATAGTTTACAAACAGAACTCAGTGTAATGTACTTGCCTGGGAAAAAAATGATCACAAATACAGTGAGCTCCAGATCTATTTTTAAAAGAACTGAGAATATGAAGGGCAGTCACACTGTTTTTGAGGCCTATCCTCTGATTTTTAAAGTTTGATGTGGAAAAAGAAGGACGTAAACTTACAGGCGGACTTTTTACTCTTTTAAGTAATAAGACTGACTTCTTAAAATTGTTAAAACAGCTTGTGGTGCAGATATTTGCTGCTTTTTAATTATTTTTTTCTCTGTACTGATCTCCATTGAGCTTTCAACCAGTCTACATGAGCTTACATAGTAATCTCAGCCACTTCATAGCTCTCCTCTTCCGACTACCACACTATCTTGAGGGGCCAAAAGCACATTTTAGATTGGGAAGCTCTGTGTGGAAGAGCTTGACTCACATGATTCTCGTGCTGCTATCACCCTTCATTTAGAATATTTAGCAATGTAATAGTTTTAAAATTTAGTAATAGCTGCTAGCTAAAGGTTTGTATTGATGAGGACATAATAAACGATGTCATGATGTGAAAAAAGAAAGCCCATTTATTGGTTCTTTTTAGAAACAATGTTTAAAACAATGTTAAATACAGCATTAATGGTTTATGCAGCAGAAGACAAAATGGAAAGAAAAAAAAGTTTGTGTGAATGAATGCGTGTGCTTATCCATGGAAATACAGGTTACGGCCATGCAACTGCATGCAAGGAAACATAGGTGCCGAACCTATAGTGCACTTGGCTTCTGCTACCAAAGTTAATATAAAATTATTTCTTGAGTATGCCCAAGAAAAAAGCACAGTAATAGTCTCGGAAGACCCTAAATACAAGACATTTATAATTCCACTATTCAGTGCCTTACGAATTGCCAGAAAGGAGTCATCTACAGCGTGTGTCTTTTTGGAATACACCTGAAGGAAAAAAACGTAGAAGTCCTGTGAGAGACAGAAACTAATCAGTTATAGCCCGATCTAAGTCACAACTGTCACGAAAGAAAACAGTTATACTAATGTCCATCCTCAGTGCACAACCCCTTCTCTGGGAGTCAGCTGTGAGCGAGGATGGAGGATGTCCAGCTGCAGAACGCCAAGTTTCCAGCACCGCGAGTACGCTACTGCATTTTGTGCCGAGAAAACAGACTCATTATAAGGTTGAACCAACGGGGACCTGCGCCGTGTGGACGTTACCCCGAGAAAACACCACCCAAAGTCGATGAGAGGTTTTCCTGAGTGAGGGCTTTTCAGTGCTGGCTCCACTAAACGAGAGAAACGGGTGAAATAAGCAGGCTGTGATAACAGCGATGAGGCGATGGAAGAGGCACGGGACGGTGACTGCATCTCTCTCCTTTGGCACCATCGGAAAATGACAGCGTCAAAGCGTGAGGGATAACTGTCTCGCTTTCAAAGCGCCTGCTGCACCGGGTAGTAAATAACTATTCCCCACTCTTCCAAACTCCTGCCGACCTCTGCGGAAAACCCGATGAAACCCCGGGGAGCTGGAGCGGGAGAGCGTCTCTCGGCGCTTCTCCCCGCTCACAGTGCGCCCGGGGCTGCCGCCCCCACGCCCGGCCGCGCCGCCCCGCTGCCCGGGGGAGGGAGGCCGGGCCCCGCGGGGAGCCCGAGCTCGCTCCCGCCGCGGGGACCCTTCCCGTCTCGTCCCGTCC
>VXBO01001722.1:0-26085 GCA_013400135.1 Rhinoptilus africanus | reverse complement strand
CGGGGCGCCGGGGGCTGCCCCCGCCCCCCGGCTGCCCGCTCAGCGCCCCCCTTCAGCCCCCCACCCGGGAAACTTCCTCCTCGCCCTTCAGTCCGTTCCCCCTTCCCTACCGCTCCTTCCAAACCTGCCACTCTCCCATCCTGACAAAATGCTGCGTTAAATTCTGCTTCTAATATGAGCAGTCTTTGCTTCAAAAATGATATTTTGTTTTCACAAATACCATGATCTCGTACTTTTTTTTTTTTTTTCCTCTTCTGGTGATTCTGAAAAGGCAGTTGTCTCATGAAAGTTTAGTCACGCAATAGTGTGAACTATCATTATCTCGTGAAAGCTCTGTTTTAGTGGGTATTTCAACATTCAGTGGCTTACTGACATTGCAGCAAACACGGCCAGTCTGTCTCAGGAATGTTTCCATCTCTTCCTGCAGAGCTCATTGTGTCTCCCTCAGGGTGTCTCCACAGAAAAGGTGCCAAGTTCCATCTTTTTGGTTTTTTATATCTTGGGAATATAATTGTTCCTCCTTTTCAGTAGAGGTTAAGTGGACATAGATTCCTTCTGAATGCTACATCTGGCAGAAAAGACGTTCCCTTAGAAGGGATAAAAGCTAGAGTAGTTGCTTCTCCTGTGTTAAAAATCCCAAACCCTTGGCTTCTAAGTTTTCTTTATAGTTTCCTTCATTAAAGTGTTTGTCTGTGCTATTTTCCTCGTCCTTTCCACGAGTTACTCTTTTTTTTGCTAACTTTTGTATGCTCTCACTTTGTGAAAGTGTCATTTGGTTTTCTCTTCTACTCCTGTTTTGCACCGTGGGTTTGTTCTCTCTGTTCCCGCTGGGCTCCCCGCACCCAGCACCAGGAGGGTGACGCCTGGCGGTGGGAGCGCGGGGAGGGGGGGGAGGCTGCCAGCCGCAGCGGGCACCGGGCCGCTCTTAGGCACCAGCTAAAGGAGAATTTGCAGTCCAAAGGGTTAAAAGCATCATCTTATTGCAAGTGAAGTCCATGGTAAAGCTCTCCCTCAGAAGTCCTGTTGTAAGTTAGTGTTATGGGGACTACATTTATAGACCGAAAGGTAGCTCAGGATGCCGAGAGATTTCAGCATCTGGATATCCTATCTCAAGGACAGAATATCCTTATGATATCCTTAGCCTTTTCCTAAAACACATGTGAGCTAAGATGAGACAAAAAGCCAGCCAAAGTGAACTTGGCTATTAAATAAGGACCAGCTTAAATAAGCCACTCTGCACAGAGGCTCCTAAGTGTCTCAGGACAAGCAATCCCATCTTCAGTCTCTGCATCCTGACTACTATTAGGTGTCTGTCTGTGAGTATAAATGGTGAGCTCATTTTCTGTGGGTGCTGACAAAGTGGAAGGAGATTCAAATGCTAGGGAAAGCTTTCCTTTAATAGGTATCCTAAGGCATGACTTCCAGGTTATTCGAGGTACCGTTTGTATTAGAGTGGTTACTGGAAAGCAAACTGCATGCCAGTCCTCCTGCAGACTGTCACACCTAGGTGATACCACTGCACGCTGATAGCTTTGAACTGGTATTTATGCAAAGTGCTATGCAAGAAGTGTGAGACTTAAGGTAGGAAACACCACAGGAATCAGGAGTGGATTCAAGATGAGATAATTTCGCTTGGCATATGCAAAATGGGGATGATCTCACTGCCAAAATTTAAAGCTGTGCAGATCTGGCTAGCTCCAAACGTTCAGAACAGTGCCAGTACTCTTCAATTATTGCAGGAGTTGGGTGAGAAAGAGTAAGGCTTCTGTGGTTGCTGAAGTGTGACAGGATATTTTCCAGAGATGAAAAACACTCTGGTGGTTCTCTTAGCCTGTCTGTCTTTTATTCTTCTTCATTCTGGACAGAGTCTATGTGTGATGTTGGCAACGGACATGAGAAATGGTAGATTGCGTTTTCTGGAGGAAAAAAAAAATTATTGCATCATTGACAAGATTGCCTAGACAGTGCTTTAATCTTGAGAACATTTTCACCACAGTTTGTACAGGGAGAAGCCTGTGGTCAAGGCAATACTTCTGATTCTGCAACTGCTCCTTAGACCAGGAGCTCCGAGAACAACGTGCCAAATGATTGGAAAAGTGGTGCAGTCTTCCAGTAACACACAGGCCAACGTATAATCACACAAACACTTAGTTTTGCTCTAAATTGTTGAGTAAGCTAAGTGTAACTATTACTGTCAGCAAGATGATGCTGGTATGCCCTTGAGTGACTCAGAAATGATGCTGCACAGGGGGAAGTGGTGTGGAAGGGTGGAAACCGGTCCCTGTAATTTAAACAAGTGCAAATGAGCTGGGTTCAGCTGGGTTGAAACATTGAAACAGTGGCTGGGTTTCCAGAATGGCACTGGAAGGGGTTCAGCAGAGGATTACCAAGGTTGTGAAGGGTTTGCCCTACATGCTCCCTGAGAAGAGGTGTGGAGAAGCTGGGCTTGTTTAGTCATGTGAAGAGCAGATGTAGTAGCAACTCTCAAACGCTTGAAGGGGAGGTACAAAGGTGAGGAAGCCCAACTCTTGTTGGTAGTGCCAGAGAGTGTAGGAACAATCAGGGATCACAAATTGTAGCTCGAAGGTTCATATTGGATATTATAGAAAAATTCTTCACTGTGAGAATAGAGAAAATCCAGAGGGATTGTGGAATCATGGAAATTTTCAAAATTTTGCTGTACAAAGTGATGGCTGACTTCACAGAATCACTGAACTGTTGAGGTTGGAGGAACTCTGGTGATCATCTAGTCCACCCTCTCCGCTCCCCTGGCCCAAAGCGGTGTTAACAGAGCAGGTTGCTCAGGGTATTGTCCTGTTGGGTTTTAAATATCTCCAAGGTCTGAGACTCTACAACCTCTTAGGCAACTTATTCCACTATTTGATCACTGTCACAGTAAATTTTTTTTTTCTTTTAAATGCAATTTCTTATGTTTAATTGTAGTTTGTTGTATTTCAGTTTTTGCCTGTTGCTTCTTGTGCTTTCTTTGGGCTCTGCTGAGAAGAGTCTCACTCCATCTTTACTGCCCTCCTCCCTCAGGTGTTTATATTTAGTAATTAAGAGACTCCCTCGGCCTTCTCATCTCCAGGATGAATAGTCCCAGCTCTATCAGCCTCTCATTGTAGGAGAAATGCTCTGGTCCCTTAATAATTTTTGCGGTGACCTGCATTGAAGTAATTTCAGTACATCTGTGTCATGTTTGTACTGGGGAGCCCAGAACTGAACACAACACTACAGATGGGTCTCAAAGGGGCTGAGAAAGGAGAAGGATCACCTGCCTTGACCAGCTGGCATTGTTCTTCCTAATGCAGCCTAGGACTTGATCTGGTAGTGGCAGGGGTCTTGCCTTCAATGGGACAGTGGATACAAAACTTAACTGCCTTGATATTTTTGGCCATGAAGATGTGTAAGATGCCAAGAAGATTCTTGCTCAAAACTCCGAAACCCAGCAATCTGCGAAAAGGAATATTAAAAAATGCACACTACAAAGAACCAAGTATGAACTTGAAAAATTATGAAATAATTTGAAAATTCTTTTTGAAATGCAATCAAATCTAACCTGATTTTGAAAATTGCAGCATAAGAAACTGCAGTGTTTGCTCCTGAATGCGACAGAGCTGATTTGGGAATGGAAGTGATAAGTGCCCTCTGTTCATATTGTGAGTGCGAGCTGCAGGTGCACCTGGCAGGGAATGCTTGTTCCTTGTGAGCTTCTGAGAACAGGGACCTCAGACAACAGATTTGGTTCACTGTCATTTAATGAGCTCCTTTATCCAAGGGAATATGGTAGAAAGAGATCAGATAAGCAGACAACTGCTGTATCCCCTGCTGAATGAACATGAAGTAAAGGACCAGCTGTTCTTAGCGAGTAACATTGTTAAAGTCAAACAAATTTCTTACTTGGCCTGGATTTATCACATAAATTCTGATTGAAAGAAGTGGCTCTCACACTACTTGAAATACTTGAATTCCTCTGGAGGATTTAAGTCACCAGTGCCAAGTTATGGGAAGCTGAGGAAAACAAATACAGTGAGAAAACCCAGAGGCTCAAGATTTTTTGAGAGGGCTGTTCAATCCTGTCCTACATGTGTAAGAAACAAAATTATGTACTACTTTTCTTGAATTAGGAGAAATCAATAGAGCCACATGACACTTAGATAATTTTTTAACTGTGATACTTTCAGACACTGTTGAAAGTACAAGTAAAGACCACCTGACTGCTTCAGTTAAAGTTCAATTAAATGAGTTGAAAAACAACTCAAAGTAGAGGAGAATAGCAGTATTTTATTTTCTCATTCATTGTAAAATAAATTACTTTCTGGATTTCAAGTATATAATTGACATAGACAAGTACAGAAAGCACTCGCACTCCTAGTCTGTCGAACTAACACCTTTCACAGAATTCCTTTCTGAATTGTTGTTTCTGGGCAGCAACTGAGAAGAATTTGCTTGATATTTAAGAACAAGATTTGATTGAATCAGGCACAGTGATATTCTTTGTATATAATCACATACTCTTAAAGTAATGCTTGCCTTTCTCTTTGTGTTAGTCACTTTTACTTGTATGACATCTAAAATTGTACCGTTATTCCTTGAAGCAGTTATGATACTTCTCTGATTGTGGTGTTTTGATGATTTCATGATTTTACTGCACACGTGTCACTGGAGTATAGAGCTGACTGCCTTAAAATACTTATAACAATGAAACCAGTGATAATAAAAATAACTGTAATTTATATACAGATTAGCAAAAAAGCTGCAACACTTAAGACTGTGAAATGTAAAGGATACAGGGGAAGGAATGGACTCACAGGGGAAGGATTAGTGAGCCAAGATGGAATATTGGGCATGCAGGGCCTCCCCAGTTCAAGAATTCTTTTACATTTCTGCCTCTGCTTTTTTTTTATACAGGAAACCATTTTGCTTAAATCTGATTATGTAACAGCAAATAGGGGTGGTATATTTTCTGCTGTGGTGTATATAGGTATTCATTACCTCTAATTACTAAAAAAGATTTTTTTTTTTACAATATTTCTACAAGAGTCATTTGAAATTAAGATGCCTTGTGAAAAGCATTTAGTGTGGTTTATTGTCCATAGCTATGGCTCTTCAATAGATTTTGTGGTTTGGGAATGGCATTCTAATGTCTTTCTGTTTTTCACTGAGGACTTATGAAGGCTTGTGGTGAGACCAAAAAACTGTCAAAAAAACTGTTGCAGGATCCATGCCACAACCACGTCCTTTCCCATGCCTTCTACCTCAGGATTTTCTCAGGAAACCTTTCTGTTTCCAGTACCGTCTTTTAAAATTCTTAAAATTTGTAAGGAATTTTTTGACACTATATCTTGCATTTATGTAATTGGTTTTTTGCCTATTACCATAGTGCCTACAAACCACAGTTCATAGTGTTAGATGCTATATAAACATAAACCACAAATCCTAACACTTTCTCTGCTGGCTTCAATGTTGGTTCCACATTCAAAACAATGCCAGAGGGGTGATCCAAGCTCATAGGGAAAAGGCAGAGCTGAAGACAGTTTTAGGAAGGTAAAGAGATGAAGATGGCTGGGATGTGAGGCTGTGGTGATAACTCTCCAGTGTGATGATAGCAGTTCCAACTGCTGGCTGCCATTGTAATAACAACAGCTTCCTAATTTTAAAGAGGGAGTTGAAGGAAGGCAAGGAATTAGCTTTGTCAGAACTTGTAAGTCATTTGTCGCTTATCAAGATATCTTTGAGAAGTGAGCAGATGTGAGAAACTCTTAAAACGCTGTGTTAAGGGTACAGAGGTACTTTAGAAAACCCTAAGTTGATCAGATAGTTGTTATAAATTTGATGCAATCTAAATAGATGCGGAACAGAACCTGCCAATACATTTAGAATTACTTAAACAATTTCATCATTATTAACACTATAAATAATACCATAATTAATTTAAATAAAGCAATAAATGATTCAAAGTTGTCTGCCATCAGATTTTGGGCAATTTTTTTTAATGTGGAATATTAAATTAATACATATATTAGGGTTGAATGGTGAGGGAATTGTTGCTCACATGCAAAGACTGACAACACAATTACACATATGTCTTCAGTATGGAAATAATTGTGCTAATTAGAGCTTGTTAAGTTGGATATTTTGCCAGATTTGGAATTGTTTTTCAACAATTTCAGTGCTAATATTGATATTTTATACCAATTATAATTTCTTAGAGCAAGAGTACTTTTAAATGCAGACAGTTTTATTACTTACAAAGAAAAGAATCTTTTGTCCAAAAAACCATATTGGAGTACTAGTTTAAGATTATGACTGCTCAAAAATACTGTCCCTGGTCAAAATTAAAATGTTCCTGTAATCCAGAAGTGCTAGTTATACTGTGTGACTAACTACACACCACAAACAACAGTAGGTAGCTGAAGTTAATTGTCAGTAATAATCCAAGAGCTGAGATCTTTGTTCAGACTTTTTGCTGATGCCTGGGACACTGGTCTGCTCTAGAAGCAGAGCAGAGACTCAAGGAAGAACTGGAGCAGGAAAGGAGGCAGGACTGGAATAGAGACAGGCAGCTCAGGCAGAGCAAGAACAGCAGGTTCTAGCACATTGCAGGCTCTGGAGAAAAACTGCAAGCTTCCATCTAACAGCCATCCAGTCAGAAATTAGCTTTGCAGGAGACACAAAACTGGGGTGAGTGGTTCATACATGTACATGGTTCTGCTTCCATTCAGAGTCACTTCAGGAGGCTGGAGAAACAGGCCAACAGGAACCTCGTGAAGTTCAACCAAGTCCTGGACTTGGGAAGAAATAAAGCCATACACCAGTACAGGCTAATGGCCAATCAACTGGAAAAAAGCTTGGCAGAAAAGACCTTGTAGGTCCTGGTGGACACCAAATGAACATGAGCTCCCTTGCAAAAAAGAGGGCCAACAATCTCCCGTGTTACAGTAAGCAGAGCATTGTCAGTGCGTCGAGGAAGGTTACTCTTCTTCTCTACTCAGCACTCCACACTTAGAGTGCTGTGTAGAGTTCTGGGCTCCCCATTATGAGTGAGACATGGACATACTTGAATGAGTTCAGTGAAGGGTGGCAAAGATGGTTAAAGGGCTGGAGTATCTGACATAAGAGAAGATGGACTGCTTAGCTTGGGTAAGTGAAGGCACGGGGACGTCTTATGTATGTGTATAAATGCTTGATGGGAGGGAATAAAGAAGAGCCAGACTTTTCTCAGTGATGGGACAAGAGGCAATGGGCACAAATTGAAGTACAGAAAATTCAATTTAGACATAAGAAAAATAATCCTGACTGGCTGTGATTGAGAAGGTGCATTGATTGTGAAAAGGCTGAAATCAAACTCCACAGCAATATATGACCCTAACGAGTATGGATGGTTTCAGGAACTAGACTCGAGAGTGCATTAACTTGAGCGTGGAAGTTGAACGATGGGCACAAGAGTTTGATTAGAACTTTAAGTCCACATCATAGGAATTATATTCACATATGTCCTTTCAGGTAATTTGTTGTCTGATTATTGCTGTTAAAGTCTAGAGTAGAAGTCTGGTTTTGTGTTATTTTGCTACTGTCTTTGGCACACTTGTTTTACTGGAGCTGTTAACCTAAGATGAGTTACCACTTCTGGCCCTCTGAGAACTCTGCCTCTGCCAATTCTGCTTGAGGTCCCAGTGAAAATAGAGACAGGGAGAGTGCAGTGAAAGCAAAGACAGACATTGACATGGATTTAATCATTGCAGGCTACTAAATGAAAGCTTGGCAATGCTTTCAAAAAGAGATGAGAGTCAAGCCAGAAGATCTTTAAAGTACTAAGATAGTAGAAAAATTGCATATGTCTTGTTTCTTGTCTATTTTCAGAAACAATATCAGAACATGAAGCACTGTATAGAAACTCATTCTGAGCATTCATAAAGAGCAGCAAAGCTAAGGAAACAAGTTTTTCTTACAATGATTTATTATTATAGTTCCCTGGTTGTCAATATGGATATGTAACAGTCCTGGCTTTGGCATAAAGTACAACATGGTTTGTTTTGGTTTTTTCTTCTTAATCTGTGTCAGCTGATAACATTGCCCAGACTTCCTTAGTCAACAGTTCATGAAAAAACAGAGACTTCAAAGACAGGATCTATGCTCCTGAATGTTATTAGGTGATCTACAAGGGGCTGAGTGTTGTTTTTCGTCCTTTACTCTCACTTATGAGATCCCTTATGTTTACAAACACTTTCTTCTTATCGACTTAAACAAAGCCTGGAGCTTTGTGAATTCCATTCTGCAGGGTATCTATCTGTCTTTCAGATGTTGCGGTGCTTTGCACACCTACGAAACCTAAGTAGGCTGATACACTTAAGGATGCCTTAACATCTTTAAGGAACTTCCCTGAATGACTGCTATAGAAGTATTTAATGAATATTCTTTAATAAACTGGTTTGGTAAACTATAAACCTCTTATCTTTGTCCATAAGAACAGACTCCTTTTGACTGACTCCTGACTAAATTGTTACCCGTTCTACCAACTGCCACCTCTTGTAAATTTAGACCTTTCAGCAAAAGAGAAATCCTGACAACTTGTGCTAATATACACTCCCAAACCACAACTTAGAAGGAAAAGTTAGTTTCAAAAGCTGTAATTTAGTACTCTTTGTGTTTTATGCTCTAGAGTGTTACTTAACTTTTTTGATTCCCCAGGACTATTTTATGTTGACAGAAATGGGAAATCTTTATTTTCCTCACTTATACTGACTAGTTTAAAAATAACGCAAAATATGTGTTTCTACGTTATCTAAAAGTCATTGATATAAAAATAGTTGAAGAGACTGACTGCATTTCAATAAAGTTGCTGGCAAAGTCATAAAAATAAATTATAGAATTTTTTCCAATTTTGGTTTTATTCATACTGAGCTCTGCCCTACTATTACTGCTTTGGTGCTGAAGAAAAAAACCCCAAATGCTGCATTTGTATGATTTTGCACCGTGACTTTGTGTAAAATATACTAATTCTAGAAAAAGTGTCAGGTCAGTCTTTTTTACAAAGCCTTTGAAAGGAAGAGAAGTGCAACACATTTAACAGATCAGTAGAGCAAAGTAAAATAGTGTTGAAATAAATTCTCTTGGTAATACATTAATTTCAAATACCAGTTAACACTGAACATTCAGATGTTGCAAGGGTTTTCATAAACAAGTGTAATACTGTAGCGGTGCTAACTGTATATGCATAGAAATATAATGAAGAAAAAGGATAGAAATTATGTAAGAGATAAAGAAATACTGTTTCCTCATACAAGTATTTCTTCCTGCTCTAAATGTAGTTATATTGTAGAGTCCGAAATATTGAACGCAACTCTGAAGCTTTTGGTATAGAGTAGTGCGTGTGATTTAACAAACTGGACTGCATTGGAGCAGAGAAATAAGTTAGCTTGTATATCAAATTAAATCAGTAATTTGTAAATGATTGGCAGGGATGCCTAATTCTGCTATTGTGGACTTGATTCAGCATCACATCTGCTTGACACTAGTGTTGTGTTACGTCACTTTTGCAGGAACTCTTCCTTATTTCAGGGAACTATTCCTTGTCCCAGCGCAGGAAGGACACGGACCTCTTGGAACAGGTCCAGAGGAGGGCCACAAATCTGATCAAAGGGCTGGAGCACCCCTCCTATGAAGACAGGCTGAGAGAATTGGGGTTATTCAGTCTGGAGAAGAGAAGGCCCCAGGGAGACCTTACAGCAGCCTTCGAGTACTTTATCAGGGATTGTTGCAATTGTATGAGTGGTAACTGTTTTAAACTGAAAGAGGAGAGATTTACATTAGATATTAGGAAGAAATTCTTTACTGTGAGGGTGCTGAGACACTGGAACAGGTCGCCCAGGGAAGCTGTGGATGCCCCATCCCTGGGAGAGCTCAAGGCCAGGCTGGATGGGGCTTTGAGCAGCCTGGTCTAGTGGGAGGTGTCCCTGCCCATGGCAGGGGGTTGGAACTAGATGATCTTTAAGGTCCCTTCCAACCCAAACCATTCTGTGATTCTATGGTTATTTAGCATCACACTAGAACATGGCTTAGCCCCGTAGAGTATTCTCTGAGGAAATTCTTCAGTAAGTTATGGGGCAATTTCATTCATATGTAATGGGACAATTTCATTCACGTGTAAGATACTGTAATATTCCATACTGAAAGAACTTGCTGTGGTCCTTCAAATTTTGTATAAAAATACTCTTAGTTTTACTTTCACCCTCAAATAGCAGCAATTTACAGTGTAATCCACAGGAAGAATGTTAATCCATATGCTACCAATCCCTTTTTTCTTCTAGAAAGGCTTTTGAGATTTGATGGCATGAGCAAGTGGCAAAACTCTCGCATGAAATAGCATCTACCCTTAATGTCCTGCTGACCACCTCTATTTTCATTCACAAATCCTGAACATTTTATTGGCCCTTGCTACCACAGCAGTGTTGCAACAATGTATGTGTGCTTGGATGTGTGTTTACAGATGCAGCCTCACAGATGCACTCCTCCTCCTCCCCAGAGTCTAGCTAGCTGACTGTCTGAAACACATGAAGTTATATTTTGACTCAGTGAAAAGAACAACTGCTTCCTGTGTATTTTCTCTCCTCATCCCGTCTGTTGCCTTTTCCATATGTGGCCAGCTGTTTCCTTGTGACAACCTTCCTTCTTCAGAAGAACATACTCTATTTCTGGAAAACAGGTTCTACTCTTCGCTGCCCCCCTCTTGCCCTACCCCGCTTCTTGACCACTTTCTGTGGCCTGAAGAGTAAAACTTCATTACTCCAGTAGAAGATTTTTTTTTTTGAGACTGAAAATAAACTGAAGAAGTCATTCCCATTGTCCTATTTCATCTGTTTTGTTTTATCTGGGAGAAACTGAAACTTGGATGTGGGTGACTTCATTTTGAAAAAAACCACACAAAGTCCAACTCTAATAAGATCTGGATGAAAAAAAAAAAAAGGCTCTGGGTGAGAAAAAACTAATACCCAGTGTTGTCTCTATCTAGTTTGGGTTCTCAAACTTGCCCACGTCCCGATCCAACCCTAAAACCCTTCAACTTGCAACAGCCAAGCCTTCAGTTAAAGTAATTTAAAAAGTCAATGGTCCCCACTTCCCAGAGGCTGGCTGTGATGGAACATGCTTCTTTTCTTGAGGGGCCCTTCTCTGATGGAACAGAAGGATTGTGTCACTATTTCACCAATCCATTTCACACTGAAATAGAACGTGGTTTTTGTAGGGGTGGAAGCCTGATCAAAAGATCATTGAGGTCAAGGGCAGATATTTTCCCACTGACTACAACAGGCTTTGTATCTGGTCCTTTGTAAGAAGCTCTTACACCAAAAGCTCCAAAGTGAAGGTCGGTGTCAGGTGAAGGACTTGATGCTTGCTTTCCTCTGAAGCTGAACACTAGAGAAGAATGGAGCTGTGATTTCCACGGCAAACTTGCACAGTGCCTTGTTGACACTCTGCAGAGGCACCTGAGATATAAGGCTGTTTTTTTTGGCTCCCTGTGTAGTTTGTGGTTTATGTTAAGCTGCAGTATCTCACATCTGCTATGCACTAAGAACAAGCACATGTGAAGTTACCATAACTCAGTTGGTGTTCGATAACTTGTTAAGCTGCTGTCAAATTGTAACAAGAGTCTAAGTGTGAGCACGATACAACTACCACTCCTAGCAACAAATGCGAATTAAAATGTTGTATCAATTATGGTTTTTTACAGCAGGAGTAAATCTGTTTTAATTACAGAAAGGGGTTAAGTCATGTCCAACTAAAATAAAAACTAAGTGAAAACATGTGTTTCCTTATAAACTAATAGGGTGACATGAAACAATATTAGACACTTATTTGAAATGCCTTCCTGAAGTAATAAACACTTAGAATTAAGCAATGAAATCACTGTAATTAAATACTACATAAAGGAGGCCAAAACTTACCGTGAGGGAGACAGCAAGGTGAAATAAGCAGTAAAGCAAACTAATATTTTCACGAACATTATTTTATTTTAATTTTTAGTCATTGATTATTTCTACAAGAGCTGTTTACATTGTAAACCTACTATAAACTTAAGTTCACCAAGTTATCATGGGGACTGAAAAGAAAGCTACCAGTGTATGGGTCAGCATATTCTGCTCATCAGAATTTTTGACAAATCCCAGAGTATTAAAGTGATTATTAATGCTGGAAAGAGATTTCAGAATCATAGAATCATAGGAAGGTTTGGGTTGGAAGGGACCTTAAATACCATCTAGTTCCTGCCATGGGCAGGGACACCTCCCACTAGACCAGGCTGCTCAAAACCCCATCCAGCCTGGCCTTGAGCTCTCCCAGGGATGGGGCATCCACAGCTTCCCTGGGCCACCTGTTCCAGTGTCTCACCACCCTCACAGTAAAGAATTTCTTCCTAATATCTAGTGTAAATCTCTCCTCTTTCAGTCTAAAACAGTTACCACTCGTCCTATTGCAGCAATCCCTGACAAAGAGTCCCTCCCTACCTTTCCTGTACGCCTCCTTTAGGTACTGGAAAGCTGCTGCAAGGTCTCCCTGGAGCCTTCTCTTCTCCAGGCTGAATAACTCCAACTCTTTTAGCCTGTCTTCACAGGAGAACTGCTCCAGAACAATATCTTCCATGATCACTTTTTTATGCAGACCATGTACAGTGGTATAAGCCCTAACACAACAATGCTTCCCAACTACTTCATAATATGAGTTTTCTCAACAGAATATGTCCTCTAAGCCAGCATGCTGACTGCAGTGGGTAGTGTCCTGAGGGAGCATTCTCAGAGGAGCCTCTACATGGCTGCTGGGAGAGGCGAGGTGGACTGGAGGAAAGCATCCCAGAGTAAGACTCAGATGACTTCCTTCTTGAACGCTTTTGACAGCTTGTTGGGTGACTTTGGAAAAATTTCATCACTGCTCTGCCTCTCTATTTCCCCTTCTTTAGCAGAAAGGTATTCATCCTGCTATCTATGAAAATATTTTGAGATCACTGAGGACAAATAGTAGAACAGAGTAAGGCTAGTAGCTCTTGCTGTATTTACTAGGCTTGGGATGGCCTGAATGCTAAGCCTGAGACTTTATTAAGTGCATAGCACCAAAGTATATACTCTTTCTACATGTTGACACCCTTCTCTACCACATGTTCCTTCATCTTACCTAGTCTCATAGAGAGGGAGTATCCCTGCCCAGGGTGTTCTGGGTTCTTACGGATTTCAATTCATCCAAACACTTTGTGGCAACTAGAAAATAGTGAAGCTGCTTCCTGTCTGTGTAACATTTTGTTTAACGAATGAAGAGTTAAGCCCTTAGTAAATGAGCAGGCACACTCTAGGTCCTGATCCCAGTTGGTCTCAGCATGTGATAGATACTTGTAAATGACTCTTTTTGTGGAGGTACAAATTAAAATAATGTTCAGGTCTCTTGTATGTACTTTTTTCTTACTCATTAGAATGTAAAATAGCTTCACTTGGAAGCAGATTTTGTGTTATGTCTCCTGAGGATAGCGGATCACTTGGGTGGTGGCTGTGAGAAAAGGCTGTTAGGGATTAGTAGTTTCTCATGCTCTGCCACTATGCAGCACATGTTAGAACAGCCTGAAAATGATTTTAACTAATCCCAGTCAGAGCTGCTCTCTTAAGAACCATTCATTGGGTGGAAATAACAGGGTGGGTGGTGATAGCCATTCCTCCTCTTGGCCTTTCCCTGTCTCCCTCTGCTGAGACTACAGGAAGCAAGGAGAGAGAGCTGACTGCCAGCTCCACACCTTTTTGAGGCTCCTCAATGCTGAAGACCATTCATTACTTGAGGAAACAACAAATGTAACAATATTTCTCATTTTCTTTGGAATAGTAAATACTTTGGTCATGAATAAACACTTTACTGTATGTCTGTATACAGTGAAGTCTTCTCCAGTTGCATTTTAAGTGCTGTTGCTGTATAAAGTTTACATTAATATAGTGGTAATAATAATTTATTAAAAAGTTGTGTGCATTTCAGTGACACCAATCAGCCTTCATCATGAAATTCTGCTGTGCTTTAACATAGAACAAATGTGAATTCTTATATTGCTGAAGGAGCAGCTAACTATCAGAAGAAAACAAGTATTTAGTGGGTGGCATTGACCTATGGAGAGAAAGCAAGTAAACTCTAGCTCTGAAGTCAGCATATCCAGAGACAGCTTTATAAATTTGTATTCAATCACAGCACCTCAGGAGGGCTGTGAATCAAGAGCAGTGAACCTTTCTGTAACTAAATTTAGGACAAAATGGGTTTGGATTTTTTTCTCATCTGACCTTTTTCTTGTTCTTTTTTTTTTTCTTCCCCTGTTTGAGGCACTGAAAATGTTGATACTGAAAAGTTACGTTTGTATCATATTGCACATTCTCTTACTCTGGATAGACTTTCAGGTTTTTTTGGTTTTTTGGGTTTTATTTGATTGTTTTGTTGCATCGCTCATTCTGTATTGCTTTAAAAATAAAATAAAATAAAATAATAAAAAGATTAAACCAAAACAATAAGAAAAAAGTTTGACCAAAAGGTGGCAGTGAAGACACGTAAAATACACCATCCTACATTAGAATAGTAAACAGTTTAAAAGAAAAATCTAATTCACCTAAGAGCATTATTGTTAAAAAAGTTACCAGTTAGGCTGCATGTTAATGTGAAAACTCCAAAACGCGTTTGACTTACTGAAGTAACTTATTGCACAATAAAAGCCCACTATTGACTTTTATACAAGCCGTGTGTAAAACAGGGAAAGAATGGCTTTGCCTTGATCTAGTCTCCTGCTGCTCAGAGAATAGATCACAGAGGGTTCAGATGGCTCTTCCTATGAAGATAGGAATACCCAAGGCACTGCTCATCCATCATTCCCAGTGCACACTCTACATGTCTGAACAGCCTTTCTCTTGCGCTTCTGATTCTAGCTCTGAGAATCACTGGTGAAGCAAAGGGTTAAGCCAACATTTGAACTCTTTAGACCATGGTGAAATCTTTGCCTGCTGTGGTCCGTTGGTTGTAGTCTGTAAGGATGTTTGATTCACTATTGTGCATGTAGGTACATCATCTATGGCCCTTCCTCCACCGTGCTTGCCAAATGTTTATCCATTTAAGCAACACATACAATATCACACTCTTTTCCTCCAGCAACTGATTTTGTCTTAAAAATGTTTCCTTCATTATCCTTATTAGTTATGACTGTAGCTCAATACTCCAGTTGTGCTCTATAGAAAATATTAATTAAAAAGATAGCTTCTTCCTCAAGTAGTTATACCCTAGGGCTCAGTTTCCTTTTCCATTCTTAAATTGTTCCTCATTTGCACAGAAGCATAAATTTTGAAGTACACAAACATATATATTTTTAAACATCATTGCTGAAGCATTCAGATTTAGTTTCTGGGTTTAGCTCGTTGGTAGGGTCAAATCTGGCAAATGTCTTTTCATGGCTCTGTGTATTTTTCAATGCATTTTCTCCTGAATGTTAGTAAAATATATTATGGAAACTAGGGGCTACATGTTTCATGAAAGTTAATTATATTTGTTGGTATGCATACATTTCACAACTTGTAATGCATGGGTCACTATTGACTAGTAAGACATCAAAAACTTGTCTTGGAAAAAATTAGTAAAAAAACAGCTACAATGTCCATGGAATATAAACAAGGAAGTAAGCAAGTAAAATAGTGGGCAATAAGAGTAAAAAACTGAGTATTCAAAATTTAGCCTGATTTTTATTTGGTTGGAAATGACAAAACATTGTGAAAACCCTGTACAAATATTTAAGTGTGGTTGTCTTTTGTTTGCTTGCTTTAAAGCTGTGAATGGTCCTCCATGTGAAAAGAGGTTAAATAACACTGTTAGCCAGTATCCTACTGTATGTAAGATCCATCCAGTATAAAAACCGGACAGCCTGTCCTCTGGGAAGTTACTCCACTGTGTGATAGGTTTCTTTGCAAGGAAACTTCACATCATGCAGCCCAAATTTCCTTGGCATCACATAATGTTCATCAGGTCCCAATTCAAAAACAAAAATGCAAAATCCTCAGAAGATATTTAATATAGTTTATACTAACCACTATTTTGTAAGCCTGTAATAAGCTGTAATTTAAACCTACAAATGCTACACTGTTGTAAGATGCTATATTCTTAAAAGCCCTTACTGGCCAATGGGTAATTTGTGTAGGTTAATCCCATTAAAATTAGAAACAAATTAGCTTGACACTGAGGATGGGAAAATCAATCCTTATTCTACTGAGAACAATCCTTTAATTTCACACTGGGAACAGGCGAATGTTTTTCCTGTTTTCCCAGCTTTAACTACATTTATTTAAGAATTTTTTCTTTCTCACTACAATTTGAGTCAAACAGGTGAAGGCACTGTGAAGAGATATGTTTATCAAACCACATCTATTTCTGAAGAAAATTTCTAATTTTATTTATGAAGCTGCTGTATAACTTCTGTGGTTAAGATTTCTTGTTCTTCCAAGGATTTACAGCTATAGATTTCTCAGATTAGCTCAGTTTGGAGTCTGCAATTGCAAATACTTAGTTAAATTGTCCTAATTAAATTCTTTTCAAACTGTTGATGAACGTTGAGCAGATGAAGTGAAATCATAGAATCATGGAATAGTTTGGGTTGGAAGCGACCTTAAAGATCACCTAGTTCCAACCCCCCTGCCATGGGCAGGAACACCTCCCACTAGACCAGGTTGCCTAAAGCCCCATCCAGCCTGGCCTTGAACACTTCCAGGGAAGGGTCATCTTCAGCTTCCCTGGGCAACCTGTGCTGGTGTCTCACCACCATCAAAGGAAAGAATTTCTTCCTAATACGCAATCTAAATCTACCTTCTTTCAGTTTAAAACTGTTACCCTGATCCTATTGCAGCAATCCCTGATAAAGAGTCCCTCCCCATCTCTCCTGTATGCCTGCCTTAGGTACTGGAAGGCTGCTATAAGGTCTCCTCGGAGCCTTCTCTTCTCCAGGCTGAATAACCCCAACTCTCTCAGCCTGCCTTCACAGGAGAGGTGCTCCAGCCCTCTGATTAGATGTGTGGCCCTCCTCTGGACCCACTCCAACAGGTCCATGTCCTTCTTATGTTGGGAGCTCCAGAGCTAGACACAGTACTCCAGGTGAGGTCTCATCAGAACAGAGTGGAGGGGCAGAATCACCTCCCTCGACCTGCTGGCCACACTTCTTTTGATGCAGCCTAGGATGCGGTTGGCTTTCTGGGCTGTGAGCACACACTGCTGGGTCATGTTGAATTTATCAACCAACACCCCGAGTCCTTATCCTCAGGGCTGCTCTCTATCACATCATCCCCCAGCCTGTACTGATACAGGGGGTTGCCATTCAGGACTTTGAACTTGGCCTTGTACAGGCCAACCTCTCAAGCATGTCAAGGTCTCTCTGGAGGCATCCCTTCATGGCAGCTTGTTGAGCACATCACACAGCTGGGTGTCATTGTCAAACTTGCTGAGGGTGCACTCAATCCCACTGTCTGTATTGCTGACAAAGATGTTAAACAGCACTGATCCCAATACAGACCTCTGAGGAATGCCACTTGTCACTCGTTGCCACTTGGATATTGAGTTGTTGACTGCAGCTCTTTGAGTGTGGCCATCCAGCCAGTTCCTTATCCAACTTGTGGTCCATGCATCAAATCCATGTCTCTCCAACTGAGGGCAAGGATGTGTCAAATGCCTTGCACAAGTCCAGGTAGATAACATCAGCTGCTTTTTCCTTATCCACCAACCCTGTAACCCTGTCGTAGAAGGCCACCAAATCTGTCAGGCACGCTGGCTGCCACCAATCGCAACCAAGTAGATGAAGAAATCAGAAAATTATAGATAAATATTTGCAGAGACAGACACATGGAAATTGCTATTTTTTTTAAGTTCATGTTGAGTGGGGCACCTTTTGAGCTATATACTTTTAACTCTTTTTTTTGTGTGTGTTAATCAGTCAGAGTAAAGTGACAGATAAAAGCTTTAAATGGCTACCTGGGAGTAAGTTACTTGGGTGGCTATGAGAGAAACTTCCAACTGATTCGTAGTCAGTAGAGCTTCTTCCCCATTGGAAGGGGAAGGTACTAGAAATGCCTGGAGGTGGATTTATCTGTGAGATGGCTGTAGCCTCTTTCATCAGCTATGTGGTGCTCCCTCTGTACCGTGCGGTGGGGCAAAACTTCCAGCACCGTTGATTTGGCTCCCTTAGATGGGACTTTTAATTGTGGATCTCCTGCAACTGCAGAGTTTTCTGGCCAGGAAATCTATGCCCCTCTCAAAGGCATTAATTTCACCCCTTCCCACACACTGCTATCATCACTGAGAGATGCATAAACCTCTTGGGGTGGAGGAAGGATGTGTTGGGAGCATGCTGAGTTGAGGCTGGAAAGAGACAAAGTGGTTGGTTCTCCCATCATGAGGAAACTCAGAGCTGAAATGAGCTCAGATTTCTCTGTGGAATTAAGAAAATGCCACCATATTCCTGACAGCATCCCTGCAGCAAATGGGAGTCATGCCTAGAGAAGAATAAGTCCCTTTTTGTTTGTTTGCTCATTGGGTACAATCTTCCCATATTACCGGATTAAGACAGTTGGACCTATTTTGACTTCTAGACCCTTTGCTGCCTACTAAAAGTGTAATCCACTTAAAGAACATATAGAAGGCTTTGGTAAGCATTGGAAAATATAACTGGATGCTGGGAACTAACAAAAAAAGAAAGACAAAATACTGTGTTTTGGAAAATACATAAAATATCCTATTCTGAAATTTATCTTAACTTCAAAAAGTCTTTAAAAATAGTCTTTCTTTTTGTGTACTACAATTAGTGGTGCAGGGACCTGCTGCCTGCTGGACGGTAGGCTGCAAATGATAAGCAATATTTCTAAAAAATATCCTTTATAGTTATAACAGTAAAATGATTATCCGTAAACAACAAACCAACCGCCTTATTTCCCAGCTGCCAAAGAACAGTGGGATGTAGTATCTGGGGAATTTTTTTCCAGGAATCTTAAGCAGTCCTTCAATTAAAAAAAGTGAAGAAGCATTTGGTTGTGTTGCTATTATTCCTCATAAACTTGAAGTAATTCCTTCATTTAAAGTTTTTGGATGAGGTCACTGGTGATCTGAAAGTCTTCTCTTGGTGTGATGAATAAAGAAGTCTAGTCAATGTGCAAGAAATTTATGTAGAAGAAAACAGATACATTTTTCACATTTGAATGGAGAGGGAAGGACTTTCTTGTAGTGAAAAAAAGTAAATCAAACCAGGAAAATTCATATAGATTGATTCAGGAAAAGGAAAGCAATCTGTGATATTTTTAGAGACATTGGTGCTGAAATTTTAGTGAATTTCTTTGAGAACTGGGTACCCAACTACATATTGTCCTTAATCTTAGTCATGAGGCCCAGCACTTTTATTTCCAAACATGTCAAAATTACTAATCTAAAGCATGGTTCTTTACATCCTATGTAGGTGTCCTGATTTTCAAAGAGTTATGGAATATAGAAGATCCCGTTAACATTAGAGTAATCCCACACTTTATACTGAGAGTATAAAATACGTATATTTCAGATATGGCTTTCCTTAGAAGACATAAAACTTGTCCTGAGGACAAAATTTTCCCTACTGCCACATACACAGTATAAGCATCAGTACTGCCAAGAACCAGCACTGGCTGCTACTATGCTTACTTGATAAAGTCCATTTGGCCAGCATGTGTGGATTTTCCCTCCGTGAAAGCTGGAGTGCTGAGGATTAACTAGATATATGCCTGGATCTAGCAGTGATAAGGAGCTTGACTCTGGTGTAAATTGTGCCTAGGACCGGCAACTTGGAAGGATAGAGAATCTGCAGACTAAATGGAGCTTTTATGAAATAGCTGGAGCCCAGACAGGGGGTGGTAATGCTATCAGTGTCTCTTAAAGCTTCAAACTGGGACATAGAGAATCTCTGAGTAATGGTTGATCTGAATAAGTCTTTGGATAATAAATTTTGTTTCTGTCTATAACTCCTTTTATGCAAAGAAAAGATGACTTATCTTGTCCTGTTGTGTATAAAACACATGTCTTTTTAGGTCATCCTCCTTAGTTCATGCTGTTTATTTCCCTCTCAAGGTATATGGTGAATGTTTTCTACTTTACCCCGCAGACAGAAAAATATCTTCAATTAGATATTTATCTAAAGCTGTTATCAGCTTTAGCTGTGTTTGTTACATAATAAAACATAGACAGGCAGTAAACCCAGGCAGGCCTGCCCTGCAGCCCGAACTATTAACAGCAAGAGATGCACATTAAACTCACAGTATGTTCGCATTAGTTTCACAGTAACTTTTACGCATTATCACAGGACAAAAATAAAATTAGCAGCCAATAATGTTGTAACCAAGAAAACAGCATAGAGAGGGGATAAAGAAAGAACAATTTAGAGCTGCCAATTACAAACACTTAATGATAAGAAAGTAGCTTTATGCAGAGCTTATCTTAGCTGGATCCCTCCTTGCCAACAGGAGCATCTATGTTTTTTTCAAAACATTACAATTTTGTAAACATTCAGTGCTGTTTTAAAAAATTACTAAGCATTTTTTTCCAATTTCTTATGTTCCTTCTTGCACCCTTGGTATAAAACTTCATGTTGAGAGCCTAAAGCAGGCTTGACCTTTCTTCCTGTTGAAAACTTTTTGCTTCTTACACCACGGGAGGTGATGGAAAAGAACAAAATAAAAAGAACACACGACTTCTAAGTGGGAAATGATATGTTCTTTTCAAATCCATATTGCTCAAAATATAAACAAAGCTCTTGTTAGTAGTTAGACTAATATAAACCAAGTTCTTTTTATTTTTCAGATGGTGTCATTGATTTGTATATCTAAAATCTGCAAGACTGTTGACATCTGCTGTTTTGAGACTGAAACACACTGAAAGCTACTAATTGTTGATTGCACTAAGGAGCCTTTTATGCAATTACGCCCTACTTTTGAATGAGAAAATCAATTTTAAATTAAAGGACCACACTAGGGAAAGGCGTAGTTAAAAGGTTCTACCTAAAAGGAAATTGGAAAACTATACAAGTATTGTAGTGCTTTATCATGCAGCAGTTCTGAAAAGCTTTTATTTCCGCAATGAACTTCGGTACCTGAAGAAGTGTTTTGCAGAACATGGTAATTCACTTTAAGAATTTTAGTTACATTATTTTGGAATTGGCGAGGTTGATGTGCTGGTGATAAGACAGCATTTGGAGGCTATACAGGGTGCATGAATGACAGCAAGAATTAGAGACAGGACATCTGAGCAGTGATACTTGAGAAATCTTTTTTGATGCTTTCAGGTGTTATTTAATTGCAGAAATATGTTTTTTCTAGAGAAGAACAAGTGTATTTTTTGCCAGAAGAGTAAAAGCAATTGGTACAAAGAGCATCCCTTATGCCATCCCGAGGCCATGGTGACTCTTTGCTTCCTTTATTTCCCTCTTTATTCTTATGCTCCCCAAGCAGGCAAACCAACTCAGACAAGACAAAGCCGCCACTGGGCTACTCCACTTTATACAAACTAGAACAACTTGAATTTACGTTCTTCTGCACCTCTTATACCCAGTGCTGAGTCTCCTTTTCACCTAGGTTCAGTGTTACCCTGATTCCATGTGGACATGAGATGCCTCTGTGTCAGGTGAAGGTGTAAAATTTGGCTCAGTATTTAGTTTGTAAGCTCATTATCGGTCTTTCATAGCTACTATCTCTCTGAAGATCTCGAATGATCTTCTTTTCAATTACTATCATTACTTAATCTGGCTTTGTTTGTCTATGTTAACTGATGAGTTCACGCTGATACAACTCTTTTATTTAGGCTGAACTACTTGAATCCTCCTCTGTAGTCATGGAGAGATGGACTGGTGACACACAGATATACCAGAGTCCAATACTCATAAGACAATCCCCTCACAAGGTCAGAGATATTGACCTTTCCAGTAATAGAAAATGTCTCACTCACATGTAATCTCCTTGATCTTCTTCTGAGTAAAGAAAATATACCGATGATGTGAAAAGTTTGGATGCATCCTTTCAGGACGTGTTTTTCAAAGTGTTGGTGGGTTTGGGTCAGAAATAGGTATGTACGCATAAGAAACTTGGCTATTACATAAATGTAGGCATATCTGTGCATATGCAAGCATGAAGCATTTAAGTTTCATGTGTTCTTTAAATTACCCAAGTATAGCAACCAGTAAGTATTAATGAAAGCTTTTTTGCTCCACCTAAACTAAATAGAGAAAACACTCATCTCCTAGGCAAAGAAGAGGCATTATTTTAATTTGTGTCATTGATGGTATTTTCAATCAAGTATGCAAATTTCCTGAGGCAAAATGAAAATAAAGGCACTGTGAAGACACTTCAGTATCTTATTTCAGTATCTTCTTCCTTAGCTGGTCTGGCAAGGACCTTTTATTAGAGATTGTTATAATATTGATTTCAATGAAGAATTCATATGGTATTATCTTCATATCTAACATGCTTTTTATATCTAAGCCTGTTTTAAATGTAATTTCACACAATATATCTCATAAAAAGAGTTACAAAGGTGTTATCGTGTGAACTTGGCATTCTCTCTTCAGTCTGGTAGATGCTTTTCCTGCAGACAGATCATTTCTGCACGATTTTGTTTGGGGAACTACACAGAATTTTGAGTCTTACAGCAAGAATTCAGCAAGTTGTTGGTATGTGCCTGAAATGTAATAGACTTGTTACAGTAAATAAAAGAAACATCATTACTGAATAGCTGCTATCCTTATTAAAATGTAGAAAGCAATGTACAAAATTCCTATATAAATGCCATCATTAGATCTGCCCTGTGTCTTTTCTGTCTTAATTTCCGCACATTCCTTTTCCCACAATAAGTTTCTTCTGCCTCTTCTTTGGTGCATGGAAATGTAGGATTGTCTTTACCAGAACAAGGCCACTCTCTTGCCCATTGGTCCTGTCATGAACTTTTATCTGCTTGAGTCCTTGAGCTGTGCTACCTCAAGCTTCTTCTAACAGACATAAATTACATTTTGTTGTGTTGCTCTAGCTGTGTGCTAAGGGGATTCATTTCAAGGCAATATATGTGATTCTGTCTCACTCTTCTCTGTGGCTTGCAAAGTGGAAGGGCAGTTTTAATTTGCTCTGAGTGGGTTGGTAGGGAGAGATATTGATTCTGTTTCTTATCTGTGCTCTGCATTTCTTTCCTTTCTATTGACCGAGATCTTCCATATATGAATATTGGTCTCAACCTCATAATGACATAAAGTGATAAAAATGTTTGTGAAGTTCAGGGCTAGGCCTTATCTGTGTGCTGGATCACTTGTCTTTGTGGTGTTTTGAGCCTGGTCCCTCTGATGAATGCCATAAAAAGATACAGTGACCGTTATCAAGGGCCATCTTTAGGATAGCCATAGAAAACATGTCCTGAAACAGGAGCCTTTTTAACACTTGCACGCAAAAGCAGCACAGAAAGATCAGGAGATGCCTGATACCTTGCTTAGTTGAACTGGGACCAAACTGATAGGATGCCTTATTTCACCATCGCTGGCTAGTAAATCTGCAGGGGTTAGGAGTAAACACTAAAGTAGTTTGTGTAATTCATTTAATGTCAAAGAAACCTCATCATTCACTAAGATAGTTTCAAGCCTGAGTGCATTTAATTTAATGCTCTATTATTTCATTAGTGAAGCAGATAACTTTCAGAAGCTTACTTATGTGTCTGCACTTAGCAGTTGTTGTCTTTCTTGATCAATTACAGATTCTAGAGTGGAAACCCTGGTTTTTAGCTTGCTTAATCCTAATTCAAGACTGCAAATATTTTTGCTGATTGCATTTTACTTTTCCAGTAGTATATGCACTGACCTGAAAGGACAGAAATACCAGTGAAACATTGGAGACCACGAAAGCCTTGGCCTTAGAGCTACATCCCCTCACAGCCTTTATGTAAAGTAGGATATACGTAGATTGTGATTATTTAATATAGGAAATCGTACTTTCCAATTTTCACAATTGATTCTTTAAAGGTGTATCTTTATTTACTCATACACTATCTCAACATCATGAGTAAAACAGAAGTGCAACGAAGTTGAGTACAAACATATTGGTGTGCTGTAATAGATGGTCCCAATGCAAAAAAGTTCACAGTGTGTTTGCTGAGTCTGTGCTGAAGGGTAGCTTCTGTTAAACAACGTAACTATATCTCCTGGCATGCATTTATATGTGGGCCAGTGTTCACATTTCTGTCAGTCTACTCATGGTTTATTGTGCACAGAATCCAGAAAAGGGAGTAGAAAAAAGACCAAGAGCTTGCTTATCTGGGAATTATTTGGAATGCAAGTGGAGTAAGTTTTGTTCCTAAGAAGAGAATGAGTTTGTGTCTGTATGATTGGCTTGCTGTCTGTGTGGGACTGTGTGTCATGACTAAGAAACTGCTTTGGTAGCTGGAGATGTGAGGCAGGCTTCCTACTTTCAGTTTCTGACAGTACATGTATTATTATGAAAGATAAAGGGGGATCAGAATTAGCCTAAACAAAAGGCTTCATAGATGAGCTCCCAGCAATAAACCCAGCAACCAGAACATGGCCCAGCTGGAAGGGATTTTGGAGGAAGATTTGCTACTTTCTTTGAATACATGGGCTAGAAAGAGTGATGACGATGCTTCAGAGGCAAGAACTGAAGGCAAATTACTGAAGGGAGGAGACAATGAAGATAAGTGGATGCGGATTCCACAGGATGAAAATTATCCCTAAATGGGAGCCTTGAAAGAGATGTTTGGATATGAAATGTTGTCTCTGAGAGGTAACATGGATGCGGATGTATGGTAGTGCTGATATTCAGAAAAGGATATGAAAAACATGATGGAGAGAAGGCTGTACAGAAAATTTTGTTCTTGTGGACAAGTCCTGAAAAGGGGGTGTATGGGGCAGGCCTAAATGAATACTGGATGAGCATGACTGAATACAGGATACAGGAAGACACTGACTTATAAAGTAGTAGAGTTGCTACTGTATCTTGTTTAGAGCTGTTGAGTTTAGTGTCCAGGGCAGACTATTCAGTAAGAGGATGAAAATATAAGAAGGGTGGGAGGTAGCCACAAAGTCTGAGTACTCTGTTACAGAGTAGGACTGTATATTTCTCATGTGTCATGAAGGGTCTCCATAGAACAACAACAACACACCAGAAATCATGAGCCTAGCCAAATTGTGCTATAGTATATACTGTTAATGAGGTGCAAGATAGGAAAGCCAGTAAAGTCAAGAAAGTGTTAAAACATTTGTCTTGTGCCTCCTGTAGAAGAAAGAATATGTTAAAATTGCAATATAAAGGTCTTCTTAAACTGGAAATGGAGAGAGAAAAGAGGGAGTCATGATTCCAGGAAGTGCTTTGAATATCAAAGGCAAACCCTGAATATTTCATTTGCTTTGAAAGGACACTGATCAAGCTTTGAATGTTTCATTTGCATTAAAAAGGGACAGGAATACGCAGTCTAAGAGAAATCATCCAGGATTGGAGGGAATCACCCAGCAGATGGAGTAATTTGATGAATTCTGCACCCTTAGCTTCTGCAACTGGAGTTTTGGGGTGATTACTATTTCTTGAGTACCTAAGGAGAAATCATTTTGCTGTTAAAATTTAAGGATGCATTTAAAAATGTATTTAGTATTTGCAGTCCAGTTTACAAGTTTGTAATTAATTGTGTGAACTTTATCTTCATAAACTAGCTTTTATTGTGCTTTAACCTTTAATACTCAAATAGCGTTATAGGGGAGTCTGGGTGAAGCTGAGAATTCAGGGATTTTTAAGATCTTTGAAAGTAAGAAGAAACCGTGTGAAGCAGCTTCCTTGGGATAATCTACACACAAAGTCATGTTTTTAAGAAATATGGGTGCTTTCCTGGTAAACTGCAAGAGCTAGTGAGCGGGCTATTACATGCAGAAGTCAGTCCAGTGAACAACTGTCCTTAAGGCAGCAGGTCATGGAAATCTCACCACTAAGTATGTAGAATGGAGCAAGTTTCTTCAAGACTTTTTCATCTGGTCTACTTGAGTAGAGTCAAGCTACAGTAGCGAAC
>VXBO01001721.1:0-49306 GCA_013400135.1 Rhinoptilus africanus | reverse complement strand
TATATGTATTACTCTTGATCAAATTAGCACATCTTCAGGACTCCTTACCTGTAATCTTGAAGACTGATCTGCTGAGTATGCGCTTGTAACATGTTCAGAATGGAATGGTTTTGGCTAAGTTGGTCTCACTCACTGCAGTGATAAAAAAAGTTGGCCCTTACTCTTTCTCACCTCCAACATATTTGTGTGTTGGTTTTGACTCTGTAGTGATAGAGACTGACTGCAGGAGAGGATATGGCCTTTCATGCAACAGCTCTGCATTTTCTCTCTGCTTTTACTGATTTTTCAGATCATCTTGTTTCATGTGTTTATGTTTTCACTGTAATTTACTGCAACTTTATACATAGTCTGTTAGGGTTGGGGTTTTTCCTCCTTTTTTCCCTTTTTCTTGGGGGGGGGAGAGGGCGTGTGTATTTTGATCTTGTTTAAGTTAGTGTTGGACAGTGTTAAGAAATCCAGCAAGCATGAAAAGTTCATTTAGGAAGGATAAAACATAAATTACTTGGGAAGTGCTCTAACTACAATCTGCAGTCTTTAGGTTTTTGTGCTAGTGTGTATAAATTCAATGCATCTAATAGAAGTAGGTAGGAAAAAAAGTACTAGTGTTGTTTGGATAATGCATCATTTGAATCATGAAGCATATTAATATCTTGGAATACTTACAATCGTTTTCCAAATTATTTTGTGTTTACTGTAGGTTATTGGTACACCTCAGAGACCTTCAGCGCAAAATACTATCCTGGTAGGAAGTCCACATACACCTAACACACATTTTGTATCACAGAACCAGACTGCAGATTCTTCGCCGTGGTCTGCTGGGTAAGCAAAATAGAAATTTTGATTGATCAAATTGTTTTGAATTATATAAATTGTTTGGAACTTTTGCTCTAAATGTTCACTGTGCTAGCGTGCATACTCTTCAGGCTAGCAGCATGAGAGAGACTTTTAAGAGCGCTTCAACATTAAAATATAATGTATTAAAATTGGGAGCAGTCACACAAGAATGAATAGCCCCTCATTTGTCATAAAAGGAAGGAGAATATTTTCTGTAAACTCTGACAGATATTCTTACGTTACTTACATGTAGAGAATTCAGCTCCTAAAAGGACACAGGAATTCATCTGACTTGATTCCGTCTTTAATTTGGCATTTCTGTTTTGCTGCAGTATTTCCAAAAAAAAGACAGTACAATTCAGATTGAACAAGTGTATCCTGAATTATCATTTAAAATAAGAACGTTGTCCTTATTGGGAATCAATGCATTCTTTTGGTGTCTTTTCTCATATAAGCTGGATTTTAAGGCTCTCTTATTAAATGAAGTTGCTTTAAGACTAAATTTATCATCAGTGTCTTGTTACACATAAAATAGATTTCTACTTTGGAATTATACAGTAAAATGAGATGTAGAGAATTGGGAGGTTCTGTTGCTGGTACTAGTTTTGCTAATACTTATATTTGTTCCTCAATTTACAAGGAATTTTTTATTTAAAAGTTATGCAGAAAACTTTGTTGTACTACTTCTATCTTGTAACTTTGAGGTTTTCTTCAAGTCTGTATTTTAGTAATAGTGTAATGTATAGTGAGTTCAACCAGTATCAGACTTCATCTGTTCAGTCAATACTTGATACTGAGTAGAAAAATGCTCAATCTATCTAATTTTTTGTGGCCAAACTAGATGGGATATTTAAATTTTTTTAAAAAAAGCTACCTTCTGTAATTCACTTTCCATATTTCAGCATTTATCCCCCCATCCTTTCTTGTCTAGAAGATTTGAGAGTTTTCTTTATTGACTTCAAGAAATATCTTTATTGTTAACTTATTATCTGCTACTGGAGCTAGTAGAGTTGCCAAAAGAATGAATTTGTACTGTATTTCAGCATCAAGATATTAGAATTGTTAGTTACTGTAAATTGTAGGGGAAAAGAATTATAGGAAAAAATGTTGGGAAGGGGTGAGAAACAGAACAAAAGGGAAGGCTTGGTTTTTTTACAGCAGTGTGCCTGTATTTGAAAAAGAGACATTAAATATTCCAAAGTTCAAATCTTCTTAAAACATATATTATACGTATATTTAGGAAGCGGAACAAAAAAGGAGAGAAGAATGGCAAGGGTTTACGTCATTTCTCTATGAAGGTTTGTGAGAAGGTACAAAGAAAAGGAACCACCTCATACAATGAGGTGGCAGACGAGTTGGTTGCAGAATTCAGTACCACTGATAATCACATTTCACCAAATGAATCAGTAAGTATATGGGAGGTCAATTACATGTGAACTGAATGGGGGAAGAGAAATTTCTTTTGAGACTTCTGTATTTCTTTTCCTACTGCTAAATGAAACAGTTCAGACATTACTTGAGTTTATCCATTTACTGTAATAGTCTTATTTTCAAGTATTTTTGTCACAGGTATGTTTTTGATTAATGCACTATGTCTACAGCAGGCTTATGACCAGAAGAATATTAGACGACGTGTCTATGATGCCTTAAATGTCCTTATGGCCATGAACATTATCTCTAAGGAGAAGAAGGAAATTAAATGGATTGGTCTACCTACTAACTCGGCTCAGGAATGTCAGAATTTAGAGGTATATGTATTAGGAAGTCCACAATGGCTTTGTGTTTGAGTATGTTTACAGCTTTAATGTGTTCTGATGTGCATGTCATCTTCTGAGATAGTAAGGTAGATTAATATGGTCCCTTTTGACTCTTCTTATTTGTATTCGCAGAATGCATGTGTAAACTTCCAGATTGCTTAAATATCTATTTTTTAACTCTTTTATATAAAAAATACAGCTCTGTCACAGCTTTTACCCTATATGTGAAACGATTCTGAGTGGAAGTTAATCAAACTGAAAGATTAATGTGCATTTCCAACATTGCAATAGTGGTGCTCAAGAATCAAGCAGATTGTTTTCTCCAGATGCCAGACAAATAATACATCTGTGATGATGCCTGTAGATAAGTGTGTGTGTGTATATATATGTGTGTGTATATATAGGTACTGTTCTTTCTTTGTTGCTGCAGGTCACGTGTGTTTCTGACATTTGTTTAACATGAACATGTCAGACTTTTTTACTGCATGTCTTGGATAAGAAGTAAAATGTTTTATACTGAAAGGCATTACTAAGTTCTGGCGGGATTTTTTCTTTACTATCCTGAGATTACAGGATAATAAGTTAGCAAGGTTTACTGAAGTCAATTAACTTTATCAGAAAAGAACAAATACAAAGTCTCATTCTAATTAAGTCTAAATTCCCTTCAGCTGGACTGAAAAATCAGTGTAGAAGCTGACAAACTGGAAAAAATGTTTTGAAATCTGTCTACGGAGGGCTAATTCTATGGAGATTTTTGTTTGATACTGATAATTGATTTTCCAATAGTACTGTAATTGCTACTTAGATGAAGAAAATAGAAAGTATCTAGTCAATCTGACTTTTATTGAAATATTTATCATCTCAAGTGAAAATTGCTAGTTGAGGTAAGAGGGTGATAAATGGGGCAGGAATAGTTGGGTGAGTATGGAAGATGAAGTGATTTAAAGATGACAGTGCTGTGCACTGAATAGGGTACCAGCTAGCTGGAGAGATTTTAAAAGTAGATCTCTTGGGATTTATCTCACAAAGTATGGCATTGCCAGTAATGTTGGAGCAAAAGAAAAAAAAGGCTTATTCGGCTGAGTTTGATTTTGTGATTGATAACGTCCTAAAGAACAATATAGGATAGTATTAGTACTAAAGTAAAAAAAGCAACTTAAAATGCAATAATGCATAGTGAAGGTTCGTGCATTTAAGATGGGAACAATGATAACTTCTGATACCAAAGTGAGAACTTTTTAACTGGATGTCATAAGAGAAGCAAAGAGTTCAGTTAACCATTGAATAATTGAGCCACAAGTATAATATGGTCTTGAAAATAACACAAATCCTATTATGTGTTGAGCTTATTTAGGGAAATTGCAGGATTCCTCCCTTCCCCGTTGTTGCTTTCTGAGTATTTTAGCTCCTGTTTCTGCAAGCTGTATTGACATTTAAATTATTAGTGACATTACCTGACAAGATTTGCAATAAGATTCTTTTTAATAAGTTTGTGGAGGCCTAATGTTTAACTTGTGAAGTTGTCAAGCCTAATAAACATTTTTTTTTTTTTTTTACTATTCCATCTGATACTGCTTAGCTTCACTCTTAAACTGTTGTAAAAACCAAGCCAAATAGTTTATAAAGGAACGGAGGAGTTTGAGGGATTCCCCATTAAGTATTTAATATTTTAAGTCTTTTTTAAACTTGTGTGTTGTGTGTAAATTAGGATGTTAGGTTTGGTAGAATGTGTCCTGATAATGCAAAAAGAGAGGGTGTGGGACAGTTAATAAGGTCTGTATCTTGAAGTAATATGGAAAGCAATCTAGTTTACATGTAGTGATAGGAAAATATCTCAGGTGAATTGTAGTAAGTTTGGAGCGGGGGGCGGTATTTGACTTAATTTCTAATGCTAAATTATAAGATTTGGTCTTACCTTTTTTTTTTAATATAACATCATGCTTTTTGACATTTTTTCAACTGTGTACACTTACGGTTTCTTTTTTTCACTGAAGACAGCTGCATTCATGTGCCTTTTTAACTCCATACATTTTCTTGTTAGTTGCTTATTTTAAGGACCTAAGAACACAAGTTGATATTCGTGCTGGTGGTCTGTCTATCTTACCTGACAGTAGTAGTTACCTAGGAAGGGAGGATAAGATTAGAGAAAGTCATTAGTGATGTTTTGTCGTGTAACTTGTGGTTCAGGCACACCTGAGGCAGATACAGTATCCTTCTATTTGATAGCTCTCAGTTAATTTTTCTCCAACAAATTTTTATGTTGTACAAAGTTTGCTTTTAATATTAAGTCATTTGTGGCAGTGAGTTTCAGGGGCATTAGAAGCTTCATGTGAAATAACTTTTGTTTGGTTTTGAGCATACTGTTTTTAGTTGATATCCTCTTGATTTTTTGAGGGGGGGGGCCAGAATTGGAAGCGATGGTGACCTGGTCGTTCCTTACTCCCTTTCTCTATCCTATTCATGATTTTCCAGGTATCTCCCATGTTCTCCCCATTATTTCATTCTCCTTTCTGTAGAGTCCTAGTTTATTCTTCATTGCCTTGTATTGAATCTGTTCTGTACCCTGTACCATCAATTATACTGATTGCTCTTTTGTATGATCTTTTTGAAATGGGAACACCAGACCTACAGAATTCAAGCTGTAAACGTTCTGGTTCATATGCTGATGTAGTGATAATTTATATTTTGTTCTCTGTTCCTTGCCTAATAATTCAGATTTTTGGCTGCTGTGGTGTACTGAGCTGATGGTTTTTATAGATACTGTGATTTAAGATCTCTACTGAATGTAATTTTATTTCTAAAATATGCATGGATGGGATTGTTTTCTCACACGTACCACATTACATTTACCAAAAATAATTTTGATGATGTAATCACTCAATGCTGCAAGACACTTTGAGCGTGCTTTATGAGAAGCTCTCTTTTCACTATGCCAGTTAAACCAGCATGGTCAGCAGATTCTGTCACCTTGCTGTTCATCCCCTTACTCTGATCCTCTAGAATTTGAATAACAGTCTGTAAATTAAGTACTTTGGGGGATCTGCCGGTGAGCTTCCTTCACTGAGAAAGCTGTTTATTTCCTATTATTTTGGTTCCTGTCTCCTATGTTGTTATTTAGTATGTATTTAATACTGTGAGGACTTCATCTTGGGCTTCATCGCAGCTTCATTTCTTTAAGCATCTATTGATGGATCTTCTCCAATACCTCCGTTACCAGTAGACTACATCAAGTGGATCTTTCTGGTCTAGACACACTTTGTGTCCTTGAGAGAATTTGGATAATTCTTTGAGGCATAACTTCTGTTTGCGACGGTGTTTTTACGCTTTCTCTGATATGTTGCACTTCATCCCCCAGTGTTCTAATTCTGCTCTTCGTTGCAGTTTCCATCAGTAGTACTCATGTGAGTCTTGATAGTTAGATCTCTAAATTACCTGCTGAACTTTAATAATTAACATCATATGTCCTACTTCCAGTTCTCTGGTATTGAAATGATTTTAAGGGGAGAAAATGTTGATATAAAATGCTGCTTAAAGCCAACGAACTAAGCGGTCCTTTTTCTGTCTTCAGGTGGAGAAACAGAAAAGACTTGAAAGAATAAAGCAAAAACAGTCTCAACTACAAGAACTCATTCTACAGGTACAGTCAAGGTACTCTTGTCTATAGGGCAAGGTAACTTATATCTGTATTCCTGTTGCTTTATCCCAGTGAGGTATGGGAAACTTCTAAGAAGACTAGAGGTGAATTTTAGGGTAAGGCATGTGCGGTTTTAATTTAGCACTGTAGTTTCGCTGGGACCATGCTCTTGGCCATTGCTACTGGGGAAGCCAGCAGCCTTCCATGAGTTATGACGAATTCTTTGGCAGTTTCAAGTATGTTTAAACAGGATTTATGCTGACAGGAGCTGTAATTGATACTGTACCCTCTGAATTTTCCAGTTCAGTTCTTGTATCTGGAATGTTTTTCTGTGTTAGAGTCCATAGATAAAATTATATGACAGTTAGAGGTCATCTCTCATAATGCTCTGTTTCTTGCGTTTCTGGAACGTTGCTGTCCCTGCTGCGTTAGTGGTTTAACCGCTGTGAAAATTGCTGAACTCCTTCCCAGATTTCCCTTAGTACACTGGGGGAAGCTGTAGTCCATCCCCTAAGTCACTGTCCTGCTAGTTTACTGGAATGTATCCCTTAGTAGTTGCATTAGGAAGAAATTCTTTCCTGTGAGGGTGGTGAGGCAGTGGAACAGGTTGCCCAGAGAAGCTGTGGATGCCCCATCCCTGGAAGTGTTCAAGGCCAGGCTGGATGGGGCTTTGAGCAGCCTGGTCTAGTGGGAGGTGTCCCAGCCCATGGCAGAGGGTTGGAGCTGGATGATCTTTAAGGTCCCTTCCAACCCAGACCGTTCTGTGATTAACTACACAGCAGGAATGTCAGGGAACATATGCAGAAAGTACGTACAGACAGCTGTGGGACAGCATCTCAACAGCTGTCTGATTTTTATCAGCCTCTGTGTTTGCCTTGGATTTTGTTTTTAATTCCTGTCTATTTCATTTGATTCCATGACCAGAAAAATACTTCTTAGTTTGGTGGCTTACTGTAAGATTTATTACTTGAGTTTCCACAGTTAACTTGGAGTTTTTAGTTCTTACAATTGCTAATATTGAAAATATGATCATTCCATTCTGAAAAGCCGTTTTGGTAAGATGTGAGAGTCAAGTCACTAATCTTAGCTGAGTAGTTCAGAATCCAAATGTTAAACATTCAAATACCAAGCATTAACTGGTTTTTTTGCATGTAATTTCAGCCAAAATACGCTATTGATCATTCAGCTGTTCTTGTTAAGTGCGCTACCTAGCCCTAGCAGGGAGTCATAAACAGAGTGGAAATAGGATGCTATATGAAAATTCTTTTTTCCAGTCATTGTTATCTCTTCATTCTGTCAAGGATCTGTCCAAGAAGCTGTCCTGATGTACTTATTAGAATGTGCACTTAATATTTTTTTTTTCTCAGTTAAGCTTTACTGTGTCGGCTTTTTCAGTACTGTCATTTGTACCTCTTCTTGCATCTTAACATGCAGGGGTGTGGTGAACACTGTCATTTTCCGCATTTAGTTGCTGCAACCATTGCTGGTGTTCTTTATCTGAGGGATATTTTTTTTGTTGTTGTTAACAGGATCTTAAAGGTTTAATTCGTACTTTCATATCACTATTGCTTTTTCTAGCAAATTGCCTTCAAAAACCTCGTTCAGCGAAACCGTCAAGCAGAACAACAGGCAAATCGACCGCCACCTTCCAATTCTGTCATCCATTTGCCATTTATCATTGTGAACACCAGCAAGAAGACAGTGATTGACTGCAGTATTTCAAATGACAAGTGAGTTAATGAAGTTTTCTGTCTGCCTTTTGGTACAGCTATGAGTTTTATGTCCATGCTAAAGTGTTCGTCTAGATTTGTTAAAAAATAAATATGCATAAATTTAACTGTGTTTCTTGTAGACTGAGAACATGCATTTCAGACGGGTAAAACTTAGTCATGTTGAATAGAAACAAAGTTTTGTAGAGCTTTTTAATAAATAGAATAACTGCGTTCACATTTAGTAACTTATTTTAGACTTAACTACCTAGAGATGTTAGCAGCAAAATAAAGGAGCTCTGCTGAAGCTTTATATCATACTTCACCAAGTAGTGTTTTCCTTTGGCTTTAGCATGATGAAATGCAGCCAGCAGAACTGAAAATGGATTTTGCTTTCAGGACTGCTGTTCTCTACTTTTGGTTCAAAAAGCTAGGTTTTTCATCTGCTAAATAAAAGCTGAATATATCAGTCGTTTCTCCTTGCACTATTGGCTTACTAGAAAAGCTTAAAAACAGGAAGAAAAATTACACAGTAGGCAGAGGAATGGGAGTAAAGAAAAAAATTAACAAACATACAAAATGTTTAACTGAAACTCTGTTAAACCAGTTAGTGATTTATGTGGTGTGTATAATTACAGTTTTAGTTGCTTGCTATCAAATACATAAATCTTGAAAAATGTGATTGCCTAATATCATGTGTCACTAACACTGTGCCTTGAGCTTTTGAAATGCTGCAATTCCTTACACTGGAAAGGGTAGTTAAAGTAATTGAAACTAATTGAGACTTTTTTTTCCTCCAGGTTTGAATATCTATTTAATTTTGACAATACTTTTGAAATTCATGATGATATAGAAGTACTAAAACGAATGGGAATGGCTTGTGGGCTAGAATCTGGAAGCTGTTCAGCAGAGGACCTAAAAATTGCAAGGAGTTTGGTTCCTAAAGCTCTGGAACCGTATGTGACAGGTTAGTTACTCCAAGAAGAGTTGTTCCATTTTCCTTCTTATTACGGGACTTGAGGAAAAAACATGAAAATATCTAGAATCAATTAATTTCCACTGGTTTGCAGTGATTTCCAACAAGTTCTCAAATATGTGTGCTTTTTAGTGTGCCTTAGGGAACAAATAACGTAGAGATTCATAGAGAATGGGCTGTTGCTCTTCGCACAACCATGTTTTACATTATACCACACAAGTAGATTTTTACAGTGTGCAGCTCTTTTAAGAGGTCAGTATTTATAGTTGATTCACCTGGAAAGGCAAAAGGTATTAAGTGCAAACATGGTCATGGCTTCATTTTGTATTGTTTTATCATTTTCATTATATAAGAATACTGAAAATATCCGACTTGCTTACTTTAAAATGTTTTTTTAATGCATTTTGAAATCTTCCTGGTGCACTAGCTTCTTGGTTTCTAATTATGTTATTTTGGTATAGTACATCAGTATATTTTGTTGTTTTGGTTGCAAGACTCCTTTTCTGGACTTAAAAAGGATTAAGCATTCCCCCTGAAATAGATGAGTGTGTTCTGAAGTGTTCTTGAAATATGTATTGTGTGTTTTGCAGAAATGGCTCAGGGATCAATCAGCAGTGTATATGTCACATCTTCATCAGGTTCTGCATCAAATGGCACAAGATTTTCAGCCAGGTGAGATGAAATTATCAATTTCTATCTGTGATCATCAAAGAAACTTAGAGATTAAATATTTCATGAAACAAGTTCTGTTTTGATTAAATGTGGCGCAAGTATGTGTTTAAGTTTATTCTCAGGCATCGCTTTTGCTTAAGTAGTGGTGGTCCTGACCAGTGTCATTAAAGAAATCTTTTCCTGTATAGTGGAAAAAAAATTTATTAGACTGGTGTTAATCTTGAAATTTTTGTTTAGTTTTGACTCTCTGACAAGAAAATGGATACTTCCCTAAAGATGGAATACGGGCAAGATTCTCCCTTGGTCATTAGTGTGTAATGAGCTTACAAATGAGCTTGGTCTTTGGGTTTTAAACAGCATCAGAAGCTGGTAGAATGATGAACTGTAACTTGTATTTAACTTTTTGTGGACATCTGTCATTTCTGAACTTAACTATTATTTTTCTCATGCTATATAAGATACTTTCTCTTATACCAATCTAAACCTACCCTCTTTCTGTTTAAAACCACTGCCCCTTGTGTGTCACTGCAGGCCTTGGTAAAATACCTTTCTCCGTATTTCTTATAAGCTCCCTTGAGCTTATACTTAAAGGCCGCAATAAGGTCTCCTCAGAGCCGTCTCTTCTGCTGGCTGAACAACTGTAACACTCTCAGCCTGTCTTCATAGGAGAGGTTTTCCATCCCTATGATCAGTTTTATGGCCCTCCTTTGAACCTGCTCTGACAGGTCCTTGTATTTCCTGTGCTGAGGGTTCCAGAGCTGGACACAGTACGCCTGGTGAAAAGTGGAGAAAGAGTGGCAGAATCACCTCCCTCCACCTGCTGGCCATGCTTCTTTTGATGCAGCCCAGGATGTGATTGGCTTTCTAGGCTGCAAGTGCACATTGCTGGCTCATGTTCAATTTTTCCTCCACCAGTGTTCCCAAATCCTTCTCCACAGGGCTGCTGTCCATCTGTTCATCCCCCATTTGGTACTGATACCAAGGATGGCCCTGACTCATGTGCAGGACCTTGCTCTTGGCCTTGTTGAACTTCATGAAGTTCTCATGGGCCCATTCCTCAAGCCTGTCGAGGTCCCTCTGCGTGGTCCCTTCCTTCAAGCATATCAACTGCACCGCTCAGCTTAGTGTCATCCACAAACCTGCTGAGGTTGCACTCAGTCCACTGGTTTTCATTACTGAAGACAGTAAGTAGTATTGGTCCTAGTGTGGACCCTTGAGGGACACCACTCATTACTGGTTTCCATTTGGACATTGAGCTGTTGACTGTAACTCTTTGGTCATGGCTATCCAGCCAGTTTCTTACCCATCATATAGTCCCTCTGTCAAACTTGTATCTCTCCAATTTAGAGGTAAGAATGTTGGGAGGGAAGCACAGGTAGATTACTTCTGTAGCTCTTCCCTGGTTCACTGATGCATTCGCTCCATCATAGAAGGCCACTAGATTAGTCAGGCACAATTTGCCCTTGGTGAAGGCATGTTGGCTGTCCCTAATCACTTCCACATCTTCCATATGCTTCAGCATAACTTCCAGGAGCGTCTGTTCCTCCATCAATTTAGTGGGCACTGAGGTGAGGCTGGAGAGGAGAGGGCAAGTTCTAGATTACTTTGGCTCTTTCCACAATAATGACTGATTGTGTCAGAATCACTGGCAGGCTCTGCCTTGTAAATTCTTTGGGAAGTTGCTATACAGGTCAAATTCTTAAGGACGTCCTAATTTGCATTTAAAGACAAAAATTCTGTATTGATGGGATGAGGAAACACAGCTTTAGTCTTGTTCTCTGAAGACAGTCTTCTGGCAGCTTTTTCTCACCCATCTGTCTTCCATCAGAGTTGGAAGGAGGTCCTTCTAAAGATACAGTATCTAGCTTACTTAATGTAATTACATTTTAAAAGCAATTATTTTAAAACAAAAAAACCCACGTCTTTTTGTAGATGATAGGCTTACTTGAATGCAAAGCAAAAAAAAGAAAGGAAATAACTTGCAAGGGAAACAGTTAAGCTCAGAGTTGTGCGGGACTAGCAATAATGAGGAGGGTGGGTTATGCTCCAGCCCATTCCTGCTGCCCAAAAAAGTGTGTGGAATTCTGTCTGTTTTGTGCCAGGGAACTGAAGCTTGAGTGAGAATACTACCAAAAGATCTTTAGAGAAGCAGAACATAAAATCTCCTGTTTTCACTGAAGTTCCTTCTGTGATAATGAGAATGGTGTTGGTGAAAAAGAGCCCATGTATTTTTTAGACTTTGAAATTTGAATAGGCCACTACAAGCCAGAGGCCAGTAGAAAAAACAGAGATTGACTGTGGCTCATTATTTTGGTGAGAAACACAAGAGCTCCTACCACTTCTGTTTCTTAGGAGGGTGGAAAAGGATAGCGACAAATTACGTTTAATTACAGTATATATATAACTATTCATAGCAATAGGAAACTACAAGATGTGTAGCTTTTCTGGTACCAAATTTGGTGCCAAGGCAAAGAAAGGCTGTAAATTTATTTAGCAAGCTCTCTAAAGAAAGTCTGAAGAAGACTGAAGATGCTGTTACCAATGCCTTTGTCCTGGGTTTTTTGTTGTACTAGGATGCTTGGGCTATGAAATCCAGTTCCATTTTTATCAAAAAGAGGGGAGACAGGTTTTTGGGTTTGGACTTTCAAAGTTCACAGGAACGAAAGAATAATCTCCATTTATTTTTCTTCTTTTTTGAAACTGCTTCTACAGATAATTGTAGAGAACCTGTTAAAAGTCATCTGATTACAGTTAGACTGGTATCTTCTTGTCTTCCTTTTGAATAAGTGTGCTGAACAGCAGAAACTCTTCAAAGTGTCTTACAGGATATGTTTCCTTTGTGAGCTTCTACGATGTGTCCCTGTAATTTCATGCTGTGAAATAGACCATTGAATTAGCTCCGTACAACAACAGTCTGCATAATTGATGAAGTGTATTAGCTGGATTAAAAAATGACTAGCAAGCATATTTTTGAAAGCAATTTTTTATTTATTAATGTCTTTAAAGTTAGAGATACTATTTATGTGATTTTTAGGAAAACATTTTCTCAAGAATTTGTGGCTGAGTTTAATAGTTTACCAAACTATTGAGAAAGTAAACAATAAAAAAGATTGGCAGAATAGCAAGTAATAATGGAGGCAGGAATGTTCTGGCTCTATTAAAATAAAATACTTCTGGATACAGTTAATTCCTCTAGGAACCAGACATTTCAGACCATATCTATGATGTGTGTGTGTATTTTGGTGGGAAAAACACCAACATTTGAGTAAGAAAGTGGATACTCTCTAAATGTACTTACTGATCCAGGAGGTGGATTTTCATTGTAGGGATGCTCTTACAGAGGGAAAAATACAAGATGCCAAAGCTCTTTTTTGGTTTGGGTTTGTTTGGTTTTTTAATGAGAAAAGAAAAGCATAATGAGAAGGAAAAAAATGTCAAGTTAAAAGTACAGCGCATGTAGCAATGATAGTTTGCCATATAATAACAGGGAATTAAGGAGAAGCAATTAATTCCTCAGTTTTCCAAGTCTTTGAATCCAGATTAATACTTCTGAAAGATGCGATTCTTTGGTGATGCAAGTGTCCAGTGATACATGAAAATATTAACGGGCTTAGATAGGTGTGTAACTTTAACATTAAAGGTACTGTAGAAGAAACCTGGAAGGTGTACTTCTAAGGCACCTGTGAAAGAATTCAATCTTTATATTAAACCTAAAGCAAGAACCATTTTAAAGTTACTTCAGCCGTTTCTGCTTTTGAGAAGCAACTTGCACACATACTAAAGACAGTTCATAAAGCAGCAGTGTAGATTCATTAAAGGAATGGAATAGATATATGGTTATATTTAAGAGCACAGTAAACTGGGAAATACCATTAAGGAATGCCAACTGGTCTCTTTTTTTTGTGTGCGTTTCAGTGACTTTTCCAATGGTGGAGATGGGATGTTGGCTACAAGTTCCAATGGATCTCAGTACAGTGGCTCCAGAGTTGAAACACCAGTTTCTTATGTTGGGGATGATGATGACGACGACGATGATTTTAATGAAAATGATGATGACGACTGATGCCCTTTGCCTGTAGACTATTTTTTGTTAAAATTCAGCAAGCTTCAGGAATAAATTGTTCTAGGGAGAAGTGTCTCAAATTACTTTGCCCCATCCCTCAAGGAGAATATTGGTAAGCAGTTCTGAGTTTAGAAATTGCACCTCTGATAAGCAAACAAGGATTGTTTTATGTAGGATATTTTTAAATGTGGTGTGGATGTGTGTTTTTGATACCAGTGTGTTAATGCAGAGCCTTTATTTACTCTTGTTTTAGGGGTTTTTGGTTTGTTGGTTGTTTTTTGTTTGGTTGGGTTTTTTTTACTTGAAGGAAAATGGATTTTGCCCCAAATGTTCTTGCGAAGTTTGCTAAAGAAAATGTAGACACATCATTGAGAAATAAAATACTATCCTTCTGTGGAAAATGAATACACTGAATGGCAATTTATTTGGAGTGTATTTTGATTATGCCACTTCTTGAGGGATAGTGAGCTAATGTAGTAGTGTTTTTTTGTTAATCACGCAGTGTCCAAAGAACCAAACAAGAAAGATACGTCCTACTTTTTTATGTGTTAAATTCCCAAAATGTTGTTGTGAACTTATTTTCCCTTAAATTATATCTAACATTATGATTCCATCAAGTTTATATACTTTTCACTGTATGTTGGGACATACGAATTACAAAGTTTTTGGCAAATGTTTACTGCCAGTTGGTGCAGCTATATAAAATGTCTTGAAGGTTTGGAATGATTTATTGCTTATGGTAAAATTTGCCTGATTTCTTACAGGCAGACTTTGGAAACTTTTTATTATATAGTTGTTTACATACTTATAAGTCTATCATATAAAGACATGTACTGAAACAAATGTTTGTATTTGTTTCATAAGCATCTTCCTGTAATCTATTATAAAGTTGAAATTAAATATAGAGAATGTTTTAAGTTTTTTAACTCAAAATTTGTCAATCATTTTTAATAGTTCATTTTTATAAAAGGAATTTCAGGGCAGGTGGTAGTCTTTTAAAATTTATTCACAAACAATTAACTGCACAAATACTGTCAGCTGCCTATTCTAAGACAGTAGTCTTTTTATTGAAACACAAATAAACTTTTCTGTAATATTTTATGGAATATAAAGAGACTATAATTGTTTGACTTGTTTAACCTTGGCACTGTTAGTTTTTATTAATAAAACGCGCATGGGCATTTTTAACAAGCTCTGTGGTTTTTCTGATTTTAGGGTTATTTTAGAACATTTCACTTCCTCGTCACAAGACATAGTAGTAACTGTCTCAGGATACTGCATTTACACTACAGAGGGCCCAGATTTTTGCTTTGATTTAGTAAGTTGTCATTATAGCTCTTGGTAACTTCTGATGCAAAAAGCAGTATCTTACCCTGTAGACTCTCTTCTTTCATGTCTCCTTATTTTCAGTCACGTTGCTCCCCAGCGTGTCAGGCCAATCTTAGTACTGCAATCGAACTTCTCTGTTTAAAATCCCACACTTACTGTCCTAACTTTTCATTTCGTATTCCTCAGTCCTGGCTTTCCATCATACATTCCCATGTCCTCAGAACAGGTCTTCATCTACTTTCCCTATACTTCCACCGTAGGCCTTTTTGTTAAATCACCTCCTCTGCTCTCGCTGGAAAGCGCAAGTTACTGAGCTGCCTCAGCCACTCGGCGGGCTGTTATCCGGAGTCAAGATTTGTTTCTTCCACAAACTCCAGGGAGTCGCTGCAAAGACAACTTACAGTCTTAATTACTGCTCTGTCTGTGGTAATGGCTCCTGGATGCACTTAAACCCTGTGGTAAATAAGAAATGTTATGTTTGTTGGGTTTTTTTTCTCTGAGGGATTATGCCTTGCCAAATCTTCTGTGGTAAGGGGGTGTGGGTGCTTACTATAGAACAGTTGATACACAGTGAACATTTTCTAATTGTATCAAACCTTGTTATAATATGAATGAACCAAGCAAATTACTTAATTTTATGGGCCTGGGAAAACGAGTTTAGGGGGGGTGTGAATTGAATGCTTTGCTTCCCACTGAAGATGCCATACTTTGCAGTGCTAATGCTAGAAGCAAGGTTCTTGTCACAGTTGAGTCAGCTGGTACAGATTATCTTTGCTGTTGAATCGCAGTTTTATCTGTGGACTCCAACAGTAGTTATTAAGGAACTTTTGACAGTCCAAGGCGATTATTCCAGTTTTCCCTCATATTCTAGATCTCCAGTGTATAACCCAAGATTTACCTGAAAAGAGTGAGTAGAGGGACCTTCAGTAAGGAAGGCTGGAAGCATCTGACCGTTTCCTTTTGTTTCTTATCAGTGGAATAGACCTCACATGAGACAAGGTCAAGGTGGGAGTGAAAGTGTGGCAAAACATACATTTCAAAAGATGTTACTTTGCTTGCTTTTGGTTGCTGATGTATCTCTGAAACGGAATTTGAGAGTTTAAACAAGCAGCATTGGAGTGGTTTGGGGGAAAGAATCTATATTATGTTTATGGTTAGACTCAAATGATCTTAAAGGTCTTTCCCAACCTAAATGATTCTGATTCTGTGTAACCTTTGTTTCAGGAGAGCTTTCTAGTAAAGGCAACAATCAATAACAAGAGATGGTCTATTGACTTTCTAATTACTTTCTAGATTTCAGTTACCTGGTCATAGTGTTTAGCTGGAGGGGGTGGGGGGAAGGGAAAAGAGATCAATGGGGAGGTAGGAGGTGGAAATGAGGCAAGGAGACGTAAGTAGGAGAAGGAGGAAAAAACAACTTAGGGTCTCTACAGAGAAGGAGGTGTAAGTTGGAAAGAAGTAATGAGAAAACAAGAGCAGGCTAGTCAAAGACTAAAAAAAGATTAGTAGTAGGAACGTCATTTAAAAAAAGGCAGAGAAATGCATAGAACATATGTAATAATGTCAGGCGTGAAAAGAACTGCAAAGTGGGAGATAACTTGAAGTTATATAGTTGTGATCTCCAAAAAGGGTAGCACCACATGTACATGTGGAAAAGGAATACCAAAAGCAGGAACAAAGTGTAAGAGGAAATCAAGGACAGGAAATTGTTGAGGAAATCTGTGGAAGTAAGGGATTGGAGCATCTCCCTTATGAGGAAAGGCTGAGAGGGCTAGGCCTCTCTAGCCTGGAGAAGAGAAGACTGAGGGGAGACCTTATTAATATTTACAAGTATCTAAAGGGTGGGTTTAAGGAGGATGGAGACAGGCTCTTTTCAATGGTTCCCAATGACAGGGGGAGGGGCAATGGGAACAAGCTGGAACATAGGAAGTTCCGTTCAAATACAGGGAAAAACTTCTTTACTTTGAGGGTGACAGAGCACTGGAATGGGCTGCCCAGGGAGGTTGTGGAGTCTCTGTCTCTGGAGATTTTCAAGACCCACCTGGATGCAGTCCTGAGTAATGTGCTTCAGGCAGTCCTGCTTTGGCAGGGGAGTTGGATTAGATGATGGACTAGACAACTCTGAAATTCCGTGATTCTGTGAGAAGCTGGAATTCAGTTTAAGAAAGATTAAATGACTGTAAAAGTAATTAAAGTGGTAATAAGGACTCAGTGTGGGGAAAAAACATGACAGGGAAGGGATGTACTGTTACTCCTTTAATTTGTCAGCACTCTCCTGTGACCTGAAGAAGAGGAAAAGTTGTGAAGTGTATATTTGTATCTCTGAAATGGTCCTGCGGATAAATCCTGTGAAAAATGCACATCTTTTGCTGTTTTTCTAAAGTTATACTGAGCTTTGAATGACTGTCTCTCTATTCTGACATGTAGAACAAACTAAGAAGGATTTATTGAATTGTTTGTTTCAAAAGTAGACTGTTTTGCTTTTCCTGTAAGAATTTGCTTGTCTTAATGAAAGAAGGGCAATTACGACTTTGGAAACTTCTTTTTTTCAATCTTCCTTCAGTGAAAGGCAGCTATTGCAGAGAAGAAAAATAAATAATAGGGTACCAGCCCTTGAAGATGACCATTTATGGAACTGTTCATGGAAGGAGGTAACCTCCATCACAAGATGAATCCCTTCATTTCTTTATCAGTGAATACATGGGTTGTGTTTCACATTAATGGGAAATCTGAAAATTGGATGCTGCGTTAGTATAAAAAGTGTGAAAGGAAGAAAAAAAGCATTGGTGTAATACTACTGGAATGAACATCAGTAGAAAGGAGAGTAGATACACTGTTTTTCCCAGATAGTTGATTGTTTGTTGTAGGGATTTCCTTTCTCTTGTCTGCTTACGAGAGAAGTAGTAGGTTATATATCTCCACTACTACATTGAGTTAGCAACTTTCAGCCCTTCTCAGATCTGTCTGCTTACAGAAAGATGCAAATATTATTACCCATGCTTTATCGTTGAAGCCTTGCTTTACCTTAATTGTCACTTATTTATCAGGAAAAGTGAAGACAAGCCAGCACAATGAGAACAGCAACTTTTAATATAATTGTTTTCTAAATCTGAGACCTAAGATTTTTCCAAAGTTTTTTCTTGGTCTGTGATTCCTCCTTGAGCTTCCCTGGATTCTGGAGGGTTATCAAGATGCCCAGGGGGCTGGAGCAGTTGCTGTATGAGGAGAGGCTGAAGGAGAGGGGCTTGTTCAGCCTGAAGAAGAGGTGGCCTCAAGAGACCTAATGGCAGCCTTCTAGTACTGCAAGAAGGTTATTGCAAAGGTGGGGTCAGTCCACAGCGGGGCATGGTGGGAAGGTGAGAGACAACACACACAAGCTGAAAACAAGAGTGTGTCCAGCTTGGGCTGAGGAAGAACTTGGGATGGTCAATCTGCGGAACAGGTTGCCCAGAGAGGTTTTGCTGACTCCATCCTTAGGGTTTTCAAGACCAGACAGGATAAAAGCCCCCAGCAATGTAGCATCTTACTTCACGGCTGAGCATGCCTTGAGCAGGGATCGGACTAGAGATAACCTGAGGTGCCTTCCTGCCTGAAGTACCATATGGATCCCATAAGAGAGAGGAAAAGGCAACACGTTAGAAAATACCACATAGCAGTATCATGAACAGACGAACAAGTGGTCCATCTGGCTTGCCTGTGTACCAGAGGCTCAGGAGAAAAAGAATGGAAGCTCAGCTCATCTTCAGAAGCTGTTAAAAGTTACCAAATTCCTATGATGGAAAAAGTAGTTAGATGAGCAGGTAGAAGTCTTTAAGATGAGATTTCTAAGAAGCAGAAATATGGCTGATGCTGAGAGCACAATGAAGAAGGGCAACAATTGACATGCACAGGCGTTTCCTACTTCCAATATTTGGTTACACTGGTGATTCTCATCTGGCATGATGGTGGTTGTCACCTAGCTGCGTCTGCCTCTCAGTTGGAGAGCTGCTGTCCCCAGAGACACATTCAAAGTACGTCAACACTAACAAGTGAAACATTAACCAGAGAAAATCAGGATTATTGATTCACAGCTTTACTGTGATGAAGGCAGAATGTTGTGATGTGGCAGAGAATAAAGAGACTGATGTTAATCAGAAATCAGCCATGTAATATCTTTACAAGTGCTTTTCTTCATTCTGCTGTGACCTCTTGTTTATGTTTTTGGGTGCTTTGAACAGGTTGAAATCCAAACTTACGCTCAAAGACTTGATCTTCTTTTAACGTGCTACACATCATGGTACATCACTGTAAGTACTGGAATGATACCATCCCTAACCTTTCAGGAGGGCTGGTCAGATGGAAAGATTCTGCATTGTAGCATGTTAAGACAGCGAAGTTGCAGCTTTTGGGGCAAGGTTAATGGTCTTTTATCGTGTAAACTTGAGAGAATTCATTAAAAATAAAGTGGAACATTAAGCACATACTTGAAGCTTAACTCTCTTAAAACAGGCAGCCCAGGTAATTTTTGCTAGTTAGAGCGGATCGCTACATTTCTGGTGCTGATTTTTAATGAAACGTGAAATAATGAGTAAGTTCTTACAGACTGAAATAATGCTAGAGTGCCATTTTTCAAAGTGATGTGAGGAAGTGCCATCCAAGTGTGGTCTAGACAGCCTAAGAAAAACGCTGAACCTCATATTAGAAAAACTGTTGAAAGAAACAGTTAAAAGAAAATCAAGAGCCTGGAAGGTTAATTATTAATGACGGAGTAGGTCTTCTCAAATGAATATGGGAGGAGACTGCAACTTTTTAGCTGATTAAGGGAAAGATGGATATGTTTCAGCATATGTAAGCCTTTTCTTTTTCATTGCATTCTGATTTTAAATACGTATTTTACAATATCAACAGATTGTACGTTAAACGGTTATAAACTGTTTACTGATGAGTCACAAATAGATAAATAGCATTATCACTGACTGAATAATAGCTGCATCAAGTAAGATTGTACTTCTGTTTAACCTCTTCTTCAATAACACAGAAGAAAATGAAAAGGTATTTTGAAGTGATACTGGTTAGAAAAGTAAACGATGAAAAGGACATATTAATGTGGATTGCTTAGCAAGCATAGCATGTCCAAAAAATGTTATGGTTAAACTACATAGCTTTGGAACAAAGCATTGTCCCATGGCAGGTGGGTTGGAACTAGGCTGGAACTAGGTGATCTTACCTGGACCTGAGCTTTTTCTGTAGGCCTTATGGATGCAGCTGTTATTCTACATCCAATTACTGAAAGTAGCACATGGTTAGACAGTTTTATTTGCTGCAGAATCAATCTCTGCCTGACTTTTATTACAGGTGAGAGATTAAAACTAGTCATATGAAATGGTGAGAGGAATTCCCAAGTGCAATAGCAATGGCATCATGTGAGATCATTAAGCAAAGATATAATTATTAATCTATAGTACTTAGCAATTCTGAAAGGCAAAGGGCAAGCGTTCTGAACATACTGCAGTCTCATAGTCAAAGCACAAAAAGCCCTTTAAGCATCAAGGAACTTGTATTTGGTGTTTTTCTGCACTCTTTTATTTTTTCTTCATCACTTTTGATAATAGATGTTAGGACTTTATACTTAAAATTATTGGCTTTACTAGTAGTATAAATATTCCTAATAATAGATGGAGGTGTAGGGAGGAAGATGCATCTCAAAGCAAGTGCCGTGTTTCTGTTCTCTCTGACTTGCAATGGGAGTGCTTATAGGACTGGTAAATGAGGCCAGTTTTAAACTTGAAAACAAAACTTGCTGAATTCATTCCATAACAGCACATGCTATGCTAATGGCTAGTTCTTGCATATTATTAATTAATAGAATTATTGCTATTTACATAAAACTGATAGTCTGGAACACTTGTACACAAAATAAACTATGACTATACAATAGCGTGGAGCTGCTGGTGTAGAGTTGCCACTGATGGCCGAGGTCCTCGTTAGTCTCCAAGGTGAAGGTGATGAGGCTGGGGAGCTCTTCCACCAGAGGAAGTGTCTGTCTTCATTTCTCCCCTGTCATTGCTGGTGTTTGTACATCTTGCCCCCCCAACTTACAAGGGGATTCAGCTGCTCCTTAACTTGGTTTTGCTTTTGCAGTCACCCCTCTTGTGCCTTGGAGCAGGATGCCCTGCCCATTTTCCTTCCCCTGTGCTTATTTTGGTCTTTATCTTGTCACTTCTGTTGCTTGGATATCTCCAAAGTGCAGCTCTGCAAGCCTGTCTTTGCTGCTTTGATGGTTATGTTGCTTACTATGTGAAATCCTTGTACGTGGCGTTGGGCTGTGCCATCGCACTGTTACAAAATACTCACATGCTGGTCATTCTGCTATTTAAGCATGCTTATTTTTGGGTAGTGAGACAGTGGCACAGGTTGCCCAGAGAGGTGGTGGAGGCCCCATCCCTGGAGATATTCAAGGTCAGGTTGGACGGGGCTCTGAGCAACCTGATCTAGTTGAAAATGTCCTTGCTTACTGGACTAGATGACCCTGAAAGGTCCCTTCCAACCCAACACATTCTATGATTTTGGGGCAAGCTAATACTAACTACAGCCGGATTAATACATTTAGAGCTTTCACAGAGCTTTTCTACTTCAGTTACACTAGCCACAAACCGTGTTCTGTAGTAGTATTATTATTACTTATAATTCCAGAAAAGGAAGAGAATAGTCTTGGATGGCTAAAAGTTCAAGAGAAATCTAAATTCAGTGTGACAGTCTTTGCACTTAAAGAACCTGCATACCCTTTTTTTGTCCTCGTGATTCATCATCCTTTGGTCAACGCGGGGACACTTCAGTCTTTCCTTTCAATGTATTTAGTCAGTCCAGGCTGTCCTTCTGAAGCTGCGGCTATGCAGGTACCCAGCCCGGCGGAAATTTTAGCATCTCCCCGTGTCGTGCTGTAAATGCGCCATGTAAAATGTGGGCTTGTAATACTGCATTGCCCGAGTCAAACATGCGAATTGTAGACGCTAAATCAAATACAGTCAAGCAGAGAATCTGCTTATGTTAGAGACACCAAGGGAGGAGTTCTTGGTTTTCTTGGCAATATTTAAATGTTCTGTTTACAGACAACCTTGAATTACTTTTGAGCATAAATGAGTGTTTTGTTATCAAAAATATTTGATCATTTCATTGTCTTCCGTATTATTTTGGAAAGATGCCCAGGAGGAGACCTGTTTTCCAACAAGGATATAAAACTGATTTTCGTTCAGTGTCTTAGAAGAGAGGCAAATCCTGCTGTAAAAATTGAAAGAGGAAAGGCCAAGGTGGGAAAAAATATTACATGAGAATGCAGTTTGTTACTGTTTCTGAAAAGCAGAATGCCCAATTTTTCTAACAAGGGCTCAAATACCATTTGTCGTTTTGAAGGGGAAATACTCTCTTCCAACTCGATTCTTTCTGCAAGCTGTCTGTCTGAATGCCACTGTAGTAAATGAGATTCACCTGTTTGTGTCTTTCTGCTTCCTAAAATGTCCAGGCAGTGAAGGTGTAAAATGAGTTCTTCTCTTGAATATCTTTTTTCTGTGCCATGTTTGTTCTCTGGCTGAAGTATCCTGGACTTCATCTAACATAAACATACAGACAGAGCAATCCTGTGTATTTGTATCCTGTGCGGTAGAGTTAAACTTACCAGATTTCAGATTCACTTAATGATTTAGTGATACTTCAGCATCTTCCACATTATTCCAAGTAACCCAAAACTCAACATTGTAATACAGCGTTATTCTACTGGAGAAAACAAAACCAAACCAACCAACCAACCAAAAAAAAAACCCCTGAAAAACTCTTAATAGTTAAATGAACACGGTTCTCCTGGATGTAACTGGATGTTACAGTCCTACCAGTCATTTTTATTGTTATACGCCTACAGAAGTTGTAAGTGGTACAATAAAATCTGTAAGGTAGAGGACAGATTTCCAATTCGCTTCTTTTGCAGCCGTTGATCTGTCAACTAAAAAAAAATCTAACTTGTCTGACTAGTACAAAAAACCAATGCACTGGGATACAGGTAATTTTAATATATGTTTATAATTTATACATCCTATACAAGAGACGTTGAGAACTACAATACTTGCTAGTGTTTCAAAGTACTGGTTTCTTTTTCTAGCTATCTAATTATTTCTCAGTGTCGAAGATTTGGTATTGTACATCAATTATTCATTACAGTTTCGAAAGTGACTTAAATGATGGTTTGATCCTGTACTTATTTTCTTTGAAGGCACAGCTGTGCTGTTTTGAGGAAATTAATTTAGTACAAATACTTGCTCGAAGGCGGCAGCATACCATAGCCGTGGAATAGAAAGCTATATACATCAAGATAACCCCTATCTCCTTCACACGCTGAGAGTGGTATCTTGATTTTTAGCTATCTGGGTCACCTTTCAGTAGAAAAAGTCTCTTTGAGCTGTAATTTGCATAAATTTATACGAAAATCATAGTGAGAAAATAAATACAGATGAATGTGGTAATAGGTAAGTCACTCTTCACACACGTATTTCAGAAGTGTCTCTGTTGCTGCTCAGTCTTCTATTTTCAATTTAAATTCCACTTTTCCTTCATACGGATCATCAGCGTTATCAAAGGTAATTCCAGCTCCAATGATTTTGCACACTATTTTAAGTTCGACATTCCTCGTGATGTTGAGAAATTTCACAGCTACCAAAGGATTGCTGTAGCTGGGCTAGGAGGAAAGAAAAAAAAAAAGTAATTTTAGACTACCAATTTAAAAATAAAGTCATAAAATTAGCCCTCTCTCTGATTCTTCTGAGATTGGAGGGATGCTCCATCCAAAGATAAAGAAGAAGGACGATACCGAAGTACATGAGGACCCACCTGTGCCTTCTTTCCGTAGTAGGGGAAGTAGTGCAGGTTGAAGGTACCGTTCAGGGGGTAGTAGTCCACCTCCAGCGGGCGAGACTCATCACCCTGTTTGTAAAGCAAGAAAGCAGCTCTGTTGGCTGGGCAATCGTAATCCAGCCCCGGGCAAGTGTTTTTACAGCTGCTAAAAGCTGCACAGAGCGGATTAAAACTCCCAAGTTCCACAGTCTGTTTAGCGCCGGTCTTATTTTTACTTTTCAAATGAAAGTGGAAACGTCCTGCTGTTAACCATTGCCAAGAAAGAGAGGCAAGTGTTCTTTTACAGCAGTCGGGAATTGAGTGAACGGGGACCTCCTGAAAAGAGCCTGAAGGGGCTGCTCTGAGGCGTGAACTTTGCTCGTGGGAGCTGAAAGCAAACAGCAAATGTTCTTTGCAGCATGGAAAAACAAATTTTCAGGCAATTTAAAATGAAGCAAACTTTTTTTTTTTGGTTGTTCTTAGGCTGTCTGCCGGTGCAAGATATTGCACAAACTGAGAATATTCCCAGTATTTTAACTAGAATGNGCCCTGCTCTGGCAGGGGGTTGGGCTAGATGATCTCCAGAGGTCCTTTCCAATCCCTGCCATTCTGTGATTTCCAAAGCTGCAGGGTTATCTTTCTGCTCAGAGCTGAAGTGCTTGAAATTTTTTAGGCTTGTACCTCACACACTTACCACGTATGTGCAGTCCACTCTTGGTGCGGTGCCGTTGCCGGGGAAAAATTTGATAATCTGAAATCGAAAACGCACATTCACTCATCTTGGAAATTGTTTCAAGGTAAAACCAAGCAAGCAATAACCGAGCTTCGGATGCTGCTTAATGTGGTTCTGCCTAAGCAAACAGATAACCTCATCTTATGCACCTGGGTGAACAAAAAAACACGTTGTGGCTGGATGTTTAGGAATCAGGACTCCCGAGCTGCCCAGATGGGCACTGCAGGGGCTCTTTCCTGGCTCTGCCTCCTGGCAAGTCCAGCTTATTTGCCTCCGTGTACTGCTTGCTCTCAGCCGGGAGTCTACGCAGCTAGTTGCATGAAAATTAAGGAAAAGCTGAATCCCTGTGCTTTTCATCATATGCCTTGTTAGAATACTTTGGCTTTGGCAGAAGCTCTTGGTCCCATTTGATCCTACAAAATAGCAGGGTGGCGTCCTGTAGCAGCCAAGGCAAAAGGAGGTGAAGCCCCTCCAGGCACCATCCCCACGCCTTTCCCCTGCTGGGGCTGGCGTGCAGCCTTGCTGAAGGAAGCAAGGGCTTTTCGGGGCAGAAAGCCCACATTTCACCTGCCAAAATCAGGGGCACAGCTCTCCTCTCACAGCTGGACCTTGCATAGATTCTTAAAAACATTCATTGCCCAAGTCTAGGTTGCAAGCCCAACCAAAAGTGAAGTGATTTTTGTCGATCAGGAGCTGGTGGAGAATACGAACTCTTGCTTGGAGTCTTACCTGAAAACAAAAATAAAATGCTTATGCCTCTGTCTATGTCCTGAAAAAATTAAATGAGGCATGGAAGATTCCCTTTTCCTCTCCTCCCAGAAATGCGTTTGGTTTCATCCAAAAAAAAAAAAAAAATCCTCCAGCTTTGAATTTTGTTTTTATAGGTTCTGCTAAAGATTTTCTTTGCAGGCTGGAGAAATCAGATGTGCAAGTCGGAAATCTCTGAAATCACTGCAGCTGCTGTCACATCTTAGTGCCGTGGCTGAAGGCTGTATGGCAGAATGGAGCTGTTTTACGGACAACTTTGTTGGATGAGAGCGCTCTGAGGTGCTAACAAAACTAAACGAAACTCAGAGTTTTAGAGAGTCGGGTTTAGAGAGCACTTCACCCTCCGTTATTTTCCTAGGGGTGGTGACCAAGTCTCACTGTTTCTTTAGTAACTCTGGAGATGTCTTGGGAAAAGCACATGGATTTGTCTTTCCAGTACAAAGCAGAGGTTAGAGCCCATGGCAGCAGGCGATGTAGCAGCTCCCCAGTGAGGACTTGAGCTGTCAGGGGTTTTTTTGTGAATTCTTTCCCGCTCAGGACCTTGAGCTTGTACTTACCCTGTTCATTTTTATGATAAAACAGGGTTGTCCTTCTGGAAATCCAAACGTAGGATCTGTGATGCCGGAGCAGTTCTGAAGCATATCTGAGGTAAATTTGCAGGAGAGTTTTGTTTTATTCGGGCCGTCAAAGGTGTCCTGGATGAAGTATGTGTCACCGGTGCAGTTGATGTTCAGGCGCTGAGCAGCGGGTGTATATGCTAGGTGTGTGAAGGAAGAAAGGAAGATTCCCCTCTGAAGTTTTTTCATATATATAAGTTACACATCCCAATATCAGGCTGGAGGTTGTATCATGGGAGACTGTACTTCAAGTGAAGTTGGGGTTAGATGGAATGAGGAAATTTTAAATAGCTTGTGATTTTTTTTGTGGGGGGTTTTTGTTTTGGAATACCGAACCAAAGCAAAAAAAAAAAGAGATCAAATTGAGTTAAGGCGGGCAATTTGTGTTGATAGATCTGTATACAGTCAATTTCAAATACAATTTTTCTCAATATGTCTATGAGAAACACAGAAATACGATATTAAGGCTCAAAAGGAATATAAACGTATTAAGATATAAACAGGCAAATGGAGCACCTAACCTACTATGACTGTACTCTCTGGTGACACTACGCAACAGCTTCATAAGACTTATTATGGCACTTTGATATTTGTAGTCATGGACAGTGTGAGATTAATTTAGATGAGACTAGTTTTGAAGACCTTTTTTCCTCCTCCTTCCTTCAAACTTTCTATTGGCCTGTTTTATTAAGGCTATTTAGGATTAAACAGTAAAAGCTCTGAAGCAGGGCTCTGCTTTAATAGGCACGTTTACATATGTTTGATTTATAGATTCATGAGGGGCTTTGCTTGTCCCTTTCAGAAGATGCATTTTCCATTCAAAATCTGGGATTTCAAAAAGACAAATAGAAAATGGCAACACTGACTTCAGGTCCTCAGACCTAATATGGGAGATGCGACAACACGTTTCTTAAATACTATACAGGAAACCTAATTTTTACCTGTCAGAAAAGTCCGAAGAGTTGTCACTAAACCTTCCCAGGTTTTGTTGTCGGACACGTTGTAATAAATTTGTAGTCCTCTATCCCCATAAACGTCGGGTCGTAACGTTACACCTTCAGGATGGAAGAAAAGGGAAGGCAAAGCAGAGGAGAGGTGCCAGGCACAGATTTGTTTATTTAAATCGACAATAGCAATTATGCTTCATCAAGACTCATTATTGTATGTGTACGAGATGCCCAGGCTTTGCTGGGGAGGATTTAACTGCATGTGGAAACCTTCTCAGCTGTGAGTTGTTCAACCGAAACCCTAAAGCTTTCACTGCTGCTAAACTCTCGTCTTTTCACGTATATCCATGCTGTTACCAGAGTAGCTGCAAAATCATTCCAGCAATTGCACTGGATTTCCCCAGGACTTGTTAAAAGTAACAGTTAACGATAGTCATGTCAGGTTAAAGAAACAAATCGTACTGCAGTGTGCGAAACAGCTTTTGAAAAAGCCACACTTCATATTTTACAGGCATTATATTGCCAGCAAACACCATACTTACTGAACACTGGGAGAGGAAACTTCAAAATTCAGCAACAGGCAGAGAGAATCATTTTTAGGGCTACAGCTTTGAAAAAGTCACTTTTTCCTTCCCATTGTAAAAACAAGCCATTACAGGGGTGGAGTTCTAGCTGTGTGCGCTGATGATTTCTCACTGATACTGTCTTGTCCCTAAGTCTCACTTCACGTCCCACAAATCTTTGTTCCTAATCCCATGTGTCTTTGTCTTATTTTCACTTGCTTGGCCACTGGCACTTCCCATCTCAGCAGGGAGGGATTCCTGCTCCCCCAGAGATTTTCCACACTGCTGGGAAGCGTAAAATACCCACCCCATGCTGCTCGCCCCAGCGCCTCCCTGTCTTGCTGGGTGCCCTAAAGCCCACCGGGCTCCTTGAGGGGGCTGCAGCAGGAACCAGGGTTTCCCCAGGGGCTGACCCTTGCCCATGGGGAGAAAAGGTATATATTTGTATATATTTATATGTTTTTTTAATATCTACATACATACATATCTATACACATAAATACATAATATACATAGTACCTATATACATAAATATATAGAAATGAATAAATTAAATAAATGTGCCAATTTTTTTTTAAAGTCTTAAAGTGTTTTCAGGCGGAGGTTAAACTTTGCAGGGCTCATTTGGGGACATCTATTGAGCCGATTTATTCCACGTTTGTCTGCCCTCGCGCCTGGGCTCTGCCGATGCTGCTCAGCCCAGCCTGCCCCCGGGCAGCAGCCGGCCGGACCCTGGCAATACCTGGGGATTTCAGCTGGTCTTGGTAATCCGGCTCATATGGATTCACTGTCCTCATTAAAGAATAAATGGAGAGCGCGAACAGTCCCGACATCACCACGTAGAAAGCCAGGTAGTACAGGCTGATCCACACTGTGGAAAAAAAATGAGGGTAGAATCCCATTTTTAGAGCAAGGCAGTGCGGTGATCCCTCTGCGCCTGGGACTGCCCCAGCAGCAACAGCCATTGCTTTCCTGCCCTTGGCCACAGGGAGGTTTTCCCTGCAAAGGGACTGGCATTTTGGATTTTCTTCTTTACACTCAGAAGAATATTCTCCTAGAAAAATTTGGCTGTAAATTTGTCCAATTTTATAAGGATTTTTGAAGTAGTTGGTGCGTAGCTCAGATTATTTAAAGCTTAAAAGATTGTGTGGCTTCTTGAAGTAACTTCACCTATTAAGACCATTTATCTGCTTATTACACATGGACTAAGTGACACAGCCAAGGTATTTCTTCGACAAAACCAAGTTGCTCCGTGTGTTGTATGGATGACAGATGTCAGTATTTCAGGTGTGTTGATTTTAGAGCTGTAGCACCTCCCTGACTTTTACATCTGAAATCACTCACAGCAAAATGTGTCATCTCACTATTTTATTCTGGTGTGAGATGTAGAACAACGCTGTATTTCTCTCTGTGTGTGCGTAATGTGTCTTACACGCCGCTGGTGCCCTACAAGCAGCCAGCAAGTATTTTGGGGGGGCTGTCAGAAACCACTCCCTGTAATCATCGGTGCCTCATAGAATCTCTTCTCTCCAAAGCAGAAGGACTCACATTTGGGTTTGTCTTTCTGTCAAATTCTCATCTTAAGAGTGGCCAAAAATCTACACTCATGGGCGTCATGGCAGAAAAAAAAATCCCCTGGAAACTTGGAGCTGCTCTTAGGGTCTGTGGGAAGAGCAGGGCCCTTCTTTACGATGGTCAGGGCTGCCCTTCCCAGAACGTAGATCAGAAAACGCATCGTCATCGTAGACACAAGTTTGCATTAGCACGCGGGGATAAGAGAGGAGATCTACTGAGCAGACAACAATTTAGAGAGGAATTTCAGAAAAGCAAAACACGTTTCCAGAGAACTGGACAAAACCCACCAATTAAGCAATATGCTCTGTATACCAGAACCCCCATAGCCAGCAATGTCACCCCCTTCCTTAGCTATTAATAAGTTAACTCTTAATGTGTTAGGTTTTGTCCTTTCAAAGTATTTAGTCCAGAATCAATTTAAAGTCTTCTTATATTTACAGGAACTACTTGGATCGATGTTTCGATCTAATTCCCTCAATTTACTGGACCATTCTAAAAGTGGCTCAGAAGCATATATGAGAACCGATCGTTTCAACAATTACAGCACACCTACCACTACATGGTGTCCCATTCAATAGGGTGACCCCCCCACCCAAGATTTTTAAGCCTACCAGAAGGAAGAGAAGAGTCTTGCATGTGAAAACCTACCCCAGTTAATTAAGGTCCTTCCCATACAGAGCTTTGTTTCTGGATTCCAGACAAATCGACGGAAATTTTCCATCCGTTCGCTGCAGGTCTTTTTTTCATTTAAGGTTGCCATTTTCTCACAGACTTTCCCCAAAACGCGTCCTCCTCAGAAACGAAGAAATTCAACCAGTGCGCAAACAGTCGCCCAAGAAAAACACTTTGGTTTTTATACCTTCTTCTCCGCTGAAGGTCACCAAGATCGCTTCCTATGCCAATGAAAGCCCCTGCTCGCCACTATCAACCCGCAGCAGATACCATTCTTTATAAAGGGTGCTGATAATGCTGGTGCTGAGGCCGGCACAGAAAAGTTAGTTCCTATCAAATGCCCTTCTCCTTTCTCTTGAATGCCTTAGAAGATCGACGGAGTTACGCATTTTGCCAAGCGCCCATAGCGCTCGCGATAGTCTCGGTGCGATAGCTCTTATCAGAGCAGATAAAGCAAAGGAGAACTTGTTTCTCTTTCTGGGTTTTCTTTTCTTTGCTTTTTTCAATTAACGTGCAAATTGCAGATATAATTCTCCCATTGCAACCTGTAGCCATCTGCTGGGATATATAGCACTGGATGTATATGAATATATGGGAGTGAGAGGGGGAAAAGCGCCATTTCCCAGAGTGTTTGCCATGTTGTGCAGCAGGGGAAATGAAGATCAATGTTTTCCTGTTTTCTGTGGGCAGTGTTTTTAGGTGACCTCTGACGATGCTAACTCAGCTTCAGAGGGTATCCCCACCTTGATTGCTGCCTGTCTTTGCCCACCTTGTAGCACACCACCGGAAAAACCAGAAGAAAGACATGGGAGGGCAAAAGAAAATATATTGCGTAATAAAAGTTCTACCATACAGGTATATGGCCTAGAAGAAAGCTGGGGAGGGGCTGTTTGCAAGGGCATGTAGCGATAGGATGAGGGGCAATGGCTTTAAACTAGAGCAGGGTGGGTTTAGATTGGACATTCGGAAGAAGTTGAGGGTGGTGAGACACTGGCACAGGTTGCCCAGAGAGGTGGTGGAGGCCCCATCCCTGGAGACATCCAAGGCCAGGCTGGATGGGGCTCTGAGCAACATGATCTAGTTGAAGATGTCCCTGCTCACTGCAGGGGGGTGGACTAGATGGCCTTTAAAAGTCCCTTCCAACCCAACACATTCTGTGATTCTGTGATTCTATGATGGGGCAAAGCGGAGAACATACAGGTGTCATTTAAGTACCTTTTATGAATGCTGCAGTGTGTTCAGGGGCAGACATCCAACCCTGAGCTCACTCTGCGCACGGAGGAGCAGGATGGATGAGTGTCCCCAGCACATCAGTGCAGAGGGAAAAGCAAAGGGCGCATGGCAAATGGCAGAGCCAACAGGCTCTCTGAATGCCTGCTTTGAAAAGGCATTAAAAAAAGGTTTTAGAAAGCCCTTCCAGGCACTCTGGTGTCCTTGCTGCTTGCCAAAGTTGTTCTTCAATGCTCTTTTTCTCGTTTTGGACCCCTGTAATGTCAAACCCCCAAATCACCCAGTGAATTCTGCAGGACCAGGGTTTCATCCCTTTTAACTGGGTGTATTGGCGTGCCCTGCCTTTCACTCTCTTCACAGGACGTGTTGTGGGCAAAATCTTTAAAATGGGTGCAATCTTTAAAATGGGCACATGTATAAGGTTAGCTGAGAGACTATGGATTATTTAGACATTGCGACAGCTGTAACTGAGCCCATCAGCTGGAGTAATATGGCAGGGTTATTCTGTCAGCTAAATAATGCCGAGTTTCTGAACATAGAGAGGGATTTATTGCGCTTTTCTGCCTTAGATCAAGCAGTGTGATAGTTTAGTGTAATGGCCACCAATTTGGGGTGATTTAACTTGTTTTCAGATGATGGAGCAGGAATCAGGACGAGTAAAAGAAAGATAAGATCTACAGACATTTGACCACTTTGTATTTCCCATAGAAAGGAGAGGAGGATGAACAAAAAGGTGCTTTCAGTCATTACACCATGAGCTGGCTGATATTCAGGGCAAATGTGTGGGGTTTTTTTTTTTTCAATTTAAAATAAAACAAGGAGATTGGACAGTGGCCTGAAAATGATGAAAATGAAACAGGTGCCCAGAGACTTGTGGAGGTTCCCACGTAGCGATTTCAGAAATGGGATCAAAGGCATGAAGAGGGGAGGGGGAGAAGCAGGGAGGGAAGCAGCAGGTCTTCAATGGGATTTCACTATTTCTGTATTGAACAGGAGCCCCTCGGGTGAATCCAATGGAGGGGAGCAACTGGACTTGGTGAGATATGGGGTTAGAGGCTTTCTGAAGAAAAGGCACCTTCGGCACTGGTTGGAGAAAGGTGGTAATTTAAGAGGACGTGGACTTCAGCAGGCAACTGAATCTAAACAATAAATTAGTTATTAATAGTTAGATTAAATCCTGAACTGTGTTCAAAAGGAAATGTTGTTACTCCTGTTTTCACATGGTGAAGATGACGTAGAAATCAGCAGGGTGCGAGTGTCGGTACAGGAGGCAAAGCGGAGCCTCTCAAAACTTAGGAGTTCGTACTCTAACGAAACGGAGGCCAAGGATTGCATCTGCTCTTCTCTCTTATATTATATCCCGCCTTTTCCTATCTATCGTTGGCTGGGGAACCTAAAACTCTGCCAAGCTCACCCAGGCTGCCTAGTGTGAGGGAGATGGTAAAACTGGGAGGGCAGAGCCGCCTGCAGGAGGGCGAGTTCCCCGGGACTGTGTGGGCAGTGGGAAAGGAGCAGTGTCAGCTGCTTTCATCCCAACGGGGTCAAAGAAATTTGTTAGGATTTGCCTATTAAAGAACAGGTGGGAAAACGACGGTTGAAGGAAAGGAAAGCCAGATTTCAAACGGAGAGGGAGAGCCTGGCTGCTTTTAACCTGTACATAATCTGCTAATCAAGATTCAACAGTGCCGGCTATATAAGGCAAGAGTAAGGACGCTAAATGATTTAAGTGGATGATTTAAACTAAATTTCCTTATTTCTAAACTGGGATTAGTACAGTTCAATGAAAACTGAAAATGAAAATGCCCCGAGTTATCAGCAGTATCTACAATAAAAGGTAAGAATCAAGCAGAACGATATTACGGATGGAAATCTGCTCTGGCTAGAAGCTCCACAAATACAAATTAGATAAATGCATTAACCACATTAATATAAAAGTGTAAATAGAATTAGTATAATTTTTAATATCTTTATTGTGTGATGTTATGTACATAATTTCAACTGATGCAGAAATTAAATACATAAATACATTAGAACCAATAAATTACAGAAATTCATTTACGTAAAAAACATGAGTAAGAGAAACAAAGTCCTATGACAGCAGGCAGTTATATTGAGATGGTTTCTGTCTTAGATTTCTCCTCCAGTGTTGGAAATTGTTAATGAAAATGTCGGATATTTCTCAGTGAAAATGAAAGATGTCAATATTTGGTGAGTGGTTCATCAACAGATATGAGCCGAGAATCTTGCTCATATTGAAGAAATCACCAGGAGATTTGAGCCAGCAGCGAACTTAAAGCCAAGACTTGATTGTGGATGTGGTGCCCTGTGGGCCACCAGCCAACTGCTCGGGGCAGTCGCCCGGTGACTGTGAACAGGCGCTTCCTATTTAACACTGGGTGGATAACTGCAGAAAAAATTTTCATTAAAAAGTGCATTTCACTTGCATGATTTCTAAATATAATTAAAGAAATTGCATTGGTTAGAAAATAAGTAAGTCCTCATCAAGTACACAACTCCTCCTGGAAGCTGTTTGCAAGCACATGGAAGACGAGAAGGTGGTTGGGATTTACCATGGTCGATCCGTGCCCATCAGCCTGGCTGGTTTCTCTTGTGAGACGTGTGGGATGATGGGCAAAGGCGGGGGCTTTCCAGAGTGTCGTCATCCCATCTGATGTCAGCAGAGCTTTTGACGCAGCAGGCAGATGGGGAGCTGTGCATCGGCTTGGGAAGGACCAGGGTGGGTGGACGGCAACTGGGCAGCCAGGACCACAGGGCAGTGGCCAGCGAGTGGACTTCCAGCTGCAAACAGTATGGAGCAGTGTGCCTCAGCGTCCAGCACTGGTGCTGGGGTTGTTTCGTGTCCTCATTAAGCATAGACACCATGGTGTGGTGGTTGACATGCTGGAGGGCAGGGCTGCCACTCAGAGAGATGTCAATCGGCTGCAGAGGGGCCCTCCAGACCCTGCTCAGCAAGGGCAGCAGGACAGCCCCATGGCACAGGACAGGTGGGACAGGGCTACTGTAGCACAGGAGAGGAGTTACATGGGCTCCACTGAAAGGGTTATTAAGCATTGGAATAGGCTGCCCAGGGAGGTGGTGGATTCCCCATCCCTGGAGGTGTTTAAGAAAAGGGTAGATGAGGTGCTTAGAGACATGGTTTAGAAGGGGTTTTTGTCAGGGCAGGTTAATGGTTGGACTTGATGATCTTAAAGGTCCCTTCCAACCTCACCGATTCTATGATTCCCCTTCATCCAGCACTCACCAGGCCACATCTGGAGCTCTGTGTCCGGGGCTTGCTCAGCATCAGGGGAAGACTGCAGGGAGATCCTCCTGCTGTCTTCAGTGGCCTACAAGGCCACTGGGTCAGACTCTTCTCTGAGGAGCACAGCAAAAGGACAAGAGGCAGCAAACACAGGTGGCAGCAAAGGAAACTCCAGTGAGATAGGAGGTGAAAGATTTTCTCCATGGCGGTGGTCACCGCAGGAACAGGAACCCCGAGAGACAGTGCAGTCTCCATCCTTGGAGACGCTGAAAACCCAGGGGGGTACAACCCCACCCCACCCGGTCTACCCTTGTGGCTGGCCCTGCCTTGGGAGGAGGTTGGACTGGGCGACCACCAAAGGTCCCTTCCCATACAGACCATCCTGTGCACCTATGATCCTAATCTATTTTTAATTAGCAGGATGTGAACCAGAAAAGGGCACCTAATGCTGGAAACCTGTGATAGTGTTATATGGCAACACTGCATTTCTGTGTTTGTCACTTTCAGGTCTGTTGCTGGAGTTCAGGAAAACGAGTGTAGGTTGTGCCGTTCCATATCACGGGAGTGACCTGATGTTGGAGGTCCTACAGTCCCAGCCAGAAAGGACGGAGAACCCGTGCCACAGCCCCGAGCGTCTCTGCTCCTCTCCTCCTGAGAGCTCTCCTGTTGCACAAACTCAGCGTAGCAGCAGCTGGCAAACCCTTGGGGGCTGCCCTGCACCATGCCCATCGAACCTCAGCAATCGCACGTGCCCCACCACCAAAATCCACCCAGGCATCGTATGTCCCGCCTTGTGCAGAGCTGCCAGAGAAGGATTGGTTTTCTTCCTGCGGTTGGTGGCCCCTGAAGGCTCTGTGTGAACATCTTCTGACTACCTCGGGAGAGGCAATTCAGAACAACAGGCCCTGCGCCCACGAGGACGTGTTCTCTGCACAGGGGTGAACTCTGCTAAAAAACGCTTAGAAAAAGCTAAACCTCACAGGTTTAGGAGGCAGAACGTGAGGGGTACAAGGTATTAATAACGTTATTATAGTCCCATAAGCACCTGTCCATTGGTAAGTGTTGACCTTGCTATTTCTTTATTTTCTTCTCCAGTTCCAGCTGAGAATACAGAAATACAATATTCTATTCCAGGCTACTTCATCCAAATGAGGATTTTTAATTTTTTTGGTTTTGCAGTTTGATGTCTAATCAGGACAGATCACTTCCTTTTGGCTCAGGATAGATTAGTTGGTAGCTGCTTGCTCTGTGTGACCCCCTCAGGACTAGTAATTCCCCCCATTTCTGAGTCCGTCTGCTTGGCTTCTGGGAGCAGGGCTGTGCTGGGGCTCCCGTGACACAGGAGAGGGGTTGGCTGCACATGGGGATGGGGGTTTTCTCACCAGACACTGCACTGCCCGGTCAGGGAGTCTGTCCCATTACCCTGGCCAGGGTAATTCACACAATAAAGTTAGAACGGGATGACAGGATTCCCGGAGCACAACCACTGCTAAAGAAAAATGGCAACAAGCCCAGTTACCCGCATGGCTCAGTCCCAGCTAGGGTGGGCACCTTCCTGGCCAGCTCTGGCTGCTGGGTGGATTTGGGGATGCTGAGTTGCCCAAGGGCTGCCCTGAAGGCAACATGGGCACCTCTCTTCAGCCCAGGGAGTTTTCTCCCCTCATGCCCCAGCATTGCACCTGTGGGTACAAAACAGGTCCCCTCTGTTTTGTGGGGCTTCACAAAAAGCCCCCTGATGAGCTGCCTGCTGCACAGCCCTTCCCACTTCCAAGATCTGGACCTGGAAAAGCATGCGAAAAATACTGATTATGTCTTCGGTGTGGTCAAAGAGGCACCATGAGGGGCTTGGAGGGGACCCAGGGCCATGTGTTGCACGCTGTGAACACAGGCAGCCTGCTCCTGAGCCAGGCACAGCCACGTTGCCCTCATGGGCTCATCCCCTCTCCCTCTTCTGCTTCACAGCAGCAGAGACCATGACAAGAGGAGGACCATCAAGAGCTGCACCTTCTTATGTGCATGAGTACTGAGTGTAGAAATTTCCCATTGGGAAACTGGGGATTTTCCACCTCCCTGCAAACTGACTCAGAACTTGGTGTTTCCCCTGAAGCCCTTCAGGAAAAGTTTGGGATGAAAGGAGCAAAGATTTATAATGACAGATTTTCCCTTTGATTTTTTTTCTGAGCAATGAGTGAAATGTGGCTGCATGGAGCTGATTAAAGGCCTTGATATCTTCATTTACCTACTGAATTGCACAGGAGACCAGGGCAACCTCCCTCTTCTCATCTCCTGCCACGGGAGGCAGAGGAAGAACTGGAGATGCAACCCTGTGAGCAGAGGGCACTGACACCTGTGTGTGGGGACGTGGCAAACATGGGGGGCAAGTGAGGGTGAGAAACCTGCTGGAAGAGCAGGAGGGGGAAACATTGGTGCACGGAGCTGAAATCAGAGCTCCCGTGACACGCCAGCCACGTGGGACAGCTGCACGACCCGTGTGCAACCGGCACAAAAACGGGATTCTCGTGGAAAATTTGTGCGTGTGAATGAAAATGGGCACTGCCTGTCTGAAGAGGTTTATCAAGGCAGGATGGAGCAATGGCTACTCCATGGGCTCTGCTGATGGGATCCTGGCCACTGCAGGAATTGGTCAGGACGCTTGTTACTGACCAGTGGACAACTCTTCATGTCCCCACAGGCAGGTTGCTGGTCTAAGCAGCCTCTTACTGTAGTCCATCAGGATTCCATCAGTGCCCGGTTTCTTCATCCAACCATGCAGGGCTGCCTGTCCACATCCAGCACTGCCACGATGCCCTGGCCTTGTGGCCACTGCAGCCAGCCCTGCTCCTTTTGCTGTGCCAACCCCTCAGTCTGGAGCTTTTTGTCATGTTTAATGTACCCAGAACTGCTCAAATGGGGAGTGCTGTTTGCTTTCTCCGGCTCGTATTTAATGCCTGCGTCCAGGCAGGTTGCTGGGCCACTGAAGGGAAGGACGGCCGAGGGAGAAGGTCGTGCAGGAGCATGGGGGGTGTCACAAGGCTGGAGGTGAGACCACAGCCTGGCTTCCCCTCCCGGGGTGGGCAGCAGCCCTGGCACCAGATTTGAGAGGAACCTGGGGCACGTTCTCCTGCCCAGCCCAGGCATGGTGGCGGGCAGGGCTAGGCAGGCTCCATTGCGTTTTCCCTCTCTTGCTGACCTAGGCACCAGCAAGGTGAAGCCTGGGCTCAGGGAGGTGCAGAATCTCCAAGAAAGTAATGGAGAATGTGTTTGGGAGAGCTGTGCTGCTGTAATGGCAGGTAAGCCGAATTTGTATGTGCAGAGGGAGGTGAAGCCCATGCCTCTCCCATTACTCAAGCTTGAAGGCCACTTCTGGAGCACCATGCCTTAAAGGTTAGATCCAGCCTGAGACATTGTCCCTGGGAGATGTTGCCCTGGGCAGACCTGGATGCTGGCACACCTCTGCCAACAAAGTCTAAGCCTGCTTTACGCAGAGCTCCCTACAAGCCGTATCTGCTTGAGCTGCTTTGGGTTTGCCCAGCAGCGAGTGGGAGCTCGGTGTCAATGTTAATAAAACATTAACTTGTGATAATGGCACCGGTTCCTCCCTCCTGCAGAGGCTGTGCAGGAGGTGGGGGGAGGGGATCCCATGAGGGACAGGTCACTGCCTGCTGCCTTACTGGAGTGCCACCAGTGCCATGCTGGGGGGGCAACCTGCAGGTCTTGGAGGCTCCATGGTGCTGCCTCTCCAGGTACCATGATTTCAGCCCAGCTCCCCAAAAGAGGTATTTTCCTGATTTCAGCTGGGATAGAGTTAATATTCTGTGTAGTGATTGCTGTGTTTCAGCTTTGGTATGAAAGGAATGTCAATAATGCATATTGTTTTAGTTGTCACTAGGTGGTGTTTATACCATTCAAGGACTTCTTTCGGCTCCCCATAGAAGCTGAGAAGGAGCACAGACAGAACAATGGAACAGACAATGGAATATTCTGTACCATAGGTGCCATGCTGGGTATATAACTGGGGGTTGGCCAAGGGGCGGGAATCTGTGATCACTGGTTGGGTCAGGCTGGGCAACCAATTCACTACGCGGTGACAGTGACTTGTGTCTTGCATATTCTTTTACCATTATTATTGTTATTTTCCTTTTCTGTTATTTTTCTATCAAGCTGTCTTTATCTCAACCCGCAAGTTCAGGGTTTTTTTCCCTTTCCCTCCTTTTCTCCCTTGTCTCCCTACCCATTTGCTTGGGGGAAGGGGGAGTGAGCGAGTGACTGCATGGCCTTAGTTGCTGGCTGGGGTTAAACCACGACAGGTAGGCATACTGTGCCCCCTCGGTGCCTACCTGGTGTGCAGCACGGACCACACTGGTCCGGAGGAAAACCCAACCTGGTATAGTGGGACATAGGAGGAGGCTCCCGCGGGCTCCGTTGGCTCCCTCTCCGCTTGGTTGGGTGGTCACTGCTGGGGGTCACTGCTGGGGTCACCCGTTAGAGCTGGCATTTGAAGTGTATCTCCTTGGGGTGGGAGAAATGAGGATTATGCCCTTACCTTTGGCCTGTGCCCATCTTCTATATTAAAAGGTCTGTAGCTTATCAGATGTGCCAGGCTTGTTCTGCTATGTCATTGGGACAGTAAAGAAAATTTTCTGAAGATTCCTGAAATCTAAAATTTAGAATGTAGGAGAATACAGCAAAAATCTTTGCCAGTGCCTGGGATGGTAAAGCATGGTGAAGGGATGCTTTTCATGTCCAGGGTTGTATTTTGTTTCAGAGTTTGGTTGGGTTTTGTGTTTTTTGTTTTGTTTTTTTGTTGTTGTTGTTAAATCTGGCTTGTGCGTTTCACTAGCAATCCCTCTCCTTTGTTTCCCTCCTGTGTTTGACAGGTTGATGAGAGAAAACGTGTTGGCATTTTTCAGACTTGGGGAACACAATTATTCTGCGTTTGAGAATAGAGACATCAGATCTGCAGCCTGAACAATTCAGGGGAAGAAAATAGTGAAAAAGTCTTGGAGTTGAACTGAACTGATGTTCCCACTGTTTCCAGCCTCAGGGCAAGTGATAAAAGCAAGGGGGGAGTTTTGCAAAGTCACAGTGCTGGGCTTATGATAGCACAGCATGATCAGGCTGTGGAAAAGGCAAAGCAGCCCCTCTTCAGGGCTGAATCTCTCACCCGGTTTTCCAGAAGGAGCTTGGCTGGTCTCTGCTTTTCTGTCCTGCTCCTGTTTGTCCACGGGGTGCTGACCCTACCACGAGCCCAGCTGGCTCCCTTCACACCCCCTCTGCCTCCTGAGGAACTAAAGGAAATTATCGCTATGAAAACCTGCTAAGTTGAACATAAAAACAAACCTAGCAAAACGCAGTAATGTTCCTTTCGGACACGGTTGAGTGCCAAAGCCTGCTGTTGTGGAGGCAACATACTATTGCTCATGGTCTCATTCAGATGATGGGGTCCTTGGGAACATGAAACAGCCCATGAAACTTCTCCAGCAGTTCTGGCTTCATCAGCTTTCACCGAAGGGATTTCTCCATCTGCACACGCTATCGCAGGCCATAGAGTTTTATGTAGTGTTGCAAGGAAATAAGCTCCATGCCCAGCCACACACTCACCTGCAAAGCTGCACCCTGGCTCTCATTAAACTCAAAATTCATGGACAAAAAGGGTGCTCATCAAGTGAAGCCAAGGATTTATTGTTAGCATAATGGAAATCCTAGGGGTCTAATAATTATTGCTCTAAATCTAGCTGTTGCAGGAAAGAATAATGATACAGCTAAAACTGTACACACCTTTTTTAGCCTATACCCCTTTTCCTGATGTTATGTTCCCCCTTTCCCTTCTCCTTGGCGTCCTGAGGTTGGTGGTGTCTTGCTGGTGTGTTGGTGGAGCCTATGGTGAGTCATGAGCATCTAAAGTCCTGTGCTGGGAGCAAAGTGATGTCTGTATTGATAGCTTCTTCGGCCTCACTCAAGGAAGCTCACGGGGTCATTTTTATGTTTGCAAACATGCTTTTGCACCTTGTTCTTCTTCACTGGTCTGCAGCTTTGCATTGCATCCAAATTTATTATGCATGATGTGTACTGTCTGTGTTTTTACCAGTTATTACGCCTGTTAGGCCTGGTTTCTCTCCTTTTGTCCTGACCCCTGAAGTGCCTTCTGCCCAGCTCCAGACTGCACGTCCTCACCTGCCCCTCCATAAGCTGTTGACAGTCAGGAGTTTCTACATAGGAAAATATGAATATATAATACAAAGATAAAAAACAAGTAAAGCAAACGTGCCGAGGACACCTGCTCTGCAAGAAGAGCTGCTGCTACAACTGAACCAAGTAACGCAGAGCTGCTGTCAGGTTGAGAGAAGCCCAGACTCAGCACGCCTGAAGGACCTCATTCCTGAGACACGTAGCCCAGCCCATGGCCAGCTGATGGCAACAGCAGCCCCGTACCCAGGCACCTCGTCACCCCTGGGGAGGCCAGGCACCCCTGGGGACCACAGCACATGGCTGAGGGGCATTGTAGGTCATGGGGACCCTTTAGCTGGAAGGAGATCCCATCACATTTAATTTATGGTGGGTACAGCCTTCAAATCTGTCCAGGTGCTCTGGACTGGGCTTCTGGTGGTGGCTTCTCCACCTTGGGAGATATTGCTTCCCTTCACCTGTGTCTCCATCCTTTATGCCTCCCTGCTTCAAAGAATATTGAGATATTGCTTAGCCATGCTATTGATAATTTCATAACTCTTCAGTCTTCGTAAGCCAGTTCTCCTACACTCTGTTACTGACATTTTCCTTTGAACTTCTCCCAGTTTGTCAGTGTCTTGGGAGTAATAAGGTGCTCAAAATTGAATGGTGTTTGAGATGTGGCCTCACCGACCACAAACTCACTAAAATCAATGGCAACCGTGCTCACTGTCTTAAATTTACTTTGGGATCTGGCCTAAAGAGAATAACACTGCTTTTCAGCTTGGTAACGTGTCTCAGCATGAGCTACTCAAAATGACTTAGCGCTTTTTTTTTCACACAGCCCTACCAAATTGCAAATTTGCGTGTACTTACTATTCAGCAAATTCTCCAAATTGCTCTGAGTGCTGCTTCTTCTCCCAGTCCTTCCTCCCATCAAATTGTAGCCATTCGCATGCTTGCCCACTGGCTTACTATCTTGTCCTTTGCCACACTGAAATCATGTTATTTTTCTCCCCAGGTTTCTAATCCTGCCAGACCTCCCTCTGCTCTTGCTCCATCTTTGTTGCCGAAGTCCCCTGCGGACAGGCTGACCATCTCTCTTGCATCATTAGCAGATGTGTGCTGATTCTCAGTTTTTAATTGAGATGAAAAAGTAACAACACAGAGCCTGGGTCTTAATTTTAATGTGCCTTGCTTAGTCCTTGTCCAAACATGTCCAAAGAGCTTCATTTTTAAAAGATACCCAGGTCAATCCCCTGCACCTGGTTTTCAGAAAAAATGAGCTCCGCACTCCGCAGAGCAAAGGCAAGCATCTTCAACATTTGCTTCCGTGCTATGGATAGGGGAAACTGTATGTAACAGCACTCAAGCAACACCTGCCATCGCGCTGATGCATCACTCCCTTGTTCTGGTGCAGCAGGTCTCCGTATTACGAATGACATCTTTCCCATTCATGACCGCACTCTTCACCCAGCCTCTGCTACATAATTAGTGACACTATTCAATAAATCCGCCACTAACTCAAGTAGTGCATTACCAGGGATGTCATGGTAAGGAGGTAATGAAGTATCAGTTCCTCACTAAACCTATAGTGTATCTTTAGGGAGAAAGATCCCTTCATTCAGGAGTATCCTCCCAGTTTACAGGAAAGCATGGAAAGTACAGGAAAGTACAGATAACTGTTGAAACTCCTCTTTGGGAACAGGTTTTCTAATGCTTGTGAACTCACCTAATGGTCATTTCACGTAGATCACATTATCAAAGTTTGTTTGGAGAAATGCTATATGAAACAATTTTAAAACCTTACCAAAGCAAGATACACCAAGTTTACCACCTGCCCTCCCAAGAAAAGAGACAAATGAGGCTGGTCCAGCATTTTCAGCGTGACTTAGATCACCCTATGGACCTGCAGGTATTTATAAACTTTCCTAGCCTCTTCACCTGCATTGGAGTAGGACTGACTTATTTCCACAGGTCATTCCTTTCTCTCTGTTTGTCAACAAAGCCCGTGTAGTCTTCTACTTCTCTCCCCGTCTCACTATGGGGGGATTGAGCGAGCAGCTGTGCTGGGGTTAAACCATGACACAGCCAAAGCTGGACGCCCCCAGACCATACCGAAGGCCCTGCCAGACCCAGGCAACAAGAAGATTGTTTTTCTTTATCAGGTCTTCAGAGCCTGGTCCTCAGCAGGCACCGAAAGCTCCTGCCCTGGCCACAGAGAGCCCAACTGACGTAAGGGCCAGCCAGCTGCTGTCACCTGGAGGCATCAGGGTTTGTCTGCACGCAGTGGGTTTACAGAGCCTTTGGGTGTGCTGCTTTGGACATTAACTCTGCCTCAAATCCGGCAGGGAAAGGTCAGCTTCAGCTGCGTGAGAAATCAATACCGAGTGGAAAGCAGCGTCTCCAGCTGTGGGTGTTAAAATACCATTGGGAAAATCTGCTTTTACAAACGTCGCTCATCCTCATTGAAAATTTCCCTCAAATATGCATGGCTGATTCCTCCTTTGTTGTCAAGCTGAGTAACACTATATTTGTTAAGAGCTAAATCTCCATAGGCCTTATTTCTGCTACTGGTGCCAGAGAAATATATATGTAAAATAATTTTTTTGTTGTTGTTAAATATATGTATATAAAGGAATTTTTTCCAGGATGATACAAGAAAATGAGGCCAGTTAGAAAATGTAGAATTATCTTCCAGATTAACGACAGTGGCTGTTCAGTGGTTAATGAGCTCACTTCAGCATGCAGACATCCTTTTACACTCCCTGTCTCTCTAGAGCTGCTCAGCCATCCTCCCGGCCTTGTTGTAACAACAGACGGATGCTCTTTTAATTGACATGGCTCCTGTTGCTGCATAAAGAGATACTTGTTTGTGTTGAATAAAGTATTCTGAGCTGTCAAAAGCATGATGTGATGGTGCTATGCTATAAGGGACCGCAAACTGAGCCCAGGTTGTTTCTGGAAGAGTCACCTCTCTCTTCCCCTTGTGGCAGGAGGGGTGACATGGGGCTGTGGTGCTGCTGTCCTGCACCCACACACGCGGCAGCAGCGTGGTGCTGGCACAGGCAGACACCGCAGCATCCCTCCAGGGCTGCCCAAGAGGATGCAGTGTGGGGGAGAACAGCCCCCAGGGTGGTCCTTGGTGAGCTGCACATGATTACATGGCTCTGGAAACCACTACAAATCTCCCTTTGCACGTCTCCTGAGCCGTGCATGCTGAGAGGCATTTTTAAACGGTGCCTAAATGATTGAGCAAATAGCAAAAATGACACATTCAGTCCTTATCCTGAGGCAGAACTATTTCTCTTGTTCCAGTAAATCTTGGTAACTGGGAAAAGACAAGGTTTTTTCCTGATAGTGGGACTGCAAGTGTTATGGAGGGATCCTCAAGAAAAGAGGAGGTGAGAGAAATCTGAGGACAAAGGCTGAGTACAAGCAGGTTTTAGTATCAAATAATCTCTTTGTGCCTACTTGTGGAGCTATTGAACCATCAGTCTAAGCTACACTGTCTTCTGATGAAATCTGGTATTTAGCAACCTGTCATTAAAAAGGTACGTGGCTACGGATGAAACAGTTGCACTTTTGGCTATTTGTCTACAAGACTTAAAAAATTGTGTTTTCAGAGTGGCAAGGTGAACAGTTTTAATCGAGATGCAAGTGCTGGCTGAATCAACATTTCAAGGGAAGGCCAGATTAAGAAAAATTATTTTAAAACCAAGTGTTCAGTAAAATGGGTTAGGAGCACTTGTGGCACAGTTATGTTTAGCTATCACCCTGCTGAGATGGGAACATTTCAGAATATGGCTATGCATCAGAATTTAAGTATCAGTGCGTCTTTATATTAATCTGAGTGACTGGGATCAGCACCCATAATGGATAATGAAGCTTGTGATCCCAAGGCACCGTTATGGAGTCACAGTATTTGGAATTAGCTACTGCTATAAGCAGAAGTTGTGGAGATACTTGTGAATCATAGAATGGTTTAGGTTGGAAGAGACCTTAAAGATCACCCAGTTCCAACCCCCTGCCATGGGCAGGGACACCTCCCACTAAACCAAGTCGCTCAAAACCCCATCCAGCCTGGTCCTGAACACTTCCAGGGATGGGGCTTCCACAACTTCCCAGTGGCATGGCTCTCAAAATATATCCCAGTTGCTATGTGATGTGAAGGGGGAAGGGGAGAAAACTGGCTATGTTAGGGACAAGCCCAGGAGGAACATACCAGGGCCTAAAGGAGGGTGGTCTAAGGAGGATTTGGTCCCACCAGTACGCTCTGCTTGCTTCCTGAAATGCATGTACACCAATGCGCGCAGCATGGGGAACAAACAGGAAGAGTTAGAGGTCTGTGTGCGGTCCAAGGGTTATGATCTNGATTCTATGATTCTATGATTCTATAAAGAACTTGTTCTGTTCCTAAACTGTAAGACTGGAAAAAGATGTATTTGTTGCATTTATCAGTTGCCTTGTACCTGTATTCCTTCCTAGAATAAGGATTAAGATTGGCAGACCTTGCAGGACCCATGGCAAAGATCGCTGGCCAGCCAGCAGAACAGAGAGCCTGATTCTCATCTGACTTTTACAACATCGCCAGAAAGCCAGACTTGTAAACCTGAACCATCAAGTGAAGAGAAAGAAAACAACAGATCTGATTTAGCCTTCAATTTACCCCGGTGACTTGAAAGACCATGTTTGAGGTTCATGGTACACATTTCAATAAAAATTCCCCCCTGCTGGGGAATACCATCTTGCAGAGGACATTCAGTGAAGTGAGCCACTGTGAGACTGTGGCAAGTCCAGCTTCTCAGCTGCCAGAGTCATGTTTCAGCGGGTGTTTTTTACTTAGAGAACAACAAATCAAAACACCATTTGAATAAGTAAAGAGCTTTTGATGACATTTTGCATGCTATTCATAAGGAAATATGCAATAGATTCAGAGACCAGAGCAGGACAGGTCAATATGTAGGAGTATATCTACTGTCAGCTCACTGGGGCAGTGTTTGAGGAGAGTTCTTATCCTTGCATTAATCAGTGTGAGATGCCTGAAAAATGATAGTCCACAGAGAACTGCTGCCTTTGGGGAAAAAATTATAATGAAGAGATACAGGATGGAAAGTAAGAGATAGCAGGATCGTTCCTTGGCATCTTTTAAATAAAGGAGGTAAATTTATCTTTTTGTAAGTAGTTTATACAAATTGCAGATCAACCAGAAGCATATGGTGATGTGATGTGGTCAATACTAGGGTCACGTAGCGTCTTTCTGTAAGCCTGGTGTGGTCTGTGCTGCGGTCCTTTGCTGGGGCTCTCTCCATCCAGGCGTCGTGGTCTGTGCTCCCACCAGCGGCAATGCCCGGCAGCATCCGATGGTGAGGAACCTGCAGCGGAGTCCCCTGCAAATCTGGCATTTTGGTGGCCTGAGGAGGGCAGCCCAGGGGTCTGGTACCCTTAATGAGTAACAGCCCTGCTTCATACATGGCAACATAGATGTGTTTACCGAAGACCCCAAAGCATTCTCCAAAGGAGGACCAGCACCCCTGCAGCATGCTTACCTGACAGAGGGAGACATGGAGGCAGGGAGCATTCAAGAGACTGCGAAAAACATATTTTGGACACAACCGTGTTTGATAGTTCTAGGCAGGGTTTTTTTCCGGCCCTGAAACACACATGTCCAGAAGTAGATTTTACCTACTATTTTTATTTTCCTCCCTGGCCAGGTTCTCAGCTGGGCATGAAAATGAATTGTAAATTTCTCTTTCAAGTTTAGAATTATAGTTTCAGAGCTCTTGATGAAATTTATTTTCTCGGTGAATGAGACTGAGACAGCAGTCAGAGTGTTTTGACAGGTTACGCTGTTGACATGGATAGTTGTATGTTATATTCCAGGACACACCTAGGATGAACAAACTATTTTGCAGCTACAAAACAGTGATGAAGACCTCAGGCTGCAATGTGGCAGTGAACCACGTGTTAAAGACGGGGTGATAACCTCTCACAGACGGTACTGAATACTACTTCCATATGAAGAAAAGTGAGTAGGTAATATTTTCTAAATAACTGTTTTCCACAGTGGCATAAGTTGTTGTGCAGAGGAGTAATGGCACAGGGTCTTTGGTCTGATTGCCCCAGATCACTGGCATGTCTGCAGGTGGTGGCCTTTTTTGTTGTTTTTCCCATTTGTGTTTAACAATTCATTTTGTTACAAACCAAGTCTGACTTCGCACTCAAAATGCATCTCGGTAATAACAGATCATTTGGGAAGTGTCTCATGTAACAGCGCTGAGCTAAAAACAGAGTGGAATGATGCACAGCAGCACCAGGGGGAAACAGGCACAATAAGAGAGGACATAATGACTGATGTTTATGATAGGCAACAAGATACTTTCCAATTAGAAAGCCAGGGAATTAGCTGAAGAGTTTCTTGCAGTTTAGAAAGACATTAAGGCTTGTCCTAAGGGTAACCATATATACACAGAAATCCAACAAAAAATCTCTTTACTTCAGTCGCTAAAGTGCAGAAACGTCTTAATAAGGACAGCTGAGAGGATTACAAAAATCCTCCAAGTGCTCCACTGCAGACTGGTGGAGAAGAGAGACATCTCAAGGATGGCTCGTGGGGAAGTCAGGCTGGTGAGCTGTGGTAGTCCTTTCTCTTCTCAGTTATATCCTGCGTTATATCCTTGGCTCTCCTGGCTCATGCAGTAGATAAACAGACCTCCAAATGGTCTCACAGACTCTGCTGTTATTTTTGTCGTGGCTTTCTTTTTGTATCCTGCTCTTGCTCTCAGATATGAATATACTCTGAACTGCTTCAGTGAAACGTAGGTGTTTAGATAACTCGGGGGGGACCCCTACCATAAGCATGTAGGTGTCCATGCCTTGCTGAAAGTGGATAGAACTTGGACAGCTAGGGGATATGTTCATGCTGCCTGGCTGCTGGCACGGGGATGGAGCACTTAGGCGACCAGTCAGGGCTCCTTGCAGAGTCAGGGGAGGAACGCCACCCAGTTTAGCTTCTCTGAAGATGAGTATGAATTACTTTTTTGGGATCGTTTCTGAATCCCCAAGGCTGAGTGGAGGCCATCTCAGGTGAATCCTGTCCCTGTCACTCCGCTCACACAGGGTTTGCTGGGGCAGGAGAGGAGATGTGTGTATGCACAGGGAATGGCCCCAGAATGAATACCAATGTTATGGTGGTGCTGGGCAGCCATGCGAGGGGAGATCAGCAGCTTTATTCACAGGTTTCTGTAGTCAGATTTGGAAGTTTTCAAGTTCCCACACTGGGAAGCAAGCCCAGTCTCAACCCAACTCGGTTTCAGGAACACCTTCCTTTTGTACCTCTGTTTGACAGAGCATGAAGAGCATGACAGACACCAGAGGTGGGAAGCAGTAGGCAGCAGCCGGACCCTGGAGAAGCCAGATCCCTGGGGCACATAGTAGTGCATGCGCGCTTTTAACTAAGCAAAAGCGATCTGCAAAATTCAGATCTGTGATGCTGACATATCCCTTCAAGCTAAATTCAGACTTAGATGAAAATCTCTTAAAGCTCATGCCCAATCTTAGTGAAGCCCCAGCATGCCTTTGGTCTGAACTGCTGTCCTACCGCTGAACCCCCAAGATTTGTAGATCCACAAGAAATCCCATTTCCCATTGCCAGGACCCTATACTGCAGTTATATATGTGGGTCCTACCCCTGTGGCATCTTACCACCTTGCAATACCCCTGTGAGGATGGGGGGAGGGTTGTCATCACCATTTTCAGGTTGAGAATGGAGTCAAAGACAGGCTTAGCGATATGCTCAAGGTCACACAGGTAATCAGTGGCAGAGGAGCAACTAACAAGTCCCTGCATAACCCCTGCATTAACGGCTGCTCTGGTTGGTCATAGGGGCAGTGATGACCTCAATTCTATGTGGAGCATCGAAATGTCCTACAATCCAAGCCCAGTCTCCCTTCTTCATCTGTGACACCAATTCAGTACATGAGGGCAACAGACCTGAGCAGGCTGTTCCTTCCCACTGCCCCAGGACAGCAGCACCCTCTTAGGTGGGGAAGTACAGGGCAGAAGGGCTCTTTGGCGATCTTTGCTTTCTGCCTGCTTAGTGACTGTGCCCCTGTAAGCAGCGTCTTTTTCTTGTCTCAGTAAAGTCACCTGAAGTGCCAATATAGCAAAACGGCATTATCGATAAATGAATTATTAGTGGGCGGCTCTGTGGGTGGGTAACAGGATACGGAGACTTTCGGTGAGAGGTCGCGAGACCTGAGCTGAGGCCAGGGCACTCTCGGGGACACTTACTTTGTGGCCTGTGTGGACACATGCTGGGCTCCGAAGCTGGGCATGGGGTGCAGCTGGGTGGGTAGGAAGTCTGTTGGCTACCCCTGGAAAGGATGGCTGGCGCCAGACACAGGCTGTGCTGAAGTTCCCCGATGTTTTGCTGCCCTCCTCCAGTCAGCCAGCACAACTGCACATGAGACCGTTTCCAAGCCCTGATTTCCAAGCTCTCAGACAATCCCAAACAGGAAAAGGAAGCCTACAGAGGGTGAAAGCAAGAGCAGGTACCCTGAGAGGAATATAGAGAAATTGTCCAAGCAGACAGGGATCAGGTTAGGAAAGCTAAAGCCCTGGTACAATTAAATCTGTCCAGGGATGTCAAGGGCAACAAGAAAAGCTTCTATAGGTACGTCAGGACATAAGGAAGACTAGGGAAAATGTGGGCCCTCTCTGGAAGGAAACGGGAGACCTTGTTACCTGGGGTATGGAGAAGGATGAGGTACTCAATGACTGTTTTGCCTTTAGTCTTCACCAGCAAGTGTTCTAGCCATACTGCCCAGGTCGCAGAAGGCAAAGGCAGGGACCGGTAGAATGAAGAACCACCCACTATAGGAGAAAATCAGGTTTGAGACTGTCTAAGGAACTTGAAGGTCCACAAATCCACGGGATCTGATGA